>SMDT01002598.1:0-424441 GCA_005392925.1 Aquilaria sinensis | reverse complement strand
GGCAAGTGGCAGGGTACTATGGCGCGAAAGACCCGACCTTGGCAAAATACCACGAGCTGGTAGCAAAGCTCATCCAAGAGTTTGACGCCGTGCGGATCGAAAATGTACCCCGGCGGAATAACACTGAGGCCGATTGCTTGGCGAAGTCGAAAACATACACCGAGGTGCTAGACCATCCGAGCATCTCAGCGCTGAGCATAGTGACCTCGGGAACAGGGTGGAAGGACCCAATAAAAAGATACCTCGCAGAGAATTTGCTCCCCGAAGACCCCGGCGATGCTGCAAGACTGCGAAGACGCTCCGGAAGATTCTTCCTGATTGGCGAAGAGTTATACCGGCAGGGATATGCGAACCCGCTGCAAAGATGTGTGAATGAAGAGGATACTGAAATGGTCCTTGAGGAAGTTCATGAAGGCATGTATGGTTCACACATTGGAACTGATGCCCTTGCAGCAGTGATACTCCGCCAAGGATACTTCTGGCCTACCCTGAGAAAGGACGCAAGACAGTTCGTCCGAAAATGTGGTAGCTGCCAGAGACATGCAAAAATCCAGAGGACACCCTCGGAAATGGTAACTTCGGCAGACTATCCTTGGCCCTTCGCAGTCTGGGGTATAGACCTTATTGGGCCACTCCCCACAGCACCCGGAGGCGTGAAATTCTGCGTGGTAGCAGTGGACTATTTCTCAAAATGGGTAGAGGCAGAACCACTAGCAACTATCTCGGCAAAAGAAGTGCAAAACTTCGTATGGAAGAACATCGTATGCAGATTCGGCATACCGAGGGTACCCGTGGCTGATAATGGATCCCAGTTCATAGACAAAGGATTCCAAGAATTCACCAGCGACCTCGGAATGAAGATGCACTTCGCCCAGTAGCTCACCCCCAAAGCAACGGCCAGGTGGAAGTATCGAATAGGACCATAAAAGATGGCCTGAAATAGAGACTGGGGGAAGCCAAGGGGAATTGGCCAGGAGAACTCCAAAGTATATTATGGAGCTACCAAACGACGCCCCGAAGAGCCACAGGGGAAACTCCTTTCATCTCCGAAACGGAGGCCATTATCCCAATAGAGATAGTTCGACCTTCGGTACGGGTGCAAGTATTTGATGAAAGTGGTAACGACCTCGGCCTAAGAACCAATCTCGACCTGGTGGCCGAACACAGAGAAATAGTCGAGCTGAGAAGAAAAGCTTACCAGCGAAGAGTGGCCGTGGCTATAAACTTACGGGCCAGGCCAAAGGAAATCAAGAAGGGAGACCTTGTTCTCCGAAAGGCCGACTTCGCACCCCGAAGGCCATCCCATGGCGTACTTCGCGCAAGCTTGAAAGGACCCTATCTGGCCCTGGCCAAAACAACGAAAAGGCGTGTACAAGCTTGGCGACGTCGAAGGCATAGAATTGAAGAACAATTGGCACTCGGGTGCCTTGAAAAAATTCTACGCTTAAGGTTGAGCGGAGGAGAAATGAACAACATTCCGTGAAAGATGCTCGCCATGATAAAGCGTAGATATGGCTTTCCAAAGTCCCTTGAGCCGCCACGCTCGGGAAAGATGGAAAACAAAAATCTCGCAGAAGTACTCGCCGTAGCCAGCGCTGAGATAATTTCCCGAGCTCCCTTGAGCGAACGTGCTCGGGAAAATGGGAAGTGAAAAATCTCGCGGAAGGTTTTCCGAAGTCCCTTGAGCAAACATGCTCGGGACAACTGGAAAAACAAAAATTTTTGACTGAAGGTTTGCCGAAGTCCCTTGAGCAATCATGTTCGGGAAAAATCGGAAATGCAAAAGCCTGCAAAAAGACTTAGTCAAAATTTTCTCAGACTTTCCAGAATGTCTCTCGAGTAAAACGTACTCAGGACAAAGGAAGGTAAAAAAGTTTCTTTGATCGCAGGTTTTCCGAAGTCTCTTGAGCGAACGTGTTCGGGACAATGGAAATAAAGAAACTTGAAGAAACACTTAGCCAAAAAATCTCCGTTAAGAGCAAAGCTGCCTTACA
Source organism: Aquilaria sinensis (assembly GCA_005392925.1). Taxonomy (NCBI): domain Eukaryota; kingdom Viridiplantae; phylum Streptophyta; class Magnoliopsida; order Malvales; family Thymelaeaceae; genus Aquilaria; species Aquilaria sinensis. The sequence goes on along the minus strand of SMDT01002598.1, from coordinate 422,447 downwards.
ATAAAGAAGTGCCCGAAGAAGGAGTACAAAAAAGAAGGGAAGGAAAAGGGGGCCCTAAAGAAGCCTAAGAGTTCGCGGCGTCCTGAGAGCTACTCGTTTGTCCACCCTTTTCTGCCACCTTCCGCGCTGGAATTGGAGGAAGCTTCAGGTGTTCGATCTTGGACCATTTCCACCGAGGTCCCCCGGGAATGTTTAGACCCTCTAGAAAAGAGAGGTCCAGACCTGGGAACCTCTGGAGAACCTGGTGCCGAGCAAGGCAGAAGCCGTCCTGAAACGCGACCTTGTTCATTTGATCAGCCTTGTTCTTCTTAAGCTCAAGGTCGTCAAGCTCGTCCTTCAGATCCCCGACCTCCTCTTCCAGCACCTTTATCCGCTCCTCCCCCTTCGGCTCCTTCTTCAAAGACTGGACCTCGGATTGAAGGGCTTTCTTCTCAGACAACAGCGTAACTATGATATTCTCCTTTTTTGCCTTGTCTTGAAGAAAGTCTTGGTTTGCAGCGCGCAGCCCCGCCACCTGATTGCGGAGGTCGGCAATCTTTAGGGAAGAGTCCGCCATCAAGAATTCCTTCTCCTTTCGGAACTCCTCCCGAAGGGTGGCAGCTTCCTCCTTCGCAGCATCTGCCAGCTGCTGGTTCTTGGCGGTCAATTCCGAGCACGTCGCTTTCGCCTTTTCTAGGGCCTCTAAGGCCGAAGCTCGGAATGCCGTCTGCCTGGCTACCCGAACTCGGAGAAAGCCGGCGTACCCCAGCAGCTGCAAAGGAGATAAAACGCAAGGTCAGTAAGAGCCAAACACTTAGGAAAAAATTGAAAGGGAAGAGTTGTGAAGGATATACCTGAGCAGCATGCTCGGTGATCTTTGCGGCAAGGGTGTTATCCCCCGGGTGGGCCGCCGCTATAGCCTTGAAGGAGGCCTCGGTGAGCACCCCCTTCGAAATCTGCTTCGCCATTTCAGGACAGTCCTCGGAGTACAGGTTCATGTCCTCCGTGAATGTCCAGAAAGGCTCCTTTGGTATCTTCCCTTGCGGGACTTTGGCGTCGCGACGGGCCCTCGCCTCCGCGTGTTCGGCCCTCCAGTTCGGGGTAAGTAGCTCCCCTGCAGGGCGGAAAAGAGAAACAGGTCAGAGACAAAGGCAAATTCCAGAAAAAACAAAGGAAGCACACTTTGTCTGGAAACAAACCTGGCGGGACCTCGGCAACATCGTCCTCGGAGTCCTCGGCCTCCTCGGCCGAAATGCCCTTACCCTTCTACTTGCGCCGCTCCTCGGCAGAAGGTACTTCTACCACTACATCAAGGAGGGCCGGCGACGCAGAAGGACTTTGAGGAGGGACGTCGGGTGGAGGGACCTCGGAAGCAGCAGCCTCGGACGCCGGAACCTCGGCTGTCCCAGGCTCCTCGGCAGTCTCCTCGGGAATTTCTTCTAGAGAAACCTGAGTAGCTCTCTTTGCCCGTTTCCTCGAAGGACCCGCGCCAGTAGACTTCCGCCTTCGGGAAGCCGCCTTCTTTTCTGGTCGGCCTTCTCCACTTGGCCGGAGAAGAGGGACTTGTAATAGGCGGCAGTATCGTCACCCATCTCTGAAAAAGGAGAGAAACATCAGCGTAAGTCCGAGGAAAAAACAGCAAAGGAGTAGAAAATAACTCACTTTCGGCAAGCGTTTCGAAAGAAATCTCCTCCTTAAGAAGCTTGACCAACCAGGAATCTTTCCCGGCAATGGCAGGAGCTGGCATCCCGAGGTCAGTCTTGTGCTCCTTTACCACCTTTAGTTCCCGAAGGACCTCTTCGGTCATCAACTTCCAGTTGATAGGAAAAGGGTAAAGGGCGCGCGGAGAGACCTCGGGATCCCAGTCAGAAACAGCCCGAATGCGGGCGTCGAAATCCGCGAACACGGGAGCCAACTCTGGGGTCAGCAGCATCCTCGGATCACCAACGTCCGCATCCAGTGTTCCCTGAGCCCATTTGATCGGAACGTCCGACCAGGCTTCAGCCATCTTCATGAAGAAGAACTTCTGTTGCCACCCCCGCCAGCTATCCTTAGTGGCGAGGTGAACATGAATTTCTTGCTCCCGGATCCCCGAGGCAGCATGAAATAGAAGCCACCCTTCGGGACCACAGAGAGCTTGTAGTACTGCATAAAAATCCTGAAATGGGGTTCTATCCCGAAGACGCCACACATACAGAGGTAGGCGTTGAAATAGCAGAACGAGTTCGGGGGAAGCTGGTTCACCGCAATGCCATGAAATTGGCAGAACTCGCACACCATCTTCGGGGGAGGATACCGAAGACCAGCCTTCAGCTGGGCTCGGAAAACGGTAACCTCCTTACTATGGTTTGAAAATGCATAGTGGCTAGAACGAGGCAGCCTGGTAACGGCGTAAGAGGGAAGAAAGAATTTTTTCTTCCACCTCTCTAACTTCTCAAGGGTGGTGCAACAAGGATGGGCTAAAAGAGGCTGCCAGCTCTCAGGAATGGGCATTTTTGACATAAAAATGAGTTTGAAAACGGAAGAAAACAGTTTCCAGAGAAAAACTCAGAAGAACACAGGGATCAAAACGCGCTGAAAAACAAAAACCCACCGAAAGATTTGCCAAAATCTGAGGACGCCGTCGTGAAAGTTGGCTGGAAAAAAGGCTCTGATTAAGGAAGCTCCGCCACAGAAAGCAAGAAAAATGCAAGAACAGAGGCAAAGCAGAGAAAAGAGCAAAAAACAGAGGCAAAGCAGAGAAAAGAGCAAAAACGTAAGGAACTTATGATGAAATGGGCTATTTATAAGCCAGAGGTGGGTAACCGAAACGCCGTCATAAGTACCCTTTGGAGGCGAACCGACGCCGTAATTACTCTCTGCACTTGAAAAGGCGCGCCCTCTGTAACCAACGCGACTCTCCTCCAATGGCAAAGCGCCACGTGTCAACTGCTGCGCAAAAATAGGGGACACGTCCTCCAAACGTCCCTTGAAAGCTGGGACACGTCTTCTGACATCCCTGGAAAACTGGGACGCGCCGCTCAGACTGACACGCTTGGCCGAACAGACCTGCAGAAACAAAACGCAGAGGACTCCGCCTCGAGGACGCCAAAGAAAAGGCCAAGACCGTAAGAGCCCGTGATCTTCGGGCAAAAGGCACATCCTCGGAACAGGTTATGCTTCCAAAAAGACTCCCACAGACGACCTCGGAAAGAGATGCAAAACCGAAGTCTTCCTTCGGCTTTCCAAAGGGGGGCATGTGATAGCCAAAGGCTATCGCCTCTATCTGGCCGAACTCCCTGCCACAGTCATGGCCAGAAGAAGCTGGCGCTACCCGAGAAAAGGTGTGATCAGGCACCTCGGGAGATAGCCGAAGAGCTCCGAGCCCGGCACACCAGGACACTACTCCCCCCCCCAGGGTCGTGAACAGATCGCCTTCGGAAAAGTGGCACCAAACATAGCGAGCCGAACACGATATCCCCGAAGGCGGAACTCCCTGTAGCTGGGAACCCCCGAACTGAGGGCTTGTTTCCCGAAGAGGCTCTGTCCGTACCAAAGGACGACCTCACCCAGGGACCCCGGGAGTATGGCAGGGGTATTTATGGAAGCATTTAAGGAAGCCTCTGACACATCCAATTACAGACGCCACAAGCCGCCTCAAAAGGCGCTCTGCCACGCTGACGCCATCAAAATGACATCATGGCCCGTCTCAGCACATGGCTCAAGGTAACCTACTACCTGTCTCCTATGCCCAGAAAGTCAGGAACGCCCGATCGAACACGTGTCGCGATCTGAACGGGTTAGGCACTTCTATAAATACCAGGAGTCAATACTAGACAGGGGGTTGGCTGGCGAAATACGGCTCCCATTACCAGGCAAAACTCCTCAGCCCTTTACGCTATTTTCTCTGCTTTTCTCTCAGCCACCACTGACTTGGGCGTCGGAGGCTCCCCCCCCGGAAAAACACTCCGGGGGCCTCCTAACCATTTTGTTTCTGAGCTTTCAGGCACTCTCCTTTGGGCTGTCCAGTCCACCAGGCGTTCTTCTTCCCAGAAGTCCCTCCACCAGTCACTATGACTATAAACGATGAGGCCCCTGGCCACCATAACCGTCACTAAATTAGCGACTTTAAGCTGTCACTAAAATTTAGTGATGCATAAACGTCACTAAATTAGCGACGGTAAGCCGTCATTAAATTAGCGACTTTAAGCCATCACTAAAATTTAGTAACGCATAGCCGTCACTAAATTAGCGACGGTAAGTCGTCACTAACGTTAGTAACGCATAACTGTCACTAAATTAGGGACTTTAAGCCGTCAATAACTTCAGTGACGCATAACCGTCACTTATTTAGCGAAGATAACCAACTACAAACTTTAGTGACGTTTAACATTCACTAAATTTACAATGGTAAATTGTCACGTAGAGCCAGTTAAAACTTTAGCGACGGATATCAGTCCCTACATAGCAGCAACAAACTAATTGGGTTGAAAAGTCTGCACAAGTTAAACTACGTGTCATGATATTTAGCGTATGCGCACGCATTCGTTGTGTATTAATATTTTTGTTTTATTATTCTGTTTCTTTAAACAAAATTGTTTGTTGTAATGGTAAAGATACAACAACTTGTTGGATAGAAGGATCTCAATAACGTAAATAAAATTTGTATAATCTTAAAATTGTTTCGTGAGAAAAAAAATATCTATAATCTAAATACATTTGTATTATATCAACTGAAATAATTTATGTTGTGTGAGAATTTGAGACGTCATACAATTTTCAGCTATAATATTTACATTTTTTTGGTAGTGTATTCAAAAGCAATTATTTATGTTCAATGAGATAACAATTTATCATAAAAAATGACAGCCACATGAGAATCCAAATTTATTTATTTATTTTTTTTTAGTTTAGCGACGGCCAACCGTCACTAAATTAGTGACAGTACGCTGTTGCTAATTTTAGCGACGGCCAACCGTCACTAAGTTAGTGACGGTACGCAGTCGCTAACTTTAGCGACGCGTAACCGTCACTAATTTTGGCGACGGTAAACCGTCATTAAAATTTAGCAACTAATAGCCGTCGCTAAAGTCTCACCGAAATATTACCGACTATTAACCGTCGCTAATTAAACCGTTACTAAATTCGATTTTTCTTGTAGTGGTTATAATAACTTGTTAGTGTTTTATTTCTATGTTCTATATTTCTAAATCATTTTATTATTATTGTAGTAGGGTGTGTGTCTCTCTCTAAGATGTTTAGTTTATTCAAAATCAACAGGTTCTTGAAACTAAAATATTGTTATTATTAGAGTATAGTTTCCTTTTTCTCAAGTATCGATAAATTATTTTTTTTTGTTGAGTAACATTTATTTTGTTTTATATATTCTACTTCTTTATGTTTTTCATATAAAAAATATTGTATTTCATATATATTTTATTTATATTGGTAAATTATGATTAGAATAATTAGAATATATAAAAAGGTGTAAAAAAATATATTTAATGATTTAATCTTAAAATAATATTCTAATACATATTTTTTAAAAAAAAAATCGGTGACGGTACACTGTGCAGAATACCTATAATTTAATACCTTAAGTAGTTGTCAGTTAGATGTTTGTCCTACAAGAAATTATGTAGTAAAAAAAATTCATCAAGTATTAAAGTATAATAATTTCAACTTTAGCTGAAGTAAAAAGAACATAATGAAGAAACAAAGCGCTAAACTGCCGTAATTTGGCAAACGCTAAGAAAATACACACACATACATATGTATACTTGTTACCATTACAACTAGATAAGCAAAAATTTTTAACCATCAGAGCTTTATAAATGTACCCCAAAACAAGATAAATCTAGATAAGTACATTTTAGAACTAAAGAGACTACATATGAACAATTCCAATGCTAATTTGGTGAGAATGAGATTGAAAAATGAATGGCAAGTTGCTGCACGAAGTAGACCAAGGGTGAGCGTGGCCGGTAAGAAGAAGCATCAGCTCTGATGGCAGAGTGACTGGCGTTTTGTGGTGAGTGAAGAGCTCCAAAAGTCTCAAGGGATATTTTCTCGGTCACATTATAAATTTTTTGGAACCATTTTTATTAATTATCTTGCATTCAAAGTTTTCATTCATTTGCGTTCAACAGTTTGATAGCAGGTGAAGGGTTCCAAAAGACACACGGAAATGACATCTCGAATTAGACAAAACTGGATCATTTATCTTAAAAAAAATAATAGTTGATGAAGTCAGCTCAGCATGTTGCTTGTTTTCAGTCACATTATAAATTTTTTTATATCATTTTTATTGATCCTCTTGCACTCAAAGTTTTCATTTACTGTGTCCAGCATTTTTGGTAGCAGTTGAAGAGTTTCAAAAGACACAAGGGAGTGACATCTAAAATAGACAAAACTAGAACATTTTGTCTCAAAAACAAAAATAATGGTTAATCAAGTTAGCTAGCAGGTTACTTTTTCTTTGTTGAAGTGACAAGATAAAGGGTAGGGATTCATTTGTTCCATTACCCAAATTTCTTAATTGGTTAGTGAAGAAACTTCCATAAGTTTTCATCGAAGAAAAAAAGCCTCCATGTCACTAGTAAAATCACTTCAAAATATGGATTGTTCTCAGCCTTTATTTAAAGAATATGGTGCAATTGTTGTTGCATACCAGAAACCAAGTTACATAATGCAGAGAGCGATAGAAATGAAGCAATAGAAAAAAAAAATTAAGAAAATTTTCTATGTAGTGGTAGTGGCCACTACAAGCTTAGCTCTGAGGTCTTTCCTTAAGATCTTGCCCGAAGGAGACTTTGGGATGGCATGAACAAAGTGAACCTTGTGCAACTTCTTGTAGAAGACTACCTGTATTACACGAACAAAATCGCTAGTATATCACATTAAAGTAAAACAGAAAAGGTTCTAAATGTGACTTAATTTTCATTTTGGGTTTCCCAAACCATTTTTCTAAATCGATAGTGATTCATTACTAAATTTTCTGTTTTATCCCTAACAAGTTGATATATGACAGACAATGATAATTTTTTTTTTTTAGGCTAAAGTTTGGAAAAATGTTAAGAGGTAGAAAGTCATCTAAAACTTTGTTAACTAATTAATAAGTCAAAAGAAATTGCGGCAGAAGGAGTACCTGCTTAGCTATATGCTCTTTGACGGCTTCTTCTGTTAGTTCAATCCCATTTGATGATCTAACTACAAATGCCACTGGTACCTCTCCTGCAACTTCATCTTTTTGCCTGTACAGATACACACACATATAGCTGTCAGATAATTCAAAAGATTGAGAAAGGGTTGTGGAGGGGAAGGCATATCAAGATAGGTATGTGTTTTATGTATATACGTACGGGACAACAGCTGCGTCTGCGATCAATGGATGGGTTAGAAGCAAGGCTTCGAGCTCAGCTGGTGGTACCTAAAGGACAAGAAGAAGCTAAAAAGGTCACTAATAAAGCCTCGTCCATATATTTTAACATTTGATCTGGCAAGTATTGGGAAAGGAGAGGAAAGCAGGGAAGCATGCCTGGAAGCCTTTGAACTTGATGATCTCCTTGACTCGGTCTATGATGAAAACCTCATCATCATCATCAACATAACCAATGTCACCTGTGTGAAGCCAGCCGTGGGCATCAATGGTGGTAGCGGTTGCATCAGGATCATTCAAATATCCTTTCATGATCTGGGCACCGCGGATGCAGATTTCCCCAGGTTGATTGTAGCCATGGGAGCATCCTGTGTCCGGGTCTATCACCTTCAGCTCCGCATTGCGGACCACAGTTCCACACGACCCAGACTTGGTCGGGAAAGGTTGCTTTGCAAACCCCAAACACATTGATAGAACTGGACCTGCCTCAGTCATTCCATATCCCTACGCATTTCATGCAAGTTAATGAGTTAATAATAACTTTCCAAGTTGACCCCGTGATCACTGAAGTAATATCGATGATTGAACTACAATCAAATTACTCTGTCGTATACACCCTAAAATGTGTTTTCAAATTGCGCTTGTTTCAGTATAATTAAAAAAAATTTGAATTGTTTAAACTATTATTAGTTTTAGCCTAATGGTTAGATCTACCTGTGGTTGTTAGTTGGAATTCTAAAGTTCAATAATCTATTTATCCCTCAACTCCCACCTAAAAAAAATAGGGAAACACCATAAAAAATGCAAATATAATTTGTGATAATTAACTGAAATAATTAGGTATGTAGCGCAAAAAAGAAACAAAAAAAGGAACTAGGGCCATAAGTATAAGGGAAATTTACAAAAAAAAAACCCTGTGGTTTGGTTTAATCTACATTTTACCCCCTCTATTTTTAAAACCTACACTTTACTCCTATTTGTTTTACAGTGTCTGACAACAACTTATGAAACCCTAATTTAAACTATATAAAAATAATGCTCCAGTAATTTTAAGATTTTTAAATTTTTTTCATAGCCAACCGACATTTAAAAAATACAAATATGTAATTATAGGGGAGAAAGTACATTTACAAAAAAGAAAATCTGATAGTTTAAAATGTCTATTAACTATAAAAAAAATACTAAAGAGATTAAAATTACTAAAAGATGATTATTGTATAGTTTAAATATAGTTTCAGAAGTTATTATTAGGTAGTGTAAAAAATATAAGGGGTAAAGTGTAGATTTTTCAAAATAGAAGAGATAAATTGTAGGTTAGGGTATACTTCAGAGAGTTAATTGTAACTTTCCCTAATATGAAATAGTAGTAATAAAAAATAGCGCCCATCAGCAGCCCATTTCACAACGGCCGCCCAAGTAGCGCTGTTTTTTTCTTCTTCTTCTTCTTTTTTCTTTTTAAATTAAATAGCGCTTTTCTATTGGTTCTCATTTTAAAGGTGACGCTTGGACCACCTAAGAGAGGAGGTAGGTGATTACCCAAAAAAATATATAGAAAAAAGTCAGAGGTAGGTAACACTAGCCCCCAAATAGGCATTTGAATCACGAGTTATTTTTGCCTTCTACTTCCAATATTATGTTACTTACCAAACCTAAATTTATTAATAAGAGACACAATCTCTTACATAAATTAGAATTTAAATTTTAACCGAACATATAATATGGTGATTTATATGTTAATTAGATTATAACCCAATTGGTTTGGCATTTCTTGTACTTGGTATCTGGTTAGAGTTAAATTAATATCTTCTAATCAATAAGCTTGACTAAAAAGTAACAGCACTAAATAGAGAAAAAAAAAACTATATAGTAGTAGCATTCTATCATTCCCATCAATCTAAAACCAAACCCTACATTTTATGGTTTTTTCTCAAAATAGTTATTGATTATTTATTTTTATTTTGAAAAAAATTCCCCATTAACCACTGTTTGCTACGATTTTTTGTTTTTGATTTTTTGGTTTTTTTTTGTAAAATTACGCATTTAGAGTCTCTGTCATTTTAGAAATCCATATTTTAGATGACATTAAGATGATAACAATGTAGGTCTATCTGTCCAAAAGGACCAAAATTCATCTGCAAAACACAAGATTTAATTTAATTCCTTGAGAGAGACTTCATTTTCAGGAAGCCGGTGGTTAGCTATGAGTCTATTCCAAGACACACAACTAACGTGTGACAATTAAGTCTGATTTCCTTTGAACCATAAATGTGCATGGTTAAGGTCAAACAATTCCCTTAATTTGTATATAGAAAATGCTAAAATGTGATGACATAAATTATATAATACTTCTATTTTAGATTATTGTTCCTGTTCTTATGTTTCTAACGTCAATTTTCATGCATAACTATCATTATACTCTTATTTTTATAATATTTTTATTTATTTAAATTTAAAAATGTGATTTTTTTCCCACTTCCACTCTTGCTCCAGTTTTCAAAATACTTTATATAAGGTTATGACCTTCAGCAGTTACGGAGCTTCAGTTAAGTACTAATTTCCTAAATTATGTGGGCATCATACCCTAATACTCTTATTCTAGCTAATTCTGAATAAAGAAAGGGTCTTCCATTAAGCAAAATATAGTTTAATTTTTACTATTTCCTCTTATTTCTTTCTGGGTGGATTTTGTTTTTTCCTCTTAGAGACATAGAAAATATATATTTTTTCTTTATTTAATAGGCGCATAAATTCTGTAACATGTTTATGTGTTATATAAACGATGCAAACAAAAATCAATTAATTAATAATTTCCAACTGCCATGATCGAGACACCTAGCTAAGAATACATCAACTATTAAATTCTTATATAAATGCTGAATTTACAGTATTGGCATTTCACTTTTTTCGGTTTCTTCAATTAATGATTTTAAGGAGATCACCGTTTGGAAGAAGGCACTCTAGATTTGTCTCTTTTTTCTTTGTGGAAAAAAAAAAAATACAGAGCGTAGGTGGTTAAAAAATGTAAAATGTGGAAAATAGAATTACTCCAGCTTATAGATATGGCAGTTAAATCTGGGCCGTCCGGTTGTATTTGTAAGCCTCATTCAAATGTAGCCGTTATATCTGTGAGCTGTACTATTATCCAATATCCATAAAATTATTGTAGTGGTAGAATTTTATTCTAAATTTTGCTCCCATATTCTCACTTTGGACTATCAAAACAAATGACAATATATATGTATAACAATATTTTTAGGTATTCTTATCTAAATAAAAATTGTAAAAAAAAATTTATGGACCAAGTAACATAAATAAGATATTTCTTACGAAATCAAAATTAGATTAGCGTGTTTAGTATGAAAAAAATTAGAATAACCTTTTTCTGTCAAATAAATCTGGACGGAGTTAGTAATTAAAATTTCTGCTGCAGGTGACTCAGTAATTTTTTTTTCTTGGGCTATTCCTGTTCTAGCATTTAAGATAATTCATCCAACTAAATGACTTCTAAGTAATTGAACTTGTGGGAGATGGAAGAGGAAGCTAACCTGACCGAATATGGCCTGCGGAAGTCGGGAGCGGAGCGCCCCTTCAAGCTCCTTTCCCAGGGGCGCTGCCCCAGAGAGCACCACCCTGATCGAGCTGAGATCGAACTGCGCAACCATTGGGTTCTTCGCTAGAGCCAGCACAAGCGGCGGCACCACCGCGGCGACGGACACTTTGTGCCGCTGTATGAGCTCCAGCAGCGCCCCGATCTCAAACTTGTGCATGAACAGGACCGCCGCCCCTGCCCTGAGCGAGCAGAGCAGGACGCTGTTGAGCGAGTAGATGTGGAACAGCGGCAGCACGCATAAAACGACGTCATCTTCCTTCAGGTACAGGTTCGGGTTCTCGCCGTCGACTTGCTGCGCCACACTGGTGATCAAGCTCTTGTGCGTCAGAACCACCCCCTTGGGCAGCCCCGTGGTTCCGGAGGAGAAGGGCATCGCCACTGCATCATCCGGGTCAATCTCACCCTCCGGGACCTCGCCCTCGTTCCCCTCCGACAGAACGGTGAAATGGAGGCAATTCTCCGGCGGGTCGTCGATGGTCACCACCTTGAAGTCCTCATTCAACCGGAGATTCTTGTCGTTGTCCCGGAGCTTGTCCACGTACTGTGCCTGCGTCACGATGAGCTTCGGCTTGGCTGCCGCAAACTGCTTGAAGATCTCCGCCGAAGTGTAGAATGGGTTCGCCGTGGTGGAAACGGCGCCGATCATGGAGGCCGCCATGAAGGAGAAGACAAATTCTGGGCAGTTTTGGAGGAGAATCATGATCACATCCCCCTTCCCGACACCCAAACGGGAAAGTCCCGCCGCCGTCTTCAGGCACATAACATGGGTTTCCGCATAACTAAACTTCCGGCCGGTGGACCCAGAAATGAGGCAGGGGTTGTCGGAAAACTGCCCCAAATTCTCGAAGCAGTAGGTGTGAAGAGGCAGGTGGCTGGAGATGGGAATGTCAGGCAGCTTAGACCGGAAAACATGATCCGACGTCATGTCGTTGGAACTTGAAACCGACGCCGCGGGGGTAGGATTAGGAATCTCCGCATTCTGAGGCTCCGCCACGGAAATCATCTCCGACGGGATGGATTGTGGGAAAACGATGGAAAATGTGAGAAAATAAAATGAGGAATAAATAAATGAAAGGGGAGGGTGGTAGGTAGGTAGAGAGGAAAGTTGGAGGAGTTGGGGAATGCGTGCTCTATCTCTCCTTCAATTTGTTCTGCTTGTCATCCAACCCCCTCTTTTTTACACCTACCTCCTCCCATCACCTGCCTCCTTATGTATATATACTTCTGACAGTTTCTACCTTTTTGTTTAATTTGTTTTTTTTTTTATTTTTGTGGATTTTGGTGGTCGACGTCGACTGTTCCCTCTCTAACAGCCAGTAGTAACAGTTTAACTTGTCCACTGCTTAATTACAAGCCGCAAAAGGTAGCTAAGTGAAGGCTTCGATTGTTCACGAGTCAAAAGTTGGGTGAAAATGGTGAAATGGCAATTGCGCTTTTACATATTTGCCATTCAACCCATCAAACTTCCAGAATTCTGTACATGGATTGGGAATTTCTGAACAGTTGCTACCAACCGAGCATATGCTGTGGAAACCAGCTAACGGCACTAGAGGTGAATAAGCTAGCCGTCACGGTGCGAGGTCTGAGGAAGCGAATCGAGTCTTCTCCAAGCAAAGCCTGAAAGGGAGCGAACTGGATCCTTGGCAATTACTGGCGGTGGAAATAAGTTGAACTGGCCTAGACTTCGAAACTTGGATCGTTAAAGATTGGCTTTATTTGAGCTCGAGTTTGAAAAATGAGGCTCGGAGCTCAATTTGAAAAGATTCAGGCTTAGCTCGGTTGTTGGATAGACTCGAAGTTTGATTTAATGTTTGAGCTCGATTCAAGGTTGAGCTTGATCTAAGGAATAAAAATTAAAACTTTAGGGTTTAGGTATATTAAAAATAAAATTAATTAAATTTTTATATTAAAAAATATTAGGCTTGTTAGACTTGATAAGAACTCGAGCAAAACAGTATCAGACTTGAAATTCAACTTGTTAAGAGTTCAAACCTAAAATAAAACTCAAAGCTCATTAGATTCAACTTAATTACAAAAAAACCGAACTTAAGCTCGAACTGTTTGATAAAAGATTAAACTCATTTTCACCCTTAGCAAGTACTATCTTAAGTCGTACCCAGCTAGCATCTCAAAGCACTAATTAAGAAGCCACACTACTAGCTTGATAGAGAGAGATGATGCTCAAGCGCTCCACCATTAGTGGACTAACGCCCAAGTGCAATGACGAAGTGACCTTGCCCTGGCTATTCTTGGTGCAATGATGAAGTGACCTTGCGGTCTGGATTGGGGGCTAGCTCGGTGGTAGCCAAATTATGGGATTTAAGAGAAGGATTTCGGATGGCTCGGGATAGAAGGCGGCGAGATGCACGGATTGAGATGGATGCTAAAGTAGTGGCTAATTTAGTGAACGCTAAGAAAATTTAGTACACAATTAATAAATATTTTAATTTTTAGGATATAAAAATAAATACAAAAATTTAATACACAACTAAAGTGTATAGACTATTACATATACACTCTAGTTAAGAAATTGTATTTTCTTCAGCGCTATTACATATCGTTGAAGCTTAACAAGTTAAGAAATGGGCATAACATGTTATTTTTTTTTTTTAACGATTGATCCTTTTTGTGGTGTTTCTAGTCAAAAGTGTTTGTAAAATCGAAAAGTTAAGCATGCCTTTGCTGATTTGGTGATTAGTGTGGCTCTCATTTAGTTTGATTGAGAAATGTACGAGCTTTCCTACATTCAAGAGCGCTTGGTGTGGAAGAAAATGTCCTTTTTCCTGTTAAAATATAACTTCTAACTAAGCAACTAAATTCTTCATTGCCACCATTTTGAAGGATTGTGACCCGAACATTGCCGGTAATTTATATCAAATTGAATGACCCACTTATTGCCCAAATTCTTCGAGAATATATTTCTTGTTCCTTATACTTGGGTCAATGTAGACCTTTCTTTCTTTCAACTTTACCAATCATTTTCTTGTCATCTGTACTTGATCTGATTTTCTTATTTTCCTTGTTTCATTCCCTAAGTGAATGGATCAGCTAAGATCATGTATATTAAGTTTTTGGAGAAGAAGGGAAGATTGCAAAAGTTAATTACAACAACTTGTTGTGCTGCAGTAGAAACCACCTCAGCGACATTTGGCATAAGGAGCCTGTTTCTCTACTTAGGTTGTCACTGATCTAAAGCCTCAAGTTGTTCGTGTCCCTGTGGTTTAATAAGAGAAAGTTGACAAAGACAAGTATCTAACCAGCACTCTCCTTCCGCTCATCAGAAAAGAAGAGTAGGATGAGTTGCATAAAGGTGAATGATGCTTAAAAGGCTCATTGAAATGGATGTTGCAGGTGAAGGTACTCATGTTGAGCAACCTACAGGTCAAATACCTGATATTCTTGGTTTGTTTTTTGTTGAGGCAGGTAGGCTAATTGAATTCATTTAGGATTGACCCTTTCACTACCATACCCTTCATAGAGGTCGATTGTTTAATGTGTGAGCATAAATTTTAGCTTAGTGGGAGGCTAGAGAGAAAGAGCAAGTGTTGGGAATCCGAACCGGTATCACACTATTAAATTAGTATGTACCAGGATCAGATTGTAGAAACAATCACACGAGTACCTTGTTTTTGAAATTCTACAAGTGCAGAATTTTCCAAACTTTACATACTTGAATTCCTTCTCTCCCAATTGCTTTATGCGTGACTTCTCTAGTGGAGAAATTTCACGTACGTCTCTTGTGTGTTGTTATTAATGCATAACAACTCCTTTTATAGGCAAATTCGGGTAGAGATCAGAATGTGGTGCTAGACCATTGAGATCTCTTAATTTTGTCAAATTAGTCCCTAACTAATTTATTGTTTACAAGTCAGTACAACATTTTGTATGACCTTATAAAATCTCTCATGAGTTCAGAGATAATTCATAAGAACCCATATATTTTATTACATTCTGCTCATCATCCAATATTGTTACACATAATCCGGACTAGACCAACTACATTCAAATCGTGGCACTGTCAATAGGAATCAAATATGTGCACGTTTTTTCAAATTTATCCAGATTTAAATAATTTAGAAAAATATTTATAAAATCTATATATACTACCTATATATAATTTTATACAAAAAATAATATTTCTGAAAATAATATTTTTCTAAATCAGCCACGTGGATTTCAATTCAAAAAGCAAATAGACATACTTTACAATATTCACTATTACTTTAAGAGCAATGAATTCCATGTTGAATGATTAAGAACTTAACATGTTAACATGTATGTAATTCAATATGTCTAAGTATATCATATATTAGGCATCATTGGTTGACATATCAAAATTACATAATATATACATTTAAGTTCATATTATTCTCAGGTCTACAGAACAAATAATATTTACTCTTTCTCAACAGTTAAAGGTCTAAAACTAATTTACTTAGTTCTGTTTAAATGTTTATTTCCATAAATATTCACGTACACATTTGATAAATACTCATAAGTGTATTGCTTTTAAGGGTTTAAATTATCATTATACATTTTAAGTGTGATTAATTTCTCTAATTTGAAACACTTTTTTCACCGGGTTACTATTCACCAATTTACTATTCATAGTTATTATTCATATGCGTATTTCATTGTTCATACCTGTTTTATTGTTCATTAAATATTAAAATATATATATTAAATAATTATTTTATTATGTAGGTAAAATCATCACTTGGCAACCATTCACAAGAAAAATCATATCTGAAGCTGTAGATGTCAGAATTGAGTGATTCCAAATTCATCCAGAAGCCAACACATAGATCTTTGATCCATCTTCATTTAGAGAGTTAGCTTGATCGTTTTCATTGCCAAAATCTGATTATAGATGAGATCCTTTATTTTTCCGTGTGTTGAAGAGTTGTTTTGGTAGAAAAATCATAACTTGATCTACAGATGTCTGATTTGAATAAGCAAGCTATTGTTTTGAAGATAAAGAAGAGATCTACAAGTTCTATGCTTTGAGGAAGAGCTGATTCGATGTCTACAATAGTAAAAAAATTAAAAGAAGTTGCAACCCGCCTTTGTTGATTTGTATTTACCTACATTTTACTATTTTACCATTTCACCCACCCCAAAACTCTATAAATAGGCATCTTGGGGAGAGGACGAAGGGTATGTCATTTCTTAGACCATTTTTATGTTCTTCTATCATTTTTAGCTTTTCTCCTTTGGTTTTGTTCTTGTTTTCAATACCGAAGTTCTGTCCAAACATTTTCTCATTCTTCTTCTTGTTCTTCCTTTGATCTTTCGATCCATATTCATTTCATCTTTCTACATGTTGTTTACTTTATCATGGCTAACTAATCTTTCTTTTGCTAAGGTGAAAGGGTGAAGCTTTTGGTATAAAGGTTATGATTGATTTGAATGGATCACAATGTTAATGACATTTTCTTCCTTAATCTATTTAACTTTCCTCCTTGTTAAGTGGGAGTCTTGATTCATCATTGTCAATCATTGGCACAAAAGCTACTTGATTTCCTCTGTAGAACATGGCTCTACAGGCTATATTGGAATATTGAATTATTGTAGATAAATGTTGGCATGATGGATACTTAAACCCATTAGCAAGCGTTGGCATTTTAAGATCAATGAAAGTTAATACTAACTAAATTCCCCGATTGGGACCTCATTTATGTGTGGATTCTAATTGAGTGGCAAGATGAGATAAAATTAATCATAACCGATATACTAAAAGTGGATCCCCTAACCTTAGCTATTTTAATTGAATTTAAATTTTTAATCAACACTTGTTCACGCCTTTCACAAAAACCTTCTTTATCAAAAACCTGCAATTTGTATTTCTTAATTCACTTTTCCTGTGGTTTGACACTCGAACTCCCGAGATTTTATTACTTGCGATACCCTACACTTGGGTTACAACTGCTAGAGTACAGCAAGTTTTTAGCGTCGTTGTTGGGAAAGAAAAATTAGAGTATAAGTTCAATATTTTTCTTTTTGTTCCTTTTTATTTTGTTTCATTTTTTTTTGTTCATCATATGGAATGCTAAGTCTCCTACCTCTTAATGTTTGTTAATCTTATTTTTCTTTATTATTGAATGGAAGGCTGAGCCTCCTATATTTTATTTTCTATTTATTTTGTGTTATTTTTTTTATTATTGTTGAATGGAAGGCTACGCCTCCTAAATTTTTTATTTATAAAATGGAATGTTGAGCCTCCTACCTTTTTCTGTTATTAATATTGCTTTTTTTTGTTGTTATTTTATTAATGCATGAAAGCTTGGTCACATACATCAAGTGGTAGATTGGTAAGAGAATCTTCATCTTTTTCAAACATGGCTGAACACATTAATGAGCAAGAAGACAACCATTCTCCACATAATAACCAAGATCGACCCAGGACACTTAGAGAACACATGAACCCCATAAGAAATAACATTTCATCATGTTTAATTTCTCCTACTGATGCATGTAACTTCAATTTCAAGCCAGGTATTATTCAAATTTTATCAACTTTTCATGGCTTTGATTCTGAAAATCTATACTTGCATTTGAGGGAATCTGAGGAAGTTTGTCACATATATAACAATATAAATTGTAGCATGAACACCATTAGGCTTAAGCTTTTTCCTTTTTTCTTTAAAAGATAAAGCTAAAACTTGGCTATAGAATCTTAGGTCAGCCTCTGTTAATTCATGGGATAAATTGTAACAATAGTTTTTGAAAAAAAAAAAATTCCTGCCCACAAAATAAATTCTTTGAAAAGACAAATCACCACTTTCACACAAAACCCAGGAGAAACTTTTTACCAATGTTAGGATAGATACAAGTATTTACTTAACACATGCCCATATCATGGTTTTAAAACATAGAGAATAGTCTTACATTTTTATGAAAATTTGACGCCAAAGGAAAGAAAAATGGTAGAATTTATGTGCAATGGAATATTTGAGGATAAAGATCCTAATGAGGCAATGAATTACCTAGACATGCTAGCAGAAAATGCACAAAATTGGGACACTGCTGGTAATGAAGAAAACCGGTCATTTAAAATCTGTTGAAGAAGTTGTTTGTCACATTTATGAGACCAGTGACCATTCCACAAACAATTGTCCAACCTTGCCCACTTTCAAAGAATACCTTCATGAACAAGTCAATGCTTTGAACAACTTCAATAGGCTAACTCAAAATCCAAACTCACAAACTTACAATCCTGATCGCAGGAATCACCCAAACTTCGTTTGAAAAGGTGATAATCATGCTCAATCGTCATAACCACCTTTGCATACCCAATAAAATTTTCAACAATCTCAAGGGTATGCACCTTATATTCCTTTTTTTTGGAAAAATCTTGAAGAAACATTGCATTCATTCATTGAAAAGCAAGAGTCAATCAATGCTCAAACAAGTCGAATTATGATTGATTTGAAAGATACTCTTGCAAAAATTGCATCTACACTCAACATTCAGGAGAAAGGGAAATTTCCTTCTCAACCACAACCAAATCCCAAAGGTCAAACTATGGATCAAGTGAAGTCAATCATACACTTCACAGTGGTAACGTTATTGAAAAATCCAATCATGATCATTGTGAAGAAGACGATGAGTCAATTTCTAAGAGTAGAAAAGGGGTTAAACCTATACAAAGTGAAGAACAAATTGAATCTCCACCAACACCTCAATTTCCTCAGGCATTAACTGTTCTTGAAAAGGTGAATCAAAATCCTGAAATTTTGGATATTTTCAAGTAGATAAAGATCAATATCCCCTTGTTGGATGCGATTAAATAAGTACCTTCTTATGCCAAAATTTTGAAGGATCTGTACACTGTTAAAAGAAAACTAAATGTGAAAAAAGAAAACCTTCTTTGCCGAGCAAGTAAGTTCTGTTATTCAAAATAACACTGCTTTGAAATACAAGGATCCTGGTTGTCCAACAATTTCATGTTTCATTGGAGAACATAAAATTGAGCAAGCATTACTTGATCTTGGGGCTAGTGTAAATTTACTTCCATATTCAGTTTACCAAAAACTAAATTTGGGTGAGTTAAAACCAACCGAAGTAACTATTGTGCTTGTTGACAGATCAGTGAAAGTGCTTAGATGTGTCATTGAAAATGTGTTAGTCCAAGTTGATAAATTTATACATCCTGTGGATTTTATTGTTTTGGACACACTGCCAGTGGAAATTAAAAATTCAATACCTGTTATTTTTGGACGTCCATTTTTAGCAACATCTAATGCTTTGATTAATTGCAGGAATGGATTGATGAAGCTGACATTTGGGAATATGACATTGGAGTTAAATATTTTTAACTTGCTTAAGCAGCCACCTGAAAAATAAGATGAAAGTGAGGAAGTTTGCCTCATTAACACTATTGGGAAAAACCACATCGGAGAAGGGCATATCTCTGATCCTCTAAAAAATTATCTAGTTAATTCATTTGAATCAATTATACAAATGGATCAGAATACATCTAAAATATGTTCATTGCTTGATTCTTCACAGGTGAAAAACACATATTGGAAACCGAAAATTGAAGAGAAAAATAAAATTCACACAATTGAGTTGAAGTTTTTTCCTAAAGAATTGAAGTACCTAATGTCAAAGAAAGATACTAAATCAAGGCTGATACGTTGGGTCATATTACTTCAAGAGTTTAACATTATGATCAAGGATAAGAAGGGCACAAAAAATGTTGTCGCTGACTATTTGTCAAGGCTGACAACAAATTCATCAATTGAGGCTACACTTATAAATGATTATTTTCCTAATAAATTTTTATTCTCTGTCACTACACTATGTTGGTTTGCTATATTGTCAACTTTTTTGTGATAGGACGGATACCAGCTCAATGGAGTATCCAAGATAAGAATAAATTTCTACATATGGTGACAAATTTTTATTGGGATGACTCTTATATTTTCAAATACTGTCCTGACCAGATATTTACGAGATGCATACCTGAGAATAAGGTAAAAAGTGTCATTGAATTTTCTCATTTTAAAACGTGCGGAAAGCATTTTTTGTTAAAGAAAATAGCAGTAAAGATTTTGCGATCTGAATTTTACTGATCTTCTTTGTTTAAAGACACACATGCATTCTGCAAAACCTTTGAAAATTGCCAAAAATTAAGATTCATTTCTTCTCGGTTAAGTGGCAGATATGGTACTCCGTAGCTCTCAAGTTGATTATCTCAGTTTTCCATAATAACTGATTTCTTTCTCCCATCTCTCAATTTTTTCTTACTAATGAATTCTGTTCTTTCTACTTTGCGAAAATACTTTCCCTTTCTCCCAATAAATGTTCTTAAAAGGATTTATCAAGTTAGACGTGAAAGATTTAGAGTTTTGATGCACAAAGGTATTCCTGAAAATGTGCGGTGGTTAATTGAAGCTAAGGTCCGTTTGGCTGGTGAAATTTTAGATGCATTTGTGCCTCGCATGCTTGGCTTAGGCAAAAGCGCTTATGCCAAAAAGTGAAGAGCAAAAAAGTTACGCATCTGTCACAAATGTGGTCAATGAAATTATGTCCGATAATCGAAAAGACAAAAGAAAATTCATTAATAATGGCCTACGTAAAAATTCTTTAGATGATATCCGATTGAATCTTGAAACGATTCTTGTGGATTAGTGTAACATGAACTTCTTGTATTATAGAGGATTTTTCATATAGAACAATAGCATTATAGTCTTAGGAATTCGACTTTAAACGATCCTGTTTTCCAGTTTGTAAGAAAACTGGATGGGAAGCACATCCCCGACTCATAGAAGGCGTTGAAGCCGTTATTGGACGTAAAACCAGTGGAAGATATGAGCCACAATCACAACTACTGTACATTAATGTCATTTTTTTTTCTTTTACAGGTTATCAATCTTTAATAAGTGAAGAAGTACTATGGAAGAAAGCAATCGGACTTGTGGATCTGTTTATCTTGTCTTTTAGTTTTACTATCAACATTTTCTTTATTTTGGTTTAAGTTATTTCAGGTTTTCATTTTCAATAACTACCATTTTATGTAATTTCTTCTGCACTCTTCTTATCTATGTTTTAACATTGGGGACAATGTCTTAATATGGTTAAGGGGAGGGATAATTGATATTTGATTTTTTTTAGTTTAGTTTCTCTCATACTGATATTAAAACCATTAGACAAAGCACTTAGTTTATGATGGCTGAGTAAAGAGTAATTTTTCATTCTTGAGACGCATCTTATTTTATGTGACATGTATAACATTTTTTTTCTTGCAAGCATAAATAGTTGCATGTAGGAATATTTAGCATGAATTTAGGTTATTTGTTTGCATTTAGGAGCCCAACTCATGGAAGTATCATCATTGGATATATACCTTGTAAATTTGAAATGGTTTTTAATTTTTGAAAGTAGTTAAAGTATATTGCTTGTTACCTAAGGAAAATAAATAACCGGTGAGCACTTTTGAGCCCTTAGTGTTTATTAAGATGTGTAAATTTTTTTGTTGAGAGTGCTTACTTTTTGTTTTGAACTAGAGCTTGATTAGATGAGTGACCTTAAGGACCCATGCAACTTGACTTCTTGTATGTAAATTTAGGGAAGAAGATGGTATTTTAGGGCCAACCACTTACCAAAAGGCTAACATTGTATATTATCCCTTAGTGAGCCCCTTTGAGCCTTATAGCCTTATTCTTTGTTTGAACCCTACATGTTTAACCACTTCCACTTTATTTTAATCTTTTATTGTCCTTGGAACTAGTGATGCTTATGTGATTATGGGCTTAGAGAATTAAAATGAATATGTTATTTTTGGTAAAATAAAGAATAAATGTGAGGCATACTTCAGAATATGTTGGGTTACCTTGTGTTTAAATTGTGATAATAAAAAAATTTGGGGTGGGTTGAGCTTGACTAATAAAAATTAAATGTGTATCATTGGATGGTTGAGTTTTAAACAAATATTAATTTGTTATTTATAATAGAAAAAGGCAAAACCGAGACCATAAGAAAAAGCCCTCGTAAAATAAAGTTAAAAAAATATAAATAAAAAAAAATCTTTCGTTTCATAATACTTGGCATCTTTTTCTATTATGTCAATCTAAAAAAAAAAAGTTGTTTTCTTTCCCTTTCAAATAAAATTATACATGCTTATACCCATGTGAATCCATACTAGAGTAAAGATGAAAGACATATTCTTTTATCTTTTTCTGACAGATAAACGCATAATCATATGGGACAATTTTGAAAAAAAAAAACACAACTTCAGCCTTAAATATTTGTGCAAGTCAAATGAGGCTAGCCATTTTGAAATGGAGAGAGGTAAAAAAAAAAGAAAGAGAAAAGAAAAAAATGTTAATTTCAATAAGTTTAAAACTCAACCATATTTGTTTTCTAAACTCATGTGTTAATAAGGAATTGTGTTTTGGAGAGGACTTGGAGACTAGGGTTGATTTGGGTATTTAGTGTTTTAGGTGCCCATATTTATTATTCATTGTATTATTAGTTTTCTTAAACTCCACCATTATAAAGTCTTTATCCAATTCCGGCTTTCACCAAACCCAACCTCATTACAACCTTGTATAAAGACCATTAGACTTAAGTTTACATGCAGTCCCTTTTAAGAATCTAGTGAGGGTAAAGTTGGATCCCCTTACAAGCTCCGGATTGAGAAACACAAAGTAAGCTGTTCATAAACCCATATTAAAATAAGTGCAAAAATATTAAGGAATGATCCTCTACCTCTGGTAACAATGACTTAACTTTTTCTCCTTTCATTAATTACTTGCAATTCAAGTTTACAAGTGTTATATATTCATAGTATAATTTGTCGTGAGTTGTTAGATTATGTATTTTATTTATTTTCTTAGGGTACATTTGCTAGGGACTAGCAAGAACCTGGTTGGGGGGTGTGATGAATACTCATAAGTGTATTACTATTAAGGGTTTAAATTATCATTATACACTTTGGGTGTGATTAATTTCTCTAATTTGAAGCACTTTTTCCACTAGGTTACTATTCACCAATTTACTATGCATTGATTTACTATTCACCGATTTACTATTCATACACATATTTCACTGTTCATACGTGTTTTACTGTTCATTACATATTAAAATATATATTAAATAATTATTTTATTATGTAGGTAAAATCATCACTTGGCAATCATTCACGAGAAAAATCATATCTGGAGCTGTAGATGTCAGAACAGAGTGATTCCAAATTCATCTAGAACCCAACATATAGATCTTCGATCCATCTTCAGTCCGACAGCTAGCTTGATCATTTTCATTGCTGAAATCTGATTATTGATAAGATCCTTTGTTCTTTCGTGTGTTGAAGAGCAGTTTTGGTAGAAAAATCATAACTTGAGCTACAGATGTCCGATTTGAATGAGCAAGCTATTGTTTTGAAGATAAAAAAGAGATTTACAAGTTCTATGCTTTGAGAAAGAGCTGATTTGATGACTACGATGGTTACAAAATTAAAAGAAGTTGCAGCTTGCTTTTGTTGATTTGTATTTACCTACTTTTTAATATTTTACCATTTCACCCACCCCAAAACTCTATAAATAGGCACCTTGGGGGGAGGATGAAGGGGATGCCATTTCTTAGGCCATTTCCATGTTCTTGTATCATTTTTAACTTTTCTCCTTTGGTTTTGTTCTTGTTTTCAATACCGAATTTCTGTCCAAGTATTTTCTCATTCTTCTTTTTGTTTTTCCTTTGATCTTTCAATCCATGTTCATTTTATCTTTCTACATGTCATTTACTTTTATCATGGCTAACTAATCTTCCTTTTGCTAAAGTTAAAGGGTGAAGCTTTTGGTATAAAAATTTTGATTGATTTGAATGGATCACAACGTTAACGATATTTTCTTCCTTAATCTATTTAACTTCCCTTCTTGTTAAGTGGGAGTCTTGATTCATCATAGTCAATCATTGGCACAAAAGCTACTTGATTCCCTCTGTAGAACATGGCTCTACCGGCTATATTGGAATATTGAGTTATTGTAGACAAAGGTTGGCATGATGGATACTTGAACCCATTAGCAAGCATTGACATTTTAAGATCAATGAAAGTTAATACTAACTAAATTCTCCAATTATGACCTCTTTTATGTGTGGATTCCAATTGAGTGGTAAGATGGGCTAAAATTAATTATAACCGATATACTAAAAGTGGATCCCTTAACCTTAGCTATTTTAATTGAATTTAAATTTTTAATCAACACTTGTTCACACCTTTCACGAAACCTTCTTTATCAAAAACCTGTAATTTATATTTCTTAATTCACTTCCCTGTGATTCTACACTCCCGAGATTTTATTACTTGTGACAACCTGCACTTGGGTTACAACTGCAAAAGTGCAGCAACAGTAGGAATCAATATTTTAGTGATTAGGACAAATCACTCTATATCATATATTAATGTTATATGCACAATCCTTTATGAGCAACTAACCCATGTAAATGCTTATAGATTGTGAATACATTTTTAAGAACTATAAAAATAAATCAAGTGTCATGTAGCATGATCTCCATCATCCATCAATCTATATATAATATAGTTATATGGATTTATCATAGTGGAAGATAAAATAATAATATAAATTGAAGAAGAATCACACAACTTTATTAAATCAATAACAAAGTTTAAATTGCCTTTGATGAGGACATTAAATCTTTCAATCTCCCACTTGTAATTCAAAGCCAATCAACAACTATTCTAAAACCCATTTCTTTTACATGTTTCTCAAAAACCTTTTGAGACAAAAGTTTAATCAATGGGTCTGCCACGTTCTCCGCTAAAGCAATCTTTGTGATGCTTGCATTTACTCTTTTGACAAATTCTCTTACCAAATGAAATTTCGCCTATACGTGCTTCATGCATTGATGAGCATAAGGTTCCTTGACTTATACAATAGCCCCAGTGTTATCACAGTATATAGTAATTGGAGATTCTATGCTTGGAACAACTCCAAGCTCTTAAATGAACTTCTTGATCCAAATATCCTCTTTTGTTGCTTCAGCAGCTGCAATGTATTTTGCCTCAGTTGTAAAGTCAACCATAGTACTTTGTTTGAAGCTCCTCTAACTGAAGGCCCCATTATTCGGTCCATTAATGAATCCAGAATTTGGTTTACCATCATCTGTATCAGATTGGAAGTCAGAATCAACATATCCTTTTACTTCCAATGAACCTCCACCAATATTTTGTCCTATTAAGATATTTCAGAATATGCTTAATAGTGGTCCAATGACCTTCCCCTGTGTTGGATTGGTACCTACTTACAACACTAATAACATGTGATATCTTGAGCCTAATACATAACATTATATACATGATGCTGCTTATAGCGGAAGCATAAGGGCAGCGTTTCATTTTATCCAATTCTTCATCAGTCTTGGGAGACATCTTTTCAGAAAAGATGATTCCATGGCGAAAAGGCATGAAGCCTTTCTTGGAATCCTACATGTTGAACTTAACCATGATCTTATCAATGTAAATAGATTGAGACAACCCTAACAACTTTTGGCTTTTATCCCTATAGAGCCTAAGACCAAGGACATATGATGCTTCACCCAAATCCTTCATAGAGAAATGAGTCGACAACCATAGCTTCACTGCTGATAACATTTCCACATCATTTCCAATGAGTAGAATATCATCAACATATAAGACAAGAAATGTGATAGCACTCTCTTATGTCTTTTTATAGATACAAGCTTCATCCGGATTTTGTGAGAAGCCAAATTGTTTGACTGTCTCATCAAAATGGATATTTCAACTTCTAGAGGCTTATTTAAGTCCATAAATGGACCTATTCAGCTTATACACTAACCGTTCCCCTCCCCCACGCTAGATACAAATCCTGCAGGTTAGTTCATATAGATATCTTCTTTAAGATACCCATTCAAAAAAGGAGTTTTCACATCCATCTACTATATCTCGTAGTCATAGTATGCAGCCACAACTAACAGAATCTTGATGGATTTAAGCATGACTACTGGGGAAAAGGTTTCCTTATAATCAATTCCTTCCTTTTGATTATACTCTTTTGCCACTAATCTTGCTTTGAAGGTTATACCTTTCCATCAAGTCCCCGTTTCATCTTATAAACCCATTTACAACCAATGGTTTTAATATTAGTTGGCGAATCTACAAGAGTCCAAACCTGATTCTTATGCATAAAATGCATTTCTGAATTCATAGCAT
Organism: Aquilaria sinensis; assembly: GCA_005392925.1. Taxonomy (NCBI): domain Eukaryota; kingdom Viridiplantae; phylum Streptophyta; class Magnoliopsida; order Malvales; family Thymelaeaceae; genus Aquilaria; species Aquilaria sinensis. Next base: position 396,305 of record SMDT01002598.1, on the reverse strand, counting down.
TAATCCATCTATCCCTATCAACATCTTTCATTGCCTCCTCATAGGTTCTAGGATTTTGTTCGTAATTTTCTGAAATTATTGTGAATGACTCATTCAGAAGTGTCAACTTTTGAGGAGGATGAACAATCCTACAACTTTTATGAGTAGGCTCTAAAAGAATGTCAACTCGAGTACTATCAACAGAAGTAGTACTATCATATGTTTCAGTTAACTCCTATAAAATAATCCTATCATCTTTTCTAGAGTCAACCACAAAATCTTCTTTCATGAAGATGGCATCTTTACTAATGAACACCTTTTCTTCATTTGGATTATAAAAATAATAACCCATAATGTCATTTGGGTACCCTACAAATACGCATCTTTCTGTTCTAGATTTCAACTTTGTAAACTTTTGCTTCCAGACATTTGTAGGATAGCACCAAATTTTTAAGTGTCTCACACTCAGTTTTTTGTTGGTCTGTAACTCGTATGGAGTTTTTGGGACTAACTTAATCAGAACTTTATTCAATAGATATACAACAGTCTCTAATGCATATTCCCAAAAAAACATTGATAGATCGGCCATGTTTATCATTGAGCGTGCTATATCTAATAAGGTAAGATTTATTCTTTCAAAAACACCATTTAGTTATGGTGTTCCTGGTGGTGTCTATTGTGAGAGGATCCCATTATTTGTTAGATAACCCCCTGAACTTATTGGAGAGGTACTCACCTTTCCTATCGGAGCGAAGACACTTAATACTCCTACCTTTTTATTTCTCAACCTCATTTCGAAATTCTTTGAGTAAATTCATTTTAATTTAAGTCAATTGACTTATTTTTACTTTTACATCTTTTTTCCTTGAAACTAATTTCATTTTAAAGTAAATATTATATAGATACAATAATCCATTTAAAAGTAAATTTTTATGATGTTATTAAATTTTTATGAATTTTTCTTTTTTAATGCCTTAAACAAAAAAAATTCATAAAAATTTAATAAGATTACAAAAATTGCATTTTCAATGGATTATTGTAACCACATAATATTGGATTTTAATTAAAATTATTTTCAGGCAAAAAAGATGTAAGAATAAAAATAAATTATTTCAAAGTCAATTGACTTAAGTTAAAACGAAGTGGCTGTTAGACTTTTCAAAGGCTTCCAATTTATGTTGCATTAGGTGAATATACCAGTATCTAGAATAGTCATCAGTGAAGGTGATGAAATAATAAATACCTTATTTTCCCATGCGGTTCATAGGTCCACATACATCGGTATAAGATTTAACACATTTGAGCTTCTTTCACCTTTTTCCAGAAGAATGTAATCTAGTCATCTTTGCTTGAATGCAAGATTCACAGATTTTCACACCCCACATAGGCCCCAGCCTATGCACTCTCAGTGCCACTCACCATACTACCCTGAAAGTTATTAAACACTTGAGTCTTTGTGTGTTATGAGTAAGCATTTAGATTCGGCCAACTTTCATTTAGGTAGTTTAAGTATTATTTTCTTAAGCTAAGGGCCTGGGGTGCCCAGGAGGCTTAGTGAGTTATTTAGAACAGTTACTTGCAGCTTCAGTAAGGCCCAACCACTAACTTGCAACTCAAGGTAAGGCTGTAAATAATAACTTGCATTACAAGCAAGGCATACACTTAGTCTTTTAAGTGTATAGAATGTGTGATCATCAAGTGTAGTAATTCAATGCGTGGCAACCAAGAAGCCCACAACAATTCAAGTTTTGTAAACAAGTTTTCATGTCCATGAACTTTCGGCCAAGAAGTACACAAAAGGTTCCATTCATAAAGGCAAATCCATACACACATAAGCATAGCATAACTTGGCATTCAAGCATCCAAAATACTTACACAAAATCATGGTCCATCCAAGGCTAAATGTGCACAAAAGTAGCCGACATACAAGTATTATTTACTTGGCAACATACCAAGAGTACCCATTATCCAAAACTAGCCAAAGTTATGCATTACAACCAAGTTCACCTATAGTACCTGAGAAGGATCTTAAACACTATGTACATGACCATAGTCTGAAGTATAAGACCTATGAATAAGTTCATAGTCATGAAGGCAAACCACCAAACTAGTGCCCAAGAACGCACATCCATCTTCACTGCTAGACAAGTCCCACAATCTACTCAAAGCCTGCAAAACTTGTACCATAAGTTTTGGGCATAAACCATAAACATAAGACTTGTAAGTATAATTCAATTAAGCCAAGTTTTAGTTGGCACACATACCTCAAGCAAAAAGTGTACTACTAGCACACTATCAAGCAGCCAAACACTCTATTCTAGCTCAATACCCTTTCCTGAAAATTCAAACATTATGGGCATGAGTTTATACTCAGTAGGATTCACAAATGACCATATAAGGTCTATTTAGTTAAGTCCAAGACTTAACCTCTACTAGCTTAACTTAACCTGCAAGAAAACATAGAAAACACAAAAACAAAATATATACACATAATAATCGAAACATTATATGAGCATAATAATGATACCTACAAGTGGTTAGCACACATAAACAAACAATCAAGCACACAACTTACACACACACCACAAGTTCACAATCAGCCGAATACTAGCAAGTGTCCATGTGCCTTAATTTGCACTTCACTTCCTCATTTGCACACACCAATCCACTAAAGCTCCGAAATACATAGTAAGTTGGCCCTAATCACTATGTATTCTAACACTTGCCATTAACTTAATTAGCTAATCAACTAATATGTGCCCGAAATTTCTCAATATGCCCATCAAGCAATCTAAGATCATTTAGCAATATATAACCATCACTTAGTTGCCTTAACTACTTGATCATGGAAGAATTACCAAGAATCCAAGTAGAATCATGAATCCTACCTCAAATTTGAGCTTGAATGGTCTCGATTTAGCTTGAACACTTCAAGACCGAGGGTGAACTTCAATCTTTCCTTCACTTCCTTCGAATCCAAGTTTGATTACACCTTCAAGCTTTCACTCTCTCTAAACTAACAAGAACATGGCAGCAACCTTCCAAGAACAACAAGGAATGTCTCGGTTGCTCATGAATATCCAAGACTATGCTTGAAAAATGAAAGAATGAAGTCACCTTATGCCGAAATCAAGGAAGCCAAGCTTGATTTTGCTTTCAAGCTTCAATTCATCAATAAGTTGGCAAGATTTCGGTAGTAATTCGCTAAGAACCGAGAAGAACACTTGCAAGAACTCGGTCAAAACCCAAAACTGGCGTTTTCGGTTCTAAGTGGAAGCATGCGAAAATCACTCAAGTGACACATGTCCCACTAATTGGCTTTAATCACCTTCTCGGCCTTGGTTAATTTTGCATGCACCAATGTGATACTCCCATGCACATTAGTGTTAAGCTTAACATCCTAAAGGTTGTTCAATGTGGCCTCTAAACTTTGTTTCACGGCATTAGCGTCATATCCATTGTTCATGTGCATTTAGGACCCGAAACTTCTCGGTTTAGCACATAAATCACTACTCATAATTTCATTCCAGTCCTTCATTTTTATTTTCTCGCCATAAGCCACATGGCCATTTTTCTTTGTGTATTTAGAACCCGAAAGTTCTCAAATTAACACATACACTATTATTCACATGCTCAAACAAGTCCCTCATGTTTTCATGGCATTTCCTTTGTTTTTCTTTTATTTTCTTGGTCTAGGCCAAGCACTGAGGGATGAGCCTTACACATATTAGGTAAGTTTTAAATGTTAAGAAACTTAAAGGACTATCCTTAACCAACCCTTCAATTCTTTTGGGTTAATATGACCAAAAGCCAATTCGTTTTAATTTAAGTCAACTGATTTATTTTTACTTTTACATCTTTTTTGCTTGAAGCCAATTTCATTTGAAAGCCAATATTATGTAGATGCAATAATCTATTTGAAAGTAAAATTTCATGATGTTGTTAAATTTTTATAATTTTTTCTGTTTGAATGCCTTAAACTAGAAAATTTTATAAAAATTTAGTTAGATTACAAAAATTATATTTACAATGGATTATTGCAACTATATAATATTAAATTTTAATTAAATTTAGTTTCACGTAAAAAAGGTATAAAAATAAAAATAAGTTATTTTAAAGTCAATTGACTTGAGTTAAAATGAACCGAGTGCAAGTCTTAAATGCCAAAGATAAGTGGAAACTATCTCTTCCCTTTTTTGCTTTGTTGAACCATTCCCATCATATGGTTCAGATTCAATATTCATGTTGCTGTCATAAAACATATGCAAGAAATAAAGACCATCACTTCTGAAACTACTAGCCATAAAGTTATTACAAAATCTAATCATAACTTTGTTACGAAATAGAAATGAATATCTCATATCATTTGATTTTGAAATAGAAACCAAATTTCTCGTAACACGCGGTACATAAAGACAATCTTTCAAACAAAAAATGGTTCCACCTAAAAGAACTAATTTAAAAGTCCCTAAAGAGATGGTCGCAACTCTTACATCTGATCCCATCAATAATGAGATCTCCCTTTCACTCAACCTTCTTGTTTCCTAGAAACCCTGCAATATGTTACACATATGAATGGTTGCCCCAGAATCAAGACACCAGGAATTTGTAATTCCATGTATCAAGTTTGTCTCTGTGAGGGAACCTCCTCGCTTACCCTAATCTAGGGTGTTCTCAGGATCTTAGGATAATTAGGATTTAGTACTCCTGCTCTTAGTTGTAAATGGCTAAGCTAATACTTGCGTTGTTTAAAACTTTATACTAATTGATTATCTTATGACATGAATCCATGCATGCTTAACTTTGGCATTTTGATAGAACTAATAAAAGTAATAAATAAAACTTTTCCAAATAGCTTCCATGGTATTCATCAAACACTTGAAACACATATCGAAGTCATATAAACATGTTTATTTAAACTGCAAGCATTAACTTATGTACACATAACACTTAACTTATGTACATCCATGAGCAACCATAGTGTATATACATATATATACACTAAGTAAGTCCATACACACTAGTCAAACTAGAGGCATTTCCTTGGTACTAAAGTACCCAACATGTACAAAGTTTGAAACTATTAAAATAAATCCTACCTGAGCACAGAAGCTCCAGAAGTGAGAGGTCCAACTTTTCCCTGCTCACTTCGCCTGTATCTATCAGGGCTATTTTAAGTAACTTAGTTAGTACAATAATATTATTAACCAATAAATTAGAATCATTAAAGATTCATGGTATTTTAAATACCTGCACCAAAACTTTACTTAACAACCCTTCAGTGGGTGTTAGGCTTCACACTATTAGTATCTGCACAATGTGACACTTAAGGGAATGAGAATTATAAATTCTCGGTAAGGAATTAAATACCTGCAAAATAAACTTTAGGACCCAATATATATAACATATATACAAATCTTAACATGAGCTCAAAACATTATGAGATCTTGACTAATGGCCACTAGTATGGGTGCTATGGCGGGGAACCCATTGTCAACCTAGTCCTTCTTACAAGAGCTTAACTCTTGCCTTAGCAAGCTTGGCTTGCCATTACTTACCCTTGCTCACACTGTACAGGAGTTTTGTGTGGCTCATTCTTACTAAGCTTGGTAGCTTAGCTACGGTACTCCTGAGCGTCAAAGCCCATCTTGAATACTTAGTACCCTATATACTTACTTAAGGGCTATTTAATTACTTAGTCTTTAAGTCACTTTTTGTCCACCTCTTACTCTCTTAATTAATGCATTGTAAAAATACATAATCCATCAATTTTAACTTGAACTTAAAATCTATTACCTTGAATAATTAATGTAAGCAAACATCAACTTCAGTGTCTTTATGGTCTCGATTTTGTATCATTCTTTGTACCTTTATAGTAGCTTGAGTATTTCTCTTTTAATTAATCATTTAGCTACATAAACAAATAATAATTTGGACAATACCAAAACCATCCTTATGGATTAAGTGGTTAGGAATAACCCTTTCAATGGATTCCAATTAATTGGCCATTTACTTTACACACATATAAAATGTTCTTCGGTCCTCTTTTAATTTCTTATTTCTTACTAAAAAAAATTTCATTTAAACATAATAAATTCCAGATTAATCAACCTATAAAACCTGGAATTAATCAAGGACAAGAAATAATTGAATTAGCTTTTACCCTTGAATCAAACTGGGTTTTGGTTCTTTCTTACTTAAGCTTGATTCCTAAGCTTTTCTTGTTGTTTTGTGATAAATGTTAATTTTGTGGTCAAACATGTTGACTTTTTGTCAACTTTGACCACAATTTTCTACCTTACCACTCAATATTTTTGGCCGATTCTTGCTTCGATCCTTCATTTTGTAGGTTGAAAAGGCGGACCATAGCATTGGAATGACACCGGGATGAGCGGAAGGAAAAAATGGGAATGCAAAAGTCAATGGAAATTATAACTGTGAGGCCTAGGCCCCAGGAGCGAGGCCTAGGCACCACAGTACAAAAGTTCTCTGCCTAAAAAATGCACCCTGGAGGCCTACGCGCCACCTGAGGCCTAGGCCTCAGGCACCTGCGAGCCTGGAGGCCTAGGCGCCCAGGCACCCCCTCCTGGGGCCTAGGCGCCCAGACACTTCTTCCTGAGGCCTAGGCGCCAGTCACCCGGGAAAATGGTCTCCTACCTCAAATTTGAACTCAAGCTTGCTATTGGCCAAGGATTTCTATCCAAATGGTTCAGTGAGTGAAAGGGACACTTCCAAGAGTAGAAGAACCTGGAACCTAGCAAGAAGAACTCACACTTTTCATTTTTCATCTTCTCATCTTAGACTTAGGTTTTTCATCACCATTTTCATGCATTTCTTCATCTTCCTTGGGAGCATTTATGGATTCTTGCTTGGAGAAGGCTTGGAGAACTTGAAGACTTGTAGGAGCCTTGAGGAATCAAGCATCTAAAGTCTATTGGGTTCCTTCTTTCCTTCTTTTATCTTGTATTTAGACATAGATGCTCTTTTATGTATTTTCATGTGTATGTTTAGTTTGATTATGGAGTAGTTTTCTCTACACTTTCTATGGTTGTAGCTACTTGAATTGGTTATGTTGGTTGGATTAATGGCTATTTGACTTTGGTTTTCCTTCATTGCTTGTTTACTCTTCTCCTTGAGTTTATTGTTGTGTTGATTGATCAAGGGCCCTAATCAATTGTACTTTAGATTTCTTTTAAACTCTTAGAAAAGATTAAAAGGAATTGGAATTAGGAGAATAGTGTGGTGACCATGGGCTTGTTGGGAGACTAGTCTAGGACACTAGGTGAAGGTAAATTGCACTTGTAATGCCCCTCTTGAACTAGCAATTTGGATGGGAGTCCATTCTAGTGTAAGCTTGGGAGAGTGACCCTTTCACTTGGGAGAATAAGGGCCCAATTAGTTAACTTCACCAACAAGTAGAAAAACCAAACTATTAGCCTTAATTCACTAGCTAACCAAGTCAAATAGTGAAAATCATAGGAAGTGTGTTTTGTTAATTCATTAGAAAACCCTTAATTTGCATTGTGTTTGTTGTTCTTGTTTAGTAGTAATTTAAGTGGAGTTGCAAAATTAGTTATTTTCATAGTGAGTAAATCATCAATTGTTGCTTATTTAGCTAAAGTAAGTCTCAAAGTATTGGTAATTAGCAAACAATGCAAATCAATCCTCGTGGGAACGATATCTTATTCACCCTATCTACACACGTCCCGTGCACTTGCGGATTAGGGTTGTAAAATTCACAACAAGTTTTTGGCGCCGTTGCCGGGGATTGATTGCATTGAATTGTTCAATATCATTGCTAGAAGATTGACTCTAGACTAAACATTTATTTCTTTACTTATTTGTTGCCTTTGTGCTTGGATATTTCTTTGATAGGTACCATTGGTGTATGACCCGTTCCCAACACTCTACTTTGTTGCCATTCATTCCGGAGATTGAAAGACATCTTAGAGAGCTTAGAGCAACATCACACTTAGGAGAATTAAGTTCCACCTCTACATCCATAGAGGGTGGAGGTGATAATCTTAATGGTAATGGATATAATGGTGGCAATGGAGGAAATGGAGGGATGGATCATCAAGGTGGAGTCTATCCAAAAAATCCACAAAGGCCTATTAGGGAGTACATCCGACCCTTGGTGACAGAGAATTATTCGGGTATTGTGAGGCCACCAGTTCAAGCCAACAACTTTGAGTTGAAGCCATCCTTGATTTCTCTCATCCAACAAAACCAATTTGGAGGCTTGGCTTCAGAGGATCCCAACACTCATATAGCGGATTTCTTGGAAGCTTGTGACACATTCAAGGCTAATGGAGTCTCCACCGATGCTATTAGACTCTGATTGTTTCCTTTCTCACTCCGGGACAAGGCTAAAGGGTGGTATCAATCACTTCAACCGGGGAGCATTGCTACATGGAATGAAATGGCTAAAAATTCTTGAGCAAGTTTTTTCTTCCATCCAAGGCCGCCCACTTGAGAGCTTCAATTGAGACATTCAAGCAACATGAGATGGAGTCCATTTCGGAGGCTTGGGAAAGATTCAAGGAGTTGCTTAGGAAGTTCCCACAACATGGATTCTTGGATTGGCAACAAATCCAACTTTTCTATGAAGGCTTAGTACCCACTTCAAGATTTATGATTGATGCTTCGGCCGGTGGATCCTTGATGTCAAAGATAGCCGGTGATGCTTTCCAAATTCTAGAACAATTGGCACTAAATGGAGAGTAATGGCCGGGAGAAAGAGCTCAACCAAGAAGAGGGGTACTTGAGGTTGACCAATTGACCGCCTTGTCGGCACAAATGGCTTCTCTCATGAATCAAGTGTCTAAGTTGACAAACAAAAAGGAGCTAACTATTGAGCAAGCAGCCGCCTCTACCTCCAACACATATGGTGGACATATGGATATGAAGCTTGAAGAAGCAAATTTCATGGGCAACCAGAATTTTGGGTTTAGAGGCAACCAAATGGAAAATCAATATAACCCAAGTTGGAGAAACCATGAAAATTTCTCCTATGGTAACACAAGGAATGTGCAACAACCACCACCACCTCCCGGCTTCAACCAAGTCTCAATGGAGAAGAAGCCCTCTATGGAAGAAATTATGTTACAATTTATGAAGGAGACAAGAGATAGAATGGAGAAAAATGAAGCTAAGACGGCTATCTTGAGTGCTAACTTTGCTAGTATGGAGGCAAATGTGAGTGCAAGCATCAAGAACATGGAAAATTAAATTGGACAATTGGCTTTGGCGGTAAAGACATCTAAAAAAGGCAAATTCCCTAGTGACACCGAGTTGAACCCAATGGAGCAATGTCATGCAATTTCACTTAGGGGAGGAAAGAAGCTTGAAGATCCTTACATAATTACACCCACTTAAGGAAAACCAATCTTGGAAGATGAAGTGCAAGTTTAAGAAGAAGAGGAAGTGGTGGAGTTTCTAAAAAAACAACCCCAAAGAGTGCAAAAAAACTCCTACCAAACCCACCATTACCTTTCCCACAAAGGTTCCAGAAGAAGAAGCTTGATGATTAATATGGCAAGTTCTTGGACATTTTTAAGAAGCTTTACATCAACATCCCGTTCTTGGAGGCCTTAACTCAAATGCCAAATTAGGGTAAATTCTTGAAGGAAGTCATTGCAAAGAAAAGAAAATTTGAAGAGTTTGAGACCATATGCCTTACAGAAGAATGTAGTGCAATTGTTCAACAAAAGCTTCCACCAAAATTGAAGGATCCCGGAAGCTTCACCATTCCATGCACAATTGGAGAAGTTAAGTTCAAAAAGGTATTATGTGACCTTGGTGTAAGTGTCAACTTGATGCCCTTGTCTATTGCCAATAAATTAGGGCTAGAAGTAAAGCCCTCCACAATACAATTACAAATGGCGGATAGGTCTATTAAGTATCCATGGGGAGTAATAGAAGATGTTTTGGTGAAAGTTGACAAATTTGTCTTCCCCATGAATTTTGTGATTCTTGACATGGAAGAAGATAACCAAGTCCCCCTTATCTTTGGAAAACCATTCTTGGCCACCGCCGGAGCAACTATAGATGTGAAGGAAGGCAAGCTCATATTCAATGTTGAGGATGAAAAAGTTGAGTTCAACATGTTTGATTCTAGCACTCCGCCTCCTAAGATGGGAGTATACATGGTTGATGTAGTCATAGAATCCAACCAAGGGAATTCTCCTACTTTTGTTATGGGTGGCGACCAAAAGGAAGTCAATGAATTTGATCCCCCAAATCTCAAGGAAAAAGTAAAAGATGAGGCAACACACTCTTTGATGGAAGAAAAGAATAAGAAAACAATGAAGAAGAAATGGGTAGCAACAAGGAATGGAAATGTGAAGAATCCCAAAATGATTAAAGAAGAAAGAAATGAGAACTCAAGCATGGAAAAGAGCACATCTTGTTGGATGCATATTGGACTTTTCAAGCATTGAAAGCATTCTTACAAAGGAGAGGGTGTGGAGCCACATCACCCACCTTAGTGCCTAAAACAAAGGAGTTGGTGTCTAGCTAGAGACAATAAATCAAGCGCTTGTTGAGAGGCACCCCAACATTTATTCTCACCCTTGTGTTTTTAATTGTCTTTTCAATAAGTTGAGTTTTAGGGAACGTGTCTCTTAATTATTCTTTGCGCTTATTGTAGGTGCATGGTAGAAAGATCAAGAGTAAACATGAAAAGATGAAGTGTCACCATCATTAAGAGTTTGAGTGGAAGTAATTGGAGGCGGGAACATCCGCCTCCCGGGTATGATTCTTGAATCACAATCTCCTTTATAATTTTTTTTGTCAACATTGTGGACAATGTTGGTTTTAAGTTTGGGGGATAAATGTGTTTGTGGATGATACTTGTTTGAGAGTTTTCCTAAAACTTGACATCTAATTGTTGTTCTTTCTTTTAGATTAGTTTTTGGTGATTTTTTTCTTTTCTTATGACATTACATGCATATCATATCTCTTTTCCTTATTATGACATATAGTGGATAGATGTAGAAACATGTAGTTGTATTTAGGTTGTGTGCATTTAGGGAACCAATTCATGCTCTTTATTATGATTAGAGGAATTCATTTACAAGTTTAACTTGATTGTAAATTTTGTTAAGTAAAGAAAGATTTTCACTTCTTATTAATGGTAGAAACCATACCCGGTGAGTCTTTGGACCTTTTGTGGCACACTTGCATTATAAATTATTTCATTCATTGGAGTGGTGCTTGTTTTGCTTGTTTTGCTTATGGATTCCTTGATTTGCTTTTGGACGCCTTCATATCCGAATTGATGCATGCAAATAAAGGATGAAAATGACAACTTAGGGCTAACTACATACCTAAATGGCTAACCCTTCATTATAATCCTTAGTTGACCCCTTTGAGCCTTTAAGCCATTTTTGTTGTTTAACCCACATAATTGAGCCATATCCATTGTTATTTATCCTCTCTTGTCCTTAAAGTAAGTTGAGCATTGCATATATGGGCTTGGGTAGGGTAAAAATTTGTGAGTTGTGTGAGTGAGTAATAAATAAGTTTGGGGGAAAAATGTTGGGTTATGAACTTATTGTTGAGTTTATGTAGCTATGGTTTGAATATACTTTGGATAAATCATGCACATTTGGTTGAACCTTAAAGATTGGGTGAATTTTTAGTTGCTAAAAAAAAACTATCTTTCCCTTAATAAAAAAGGCAAAACGAGTCAACATGAAAAAGCTCTCGTAAAAAACAAAACAAAACAAAACAAAAAAAAAGAATAAATAAAGAAACGGAAAGGTAGAAGTACTTCATTAATTTGAAAGGAGTTCACTCATGTGTTTTGTCAAAATTGTGCATATGAGGGTTACTTGATTTGTTGCTTGGAAGTCAAGAAAAGCATTTTTAAATCAAAATACCTTGGGTGGGACTTTAGATTTGATTGCCCATGGTGTTTATGCTTAACTTACTTCTTTAGCCCCACCTCAAAAGGCCTCCATCCGATTCCCGTCTATACCAAACCCGGCCATGGTACAACTTTATATATATGTCATTGGACTTAAATTTGCATGCATACTCCTTAAGGACAATTCATGGGTAGTTTGGGTCCTTTTGCAAATTTGTGGATGAAGTGACATTATAAGCCTTAGATACACTAGGCAACCATAGATTAGAGAGTGAAACACTTAGCGAGCAATTACCTACCGTTAATGACAAAGTTCTTCTTTCATTACTTACCTTAATTTCTCTTGAGTTGAGCTTGTACTTTGAATGACTTTATGATATGATATTGAGTATATGTTGTTAGCTTATATGTTTTGATTGCTTTATGTTTTTGGGTTAATAAATGCTAGGGACTAGCATTTTTCTAAGTTTAGGGGACTTTGATAAATGTTAATTTTGTGGTCAAACATGTTGACTTTTTGTCAACTTTGACCACAATTTTCTACCTTACCACTCAATATTTTTTGCCGATTCTTGCTTCGATCCTTCATTTTGTAGGTTGAAGAGGCGGACCATAGCATTGGAATGACATTGGGATGAGCGGAACGGAAAACGGGAATGCAAAAGTCAATGGAAATTATAACTGTGAGGCCTAGGCCCCAGGAGCGAGGCATAGGCACCACAGTATAAAAGTTCTCTGCCTAAAAAATGCACCCTGGAGGCCTAGGCGCCACCTGAGGCCTAGGCCTCAGGCACCTGTGAGCCTGGAGGCCTAGGCGCCCAGGCACCCCCTCCTGGGGCCTAGGCGCCAAAGCACCCTCGAGCCTGGAAGCCTAGGCGCCCAGGCACCTCTTCCTGAGGCCTAGGCGCCAATCACCCGGGAAAGTGGTCCCCTACCTCAAATTTGAACTCAAGCTTGCTATTGGCCAAGGATTTCTATCCAAATGGTTCGATGAGTGAAAGGGACACCTCCAAGAGTAGAAGAACTTGGAACCTAGCAAGAAGAACTCACACTTTTCATTTTTCATCTTCTCATCTTAGACTTAGGTTTTTCATCACCATTTTCTTGCATTTCTTCATCTTCCTTGGGAGCATTTATGGATTCTTGCTTGGAGAAGGCTTGGAGAACTTGAAGACTTGTAGGAGCCTTGAGGAATCAAGCATCTAAAGTCTATTAGGTTCCTTCTTTCCTTCTTTTATCTTGTATTTAGATATGGATGCTCTTTTATGTATTTTCATGTGTATGTTTAGTTTGATTATGGAGTAGTTTTCTCTACACTTTCTATGGTTGTAGCTACTTGAATTGGTTATGTTGGTTGGATTAATGGCTATTTGACTTTGGTTTTCCTTCATTGCTTGTTTACTCTTCTCCTTGAGTTTATTGTTGTGTTGATTGATCAAAGGCCCTAATCAATTGCACTTTAGATTTCTTTTAAACTCTTAGAAAAGATTAAAAGGAATTGGAATTAGGAGAAGAGTGTAGTGGCCATGGGCTTGTTGGGAGACTAGTCTAGGACACTAGGTGAAGGTAAATTGCACTTGTAATGCCCCCCTTGAACTAGCAATTTGGATGGGAGTCCATTCTAGTGTAAGCTTAGGTGAGTGACCCTTTCACTTGGGAGAGTAAGGGCCCAATTAGTTAACTTCACCAACAAGTAGAAAAGCCAAACTATTAGCCTTAATTCACTAGCTAACCAAGTCAAATAGTGAAAATCATAGGAAGTGTGTTTTGTTAATTCATTAGAAAACCCCTGATTTGCATTATGTTTGTTGTTCTTGTTTAGTAGTAATTTAAGTGGAGTTGCAAAATTAGTTATTTTCATAGTGAGTAAATCATCAATTATTACTTGTTTAGCTAAAGTGAGTCTCAAGGTAGTGGTAATTAGCAAACAATGTAAATCAATCCTCGTGGGAACGATATCTTATTCACCCGATCTATACACGTCCCGTGTGTTTGCGGATTAGGGTTGTAAAACTCACAACATTTTGCCCTTAATAAACCAAGAAGAACTAGCTTCAATTCAGTGATTCCAGCAGCTACAGAACCGTATGAAGATCAAAAATGGAGGAAGAACAAAACAACACTTACTTGAACAAGTAACTTGAAAATCAAGCTTAGGATGCTTCCATACTTGATTTTTCTTCAAAAACTTGCTTAATTGTGCTTGATTTTGATGGATTGGAGCTTGGATTTGGTTTAGCTATGGAGTTTTGAAGGGGAGAGAGTGCTCTCCGGTTGTCTGGAGCTGGAGGAAGAAGAAGGCTGAGCAAATAACAGAAAGTCAATTTATGTTGGCTTAAATTGCACATGCCAAGCACCTGGTCCTTTCTTTGTACATAGTAGTACGTTGGGGACTTGTCCAGGAGCGAACAGAAAATCTAGGACCAAAACAGGAATTATTCTGCTTCTGAATCCTCCTTCACCTGAATTACATGCCCAGTCCTCATCTTTGACAAACATGCAATTTAATCCTATTACTTCTGAGGGTTACACATAAACCATTTACAGATAATTTAGTCAATTCACAATTTCATAAGGGTACATCGGGAATCACAAAAAACTATGATACCTTCAATTCAATATTTTTCCATCCTCTATCCAACCATGAAATAAAAATGGGCTACTATATGAAGTGACTAAAATGCCCTTCTTGGTCCGATTTCCTTAAATGACCAATTTTGTCCTCTTTAAGCTACTATACTTTATCAAACCTAGAATTTGCTAGCATTAAATATTCTAAGTATATTGAATTATTAAAATAACAAACGTTACCTCAGTAATTATGGTTCAATTTTTTTTAGAGCTATCACATTTTCCCCACTTGTGAAATTTGGTCCTCCAAATTCTATTGTAACTGAGCAAATTCTCTTGGATATTGAACCTGCATATCTTGCTCAGTTTCCCAAGTGGCTTTTTCTTCTATATGGTTTGACCACAAGACTTTAACCATAGGTATCCACTTGGTCTTTAACTTCCTTACCTGCCTATCTAAAATTTTAACTGGGAATTCTTCGTAGGTCAGGTCTTCTCTTATTGGGACTGAGTATGAAGTTATCACTTGTCCTAGGTCTGTCAAACATTTCCTTAACAAACTTATATGAAACACGTTATGCACGTGCGACAAGTGAGGCGGCAAAGCCAACTTATAGGCCACTTTTCCAACTTTTTCAAGGATTTCATAAGGGCTTATATACCTTAGGGCAAGTTTGTTCCTTTGACCAAATATGGTCAGCCCTTTCATAGGAGAAACTTTCAACAACACTTTATCTCCTATGTCAGAACTTAGTTTTTGCCTCTTTCTGTTTGCATATATTGCTTGCCGATCATTGGCGGCTTTAATCCTTTTTTGGATCAACTTAATCTTTGATGTTGTCTCAACAATGATTTCAAACTTGATTTGAATTCGGTCTGTCGAATTTGCCCAACAATGAGGAGTCATGCATCTTCGCCCATATAGAGCTTCATATGGTGCTATTCCTATAACTGCTTATAGGCAAATTCAATAAGTGGTAAATGACAATCCTAATCGCCCTTGAAGTCCATGGCACACATTCTCAACATATCTTCTAGGATTTATATTCCTCTTTCACACTGTCTGAGGATGGTATGTGGTACTTAGGTTCACATTAGTGCCTAATGCCTTTTGAAAGCACATCCAAAATTTAGATACAAACCTTAGATCTCGGTGTGATACTATTTGATCAGGGATGCCATGTAACCTGACCACTTCCTTTATTTACAACTGTGTTAACTTCTCCAATGTGTAAGTAACCTTGATCGGTATAAAATGAGCCAACTTAGTCAGCCTATCGACTATTACCCACACAGAGTTATGTTGGCTTCTAAAGACAATACACCCGCGATCCATTTTAGATCGGTATATTTTTTTAGTTAAGTGTACACCCATTGTTTAGATGCACCATATTACTGTAAGAAACCCAATCATTTTAATTGAGTCCGCTCTTGGCCATAACACATCCATTATCACCATAAAGTAAATTAATAAGCATAAACTATCATAAACTTAGTCATCTCCTTTTGGTATCAAACTAAGTCAACAATATTCACTCTTATTAGTCATCTCCTTTTGGTATCAAACTAAGTAAACAATATTCACTCTTATTATCTACCACAATGGAAAGCCTCTAGAAAAATTGATCTTCTAAAGATCTATTTTTCTATCTCCAATACTGGATATTAAATATTGAGGGAATTTATTTTGCATTTTGAACAATTCAAAACACAAATTAATTTTCACAATTATCGCCATAATTGTAAAATAAATTACAAAATTTGCACAAGCATGCATAATAATTCTAAAAAAATATTTCAAACAATTATCATGCATACAAATATATTTCTAAAATTTCAATACATGAAATAATCATGCAAATAAGCTCCCACTCAATAAAGTATCCAATTATTTAGAAATAAATCATTCCAGAAAATATAAATATTCAAAATATTTTTTTTATGAAATTATTAATAATTTGGAAAATTGGAACAAATAAAGAAAACCACTTTACTTTTAAAATCAGACTTCAAGAACCAAAAGTCTTAAAATCAAATGTTTCAGGTCCAGTAAAAAATGATTTTAAAGGGTGTGGCCCAATTGGGTCTTTTCTTTGTTAGGCCCGAAATCAAAACCCTTTTGTTTTTTGTAAAAGTTGAGGCCCAGTTGGGCTTTTTCTTCTGCGGCCTGCATTGCGCCTTTTTTTTTGTTTGTTGGTTTGCTGGGTCTAGCCCGGCTACGAGGCCTGCCTGATGCAGCCCACCTGCTCTCCTTCTCCCCCTGTGTCACACACAGTAGCAGGAGAATTGTGCTCTAGGCCTGTCGCTAGTAGCGGCCAGCCACTCTAGGTGCCTCCCACCACCACCGGATGGGCCAATGCTGCCTCCCAGGGGACCAGTGGCCCTGCCCGCGTTGTCCCACGACTGGCAACCTTCGTCCCCAAATGCTGCGGCCTTTGTTTCTAACCACGACCATCGCAATTCCTCTGCCGATGCGAACGTCGCCAAATGGCAATAAAATTATAAGGCTTTTGCTCCCTGAGAACTAACCAACACAAAAGAACAATTCCCTTGCACCAATTTTTCACATACAACACTTAATTTCAAAAACAAGTGTTAGGGTTCTTGAACTATTTCATAAACCTGGATTTAATACAAACCAATAATCGAACCAATTGATGAGAAATTAAACCTCCAAACCATGGGGCTATTACCACTTGGCCTTGGTACTACAAAACTTTCATGAATGATGATGGCCGGGGAGCCTCGGGATCAAATCGGGCCATATGTTGAGTTACAAAAACTCAATCGGATCTTCTTTTTCTCAATTTCCAAAGTTGTTTCAGTGCATCTTATCACTCAACAAATAGTCAGCAACATAAAAAACAACAAGATCATCCAAATTACAACAAGGAATCACATCCATATAGGTTTTTGTGTGTTTGTGTTCATAGCATGAATAGTACATGAAAATTCAAGAAAATAAATTCATGAAAAACACACAAAATAGATTATTCCATAACCAAAATATGCTCTGAAACCATTGTTAGGAATCCAAACCGGTTTCACACTATTAAATTAACATGCCGCAGGATCAGATTACAGGTACAATCACATGGGTACCTTGTTTTCGAAATTCTATAAGTGCAGAATTTTCCAAGCTTCACACGCTCGAATTCCTTCTCTCTTGGTTGCTCTGTATGTGATTTCTCTAGTGGAGAAATTTCACATGTGTCTTTTGTGTGTTGTTATCAATACACAACAACTCTTTTTATAGGTAAATTCGGGTAGATATTAGAATGTGGCATGAGACCCATTAAGATCTTTTAATTCTGTCAAATTAGTCATTAACTAATTTATTGGTTACAAGTCAATACAACATTTTGTACGGTCTTGTAAAATCTATCAAGAGTTCAAAGCTAATTCACAAGAACTCATATGTTTTATTCCATTCCATTCACCATCCAATATTGTTACACATAATTAGGACTAGACTAATCACATTCAAATCGTGATACTGTCAATATGAAATCAAATATGTGCACGCTTCTTCAAGTTTATTCGGATTTAAACAATTTAGAAAAATATTTATAAAATCTATATATACTACCTATATATATAATTTTATATAACAAATAATATTTCCAAAAAAAATATTTTTCTAAATCAACCATATGGATTTCTTATTCCTAAAAACAAAGAGACATATTTCACAATATTCACTTACTTTAAGAGTGGTGAATTCCATGTTGAATAATTATGAGCTTAACTTGTTAACATTTATATAATTCAATATGTCCAAGTATATCCTATATTAGGCATTATTGGTTGACATATCAAAATCACATAATATATATATTTAAGTTCATATTATTCTCAGGTCTATAGAATAAATAATATTTACCTTTTCTCAACAGTTGAAGGTCTAAGACTAATTTATTTGGTCCTATTCAAATATTTATCTCCATAAATATTCACATACACATTAGGAAGCAATATTCTAGTGATTGGGACCAATCACTCTATCTCATATAATAACGTTATATGTGCAATCCTTTATGAGCAACTACCCCATGTATATGCTCATAGATTGTGAACACATTTTTAAGAACTATAAGATAAATCAAGTCTTATGTGGCATGATCTCCATCATCTATCAATCCATATATAATATAGTTCTATGGGTTTATCATAATAGGAGATAAAATAATAATATAAATCAAAGAAAAGTCACACAACTTTATTAAATCAATAACAAAGTTTAAATTGGCTTTGATGAGCACAATAAATCTTTCAATAAGACATGATTTTAGAGGATGCTTTGCCTCATGATCCAACCTAGAAGGTCTTATAGGAGGGAAACCTATTTGAGAGTGTTGTTCTTTTATCTGAGCTTACTAAAGGCTTTCTCCACCAAGTTTACAAGAAAAATACTCCACTAAAGAGCTTATGCTTAGTGGTTGGCTTGCTTTGGCTTTGTGGTACTTTCTCTTCATTTTTCCTTTTTTATATGCCTTATTTTAGAGAGAAGCGGTGACACTAAGGGGTAGGAAATAGATGAATGAATGACAATGTTAATAAAGGCAGAGTGTTATGGGTTCGTGAAAAAGATTGAAAATGGCCACCATTCAAAATTGGTGTTTTGAGACTTGTTGCTTGAGTGGGATGCTAAGAGTTGATGGGGGTAAAAAATGAACTAATATAGAGAAAAAATACTTTTGAAAAGGCAAATTCAACTATCCCAATATAATTAATGTGGGAACTGAACTTTGTCAAAATCCTTTGAAAACTATTCTTCTTTGTGTGTATGTTTCAATGTTTGTGTATTTTGTGTGGAAGTACCAGTTACTCAATTAACTAGGGTAAAAAGCACAATTGGCCTTAAACCTTTAACTGTTATTGTAAATTTATTCTCAACCTCCATTTCATTGCAAATTGGTCAAAATTCTAACATTTATATGCTAACATTTTGAAAACAAAAAATCATAAATTAATTGTTAAAAAGTGAATGATGCAAAAAATTTGGGATAGAATGTGTATTACGTTCAAATTTATGAGAAGACAATAGTTGAATAATTTAAATTAGAGTTTAAAAAGACAACATTAGATAGTTATATGGGAGTTAACAAATTCAAATTATTTGGTAGCTGTTTTGTAATAAACTTAAATTGTGTCTATAAAAAATTATAGTTAATGGAACATTTAAACTAACAATTTTTCCTTTTATAGGTTGACTTATGTGCCTACCTACAAGTATAAACCAATATGTAATGAATTATAAAATTTTAAGGCTAATTTGCAGCAAAATGGAGGTTGGTGAACAATTTGCATTGAAAACTGGAGGTTAGGGACGATTGGTGCTATTTATGTTGATTAATAACTACCTCAAGTGATTACATTTTAGGAATTATTACAATTTGGTTCATGTGTTTTGCTTGATGCCACAAAAGTACAATGTTGGACCTAACATTTTTCATCAACAAAACGATGAAAATGGAACACATTTTAATAGAACTATTATACGCTAAGGAAAAAAGTGGAATAAAAAATAAAGGTAATGGAGCTTTAGCATATTTAACCTTATTGATTATGGATTATAGATATAGATTTGATGCTCATATGTTGCAGTGGGTATTCATACTTGATAAATTCAATATTAAAACAAATCATAACAATAAATAAAAAAAAAAATTAAAAACCATACATCAATAGCAACCAATCAAATTTACTCCTTATTTTTGTTTTTGGTTTGACTATTGTTATGTCTATTGATAAATATTAAATCTATCAATTGAAAGAAAAAGGTGTGATCAAAACATAAAATGATATGTGGTCAACAGCTGACGCCCAATTGGCTATATTCACTTGTGCTTTTGAACCTTGAAATGTATCTAATTTTGAAGGTGAAGATGTAATGTCAAGCAAATATACATGATCTTTTGTATAATATAACCCTTCTAGTGTTCTGCCATGTTTGTTTGGGCGTTAGAACTCAAGGACATTCATGAATCTTCTCAAAATTTTGAGGATGATAATGTAATGGCACAAAAAATATTGGACTTTTTTACATAATTTTACCATTCTTCACATCTCTGGGTCTTCAAGTATCTAAATGTAAATATTGTAAATTGCATGATTGAATGGCACTCGTAAAAGTTTAAGAAACATTTAAGTAAAGCACGAGATTCAAGGAACCTTTTCAGAGTTTTACCATTTTATGTTTCGGATGAGGCTCAACCATATTTAGTTTTCAGACCAATAGTGGTTATTGTTATGCCTATAGATTTAGTATATCTATGAGGGGCAAAGGTCTACGTGTTGCTACAAGCTCAATCTTTGGTAGCATTAGGTGGAATTATCCGACAATATAGTTCAGGGACCAATGTGGCAAAGACTTGGATTTTAGCAACTAAAAGTGGAGTTCATCAATTCATCCCAAAACAGAAAAAGAGGAAACACAGGTAAATTGCACCTATGGCCCCCTTGTTAGTGTTGTGCCCAAAAGACCAATCATGAGATGATTGTATTTTTTCACATTGAGTAATGATATTTTATTAAGACATTAATCCAGCAATTATGTTCGCTGTTTTGTTTCTGCGTAACGTAATAAACATAATTGTAACCCTAGAATAATGATATTCTTAAACGTCCCTGGTCTAGTATTATTGTGGAGCGGGTTGCAATAATACATAACTACCAGCATATGTGGAGACTAATATGAGATATGTAGTCTGCATATAGGTACAAGTTGGAGAACTTATGTACTGGACCGACCCACTATGAGAATACTACATGGATCGTTATATGAGTGTCATAAGTGATTCTCATAGTGATCATGGTATATGTAGTCATTCGACCTAAGATCATCAAGGTTCCTAACATGTGAGTCACATACTTTGATACTTTTCTTTGTTTCTCGTAACTGAGTGAACTTGAAGGAGGTCATTGGGTATGTCACATATCATGCGGAAGGATTTGTATGATCAAGATGGGATTTGTCCCTCCTATGTAACGGGAGTGATATCTTCAGGCCCCTTGATAGAGTGAGACTTAGAAAATGCATAGCCATGCTCGGATGAGTTGATATACGATATCAATGTCATCAGCTTAAGTTAGTCTACTCGGTAATCAAGAAACCAAAGATTGGGCTATACGAGAGTGACACATTCCATGTCTCGTGCTTAGTCTTGATATCTTGGACAAAGGGACAATGGCATATATCGATGATGATCATAAAGGTTTAGTCAAATCACCGACAATCTTGTCACTTGGGTAGCAATGATGGACACCGCTCATTGTTTATGATCATAAATGTGATTTATGATCATTGCCAACGTGGTAAGAGCCTATTGGGTCGCACACATAGAGCTATTTGGATCATTATAGTGGATGGGCTAATTATTTGGGTTATGGTTTCACAATAATTTCGTATTAATAATGAGCCCAATAGTTGAGCCATTATTAAGCCCGAAATTAAAGCCTAATTGGATTAGGGCTTTGAAACCCATTAGGCCTGGAAGTTTAGTCTCACTATAAATACAACTTCTAGTGAGAAATTCGCAAGTCTCCTTGCCCTAGCCTCCCAAAAGGACAGCCGCACTTTTCTCTTGCAATTCCTTGGAGGACGCAAGCTAGCACTGCGAGCGCAAGAGAAACATATCTGCCGGGACGCGGTGGAAGCGTGGTGATCCCGAGAGGCTCGTGTGGATACCATAGAGAACTTGAACACGTTAACTGTTCAAGTTTTATGATTCGACTCTACAGTTGAGTGAGAGATCTCAACCAAAAATTAGATATGAAAATTTTTGAACACCCGATTTACCCCGTTTCATTTGGATCCTGGAGGGTTTCGGTTAAATTTCGCTGTGCTGTTTGGCTCCCGAAACCCAACAGCCTTAACCTTTTATTAGTGCCCTATTTTAGACCTTAACTTTAAAACCTCATATGATACGTCTTCAACTTCAATTTTTTGTTCCATTTTAGACCTTTGGCAAACGAAAAGTGTTAAAATTGACAGAATTGGCTATGTGGCATGCCAGTGTGGGTAATTTGCCATTGTGGCACTAACATGGAAAAGGAAGAAAAAAAATAAAAAGTACATAGCAACCTAAGTCCCTGATTTTTCATCTCTTTTCCTTAAAACCCTAACTTTCCCTCAATTAACATTGCCACCCCCGGACTACCGCTCCTCCTACTTGACACCATTCCAGCCACCAACCTCAATATCACCGATGGTTCTATCCCGTTGTCCCTACTTTGCCGCGCCACCGTCCCCTGTTAAATTCGCCCATCCTAAGCCACTATTATCCTTTGTATCCCTCTACAATTGTCTTTGATTCAGATAGAAACCAAACCCTAGACCCGCCTAAACCCTCTAAATCCGAGGAAATGATGATGATAGATGCAACAGCGATGAAGAAACAACAAAGACGACCATGGATTTGATGACATGGCAAGGATTTGAATCATTGGTCTGATTCAAATTAAAGGTTAGGAAGAGAAAGTCAAACGTTTGAGGAGGTGAGCACAATCAGTGGGGGAATTAAATGGCAAGAGAAATTGAGGATAATGGTGGCAAATGGCAAATGAAATCGAAAAAAATTGTGCATTGTGATCATCCCGAAATCAAGTGTTGCAATTAGACGAAATCTCACAGGATTAACGGATGAGGGATTGATGGATGAGGGAACAAGGGAATGAAAAGAGGAGGGGAGGAGCAGCGGCGAATGAGGCCAAGGCTGAAGGTGGCTGAGGATGGCTGGAGGTAACGGGGGAAGGATGAAGAAGAAGAGATGTGGGCTAACCCTGTAGAGGCCCTAAATTTCTTCATTTTTTGTAACATAGGCCCTAAATTTCTAATGTGGCAAATTGTAGGAATTAATAGCTGGTAATTCATTGTGCCATGTGACCAATTGCCCCAACCTGGCATGTTATGTGGCCAGTTCCATCAATTTGAATGCTTTTTGCTCACCAAAAGTCTAAAATGAAACAAAAAATTAAGGTTGAGGACGTCCCATGAGAGGTTTTGAGGTTAGGGTCTAAAATTGGACAATAATAAAATGTTAGGGGCCACAAGGATAATTTACTTGAGGAAACACTATGGTATAAAGGCATGCGTATTACGGCGGGGCCACTCCATGATAACGTTAAGTAGAATCATCAGACAATAAAATTTAGGGATCATCAAGGGCCTAAATACATCATTAATCCTTTAACTTTGTCAACCTGCATGAGTTAGTCTATTAACTTTGACTTAGTCCACAAACTTTGCAAAATCATGTGACTTAGTCCTCAAAATTTTCAAATGGTGCGACTTAGTCCTTCAGCCATAAGGATAAACTACAACTTTAAGACCTAACTTCTAATATTTCAGCAAAAAGACCCTTTTATTTAGGAACTTCCATTATCACCAAACCCATAGGTTAATAAACTTTACTAAATTGTTAAATACATAATTAACTAGTTAAATAACTTACAAAATGATTATGCAAAAAAATTATATACAATAATTTTAGAAATTTCTAATTATTAAATAATTTATATTTTATGTATTTTTTTTAAAAAAAAACTACTTTGGTTGGCTATTGGAAGGAAAAAAAAATTTTGAACTCCACTATTATGTTGATCAATTATTTTTTCTAAATATATTTTTCTCACTATTTTTGTACAAAAATATGCAACAATAGGGAGTTATGAATTTAGGGATCATTTTAGAGGAGTTTTTCTTCAAATAGATTTAGTTTCCAAAAAATTTTCTAAACTAATTTTTTTGGTATTTATATTTTGTGGTTTAAAATTAGTGTACTACATCATCTTGAAACTAATTCATCCCTCATAATTCTCATGCTAATGAAGATGGTACGTACTATAACTTCCTTGGCTTTTTATCATTTGTTTCCGAAGAAAAATTTGGGAAAAAAATACTTAAGATGGTACATACTATCATTTGTTATCAACTCTGGCTACATATAAATAAGAGTAAGGAATTTGGGGAAATATAAAAAAATAATTTAACCCATTAATTAGAATATTGACTACATTTTTTTCTTTTGATGGATTCCAACTGGTATTTATATTTGAAAAAAAGATTCAAATTAAACATAAAAAAGCCATTAATATGCAAGAAATTGAAGAAATAAAGAAGGTAAAGAAGATAAATCATCCCAAAATTAAAGGTTATATTGTTTTTTATTTTATTTTTTTTCCCCAAACTTTTGTTTGAAAAAATTGATAAAAAGCCAAGGAAGTTGTAGTATGTACCATTTTCATTAGCATGAGAATTGCAAGGGATTAATTAGTTTTAAGATGATGTGGATACTAATTATAAATCACAAAATATTAATACCAAAAATATTAATTAGGAAAATTGTTTGAAAACTAGATCTACTTAAAGCAAAACTCTCTAAAATGATCTCTAAACTCATAAGTTCCTAATGTTGCATATTTTGTATGAAAAAAAGAGAAAAAATAATTGATCAACATAATAGTAAAGTGCATAAAAAATATTTTTTTTCCAATAAGTCAACAAATGTAGTTTTTTTTTAAATAAGCAAAATATAAATTATTAAATAATTAATTTTTTTAATTTTTATATATAATTTTTATGGATTATGATTTTTTAAGTTGTTTAATTAGTTAATTTTGTTTTTAACAATTTTGTAAAATTTATCAACCCATAAGTTTGGTGATAATGGAAGTTCATAAATACAAGGGTCAATTTACTAAAATATTGGAAGTTAGGATTTAAAGTTCTAGTTTGTCATAATGGTTGAAGAACTAAGTCATATCATTTAAAATGTTTGAGGGCTACGTCGTATGATTTTGTAAATTTTGAGGACTAAGTCATGCTGAGTCAAAGTTGACGGACCAACTTGTGCGAGTTGGAAAAGTTGAAGGACTAGTGGTGCATTTAGGCCATCATCAAGGCATAGATAAAGTTGTAAATTTCGGGTTAGGGTTAGGTTCGTGTCGGAACCCAAAAATTTTAGGCAATCTCTCCATCCGGAGAATATAACCCGACCCGATCCAATTTATTACCTCAATCCGAATCGACCATAACCTGAAAAATATAATGTTAGGGTTGGGTTTACCCGACAACCCACTGCCAGCCACCATTTCCTCTACCTCTTCATCTCCAATCCCTTTCATTCTTGTCTTCTCTGCCATCTCTATGTTGATTTGATGACTATCTAAAGCAGTGAATCCATGGCAAGACGATCAATCAAGACGGATTAGTTTGAATTAGTGGTTTGATGCGATGTGTGGTGCTGGCAACGATAAGACGATCAATCAAAGATGGAGGTGAGGGAGGGGCAGAGCTACCGTGGGCTGTGGATGGGTTGATGACGGAGAGCAGGAACTAGATAAGATGCGACGCAGTGACGCTGATGAACCAGACCAGGCGGCGAGGAGACAAGCAGAAGTAGGAGAGAAGTAATAGCAGAGCAGTTGAGGTTGTGACAAAGTTAGATTTGAATTAGACTCGTAGGTTAGGCGTAGGAATGGTATAATTATAGGCTTAGTGGGCTGGGCTGGGAAATTAGGAAAAGGTCTTAGGGCCTAGGGGAGTAGTTGGGCCTAATATTTCGGGTCTGTTCGGGTGGATTCGGGTTCAACCTGAACCAACCTTTTTTTTCATTTTTTGAATCAGGTCAATTTCGGGTTGACCCGAATAGGCTTAATTCACCTCTCTAACTCGACCCTAACTCAAAAAATTGGTTCGAGTTCCAGATTAGGTTTCAAGTTCAGATAAATGCTTTCACCCCTAGGCATAGAGCTGGATTTTAGCAACTAAAAGTAGGGGTTTAACAAGTGGTGACAGTGGGCCAGCCCGACTGGAGACATGATCGGCCTAGATGATGGCAGGCTGGGCCTAAGCAAGGCTAGACCCCATCCTGGGCCACACTAGTATGGGCATGGATAGTGCTATTTTTTATTTTTAAAAAGAAAGAAAAAGAATTATAACTAAATGACAAAAATATTAGAAAAAAAAAGTTGCATATGTATTTATTTTATAAAAAAACACCACCACTGGTGCAAGTTTTATTAATTAAAACCATAATGGTACTTGCAATTATTGGAACATACCCCATATAAGATAATAGCAAAATGTTTAAAAAATAAATATAAAAAAGAAAAACAACCTAGGATCTATGCATAACAGTATAGTCAAATCAAATATAAACTAAGAGTAAAAATAAAAAACCAAAAAAGTTCATTTCTTGTCCTCAATCAGCACTTCATCGTTGGAATTCTTAAGGGGATAGTGTTGCTTATTGCTTTTGTTTCGTAGCAAGGCTCCAATCATGATTGTTAATACAGACCTCAACGATCTCAAGTAGCAACCTCACCGTTCTCTTTGATATCACTTCTTTAGTACACTGATAGTAGACTTGGAAGCAACAATTGGGACAGGTACAACTAAAATCTCTTAGGGAATGATGGACAATATGGAATTTTTTTCCCTTTTATCATATTGATATTGTCATCATTATAGTTTTCTTGGATGTGGATCCTTCTTGCCATGTAGGGGCAACAAAGGGAAAAAAATGAAAATTTGGTGCTGGATGACGAGCTAGAAGCATTTTTTTCTTGATGCCATTTATGGAGATGAGTGTAAGAGAATAAGTGTAGATAAGTGTAGAAATGAAAAGATTAAGAACAGATTAAATAAAGGTTGAAAAATTGGATGAGACCTAGAAGTGAGATAAAAAGAATGTTGTAGATGCAGGATAGATATTGTAGATGGTGTGTGGAAGAATGGAAATGGACATCTTTATTAATAGACTTCTATTATTTTCATTTTCCTAAAATGCCATTAAAAATTAGCCATTTTTAAGAGTTGGAGGGGGACAAAATTGTCTTTGGCAACCATTAGTTGTTTTCTAATTGTTTGAGGGGTGTCATGTCATTTTGCCTTTTTTTTTCTTAATTTTGAGTGTTAGAAAAATGGTCAAGCTAACCGGCAAAGCTGGGCTTAGGCTAGGCCTTTGTCATTTTTGGCCTGTGTTGAGCCCTATTTTCACACATTCTTTCTAGGCCCACGTTCACCTCGCCTCATACCATGCTTTGACCAAGACATGCCTAGGTTTGACCTGGGCAGGATCCAGTTTGGGCCAGCTCAACCTGCCTGACTACCCACCTCTAGGTTTAACAATTGAACCAAAAAGTGAAAAAGCAAAAATACCGGGAATTAAGGGCCCAATAGTCAACTAGTGAAGGT
Organism: Aquilaria sinensis; assembly: GCA_005392925.1. Taxonomy (NCBI): domain Eukaryota; kingdom Viridiplantae; phylum Streptophyta; class Magnoliopsida; order Malvales; family Thymelaeaceae; genus Aquilaria; species Aquilaria sinensis. The sequence continues at coordinate 368,682 of SMDT01002598.1, read as the reverse complement.
TGGGGACTACAAAGAAAATGAAAAAAATTCTAGAGACTAAAATGAAATTTGAAAATTGACTTAATAAAAGCAAAAAGAGCAAAAAAAGAAAAAGAAGCGACTAACCCAAGTAATTAAAGCCCAATACTAAACACAAAGCAAATCAAAAGTAAGAGCATGCTAGATCAAGCTAAACATTAGATAAACTAAACTGTCCAGAGAATATTTGCCAATATTCATTGATAGCAAGAAAAGTTTGGGTTTTAAAAGTTAATAATAAAAATGCCCACATATTGCGTCACAATCGGTCAATTGTAACATTATGTGTAAATATAGTAAAAAATGATTAGCCACCATAAAAAGTAAGTCGTAGGATTCAAATAAATGGATTTTGGAAAATTGGAGCCTAATCTTCCAAAAAAAAAAAGAGAGAGTTTAGGGATCAACATACAGGACAACAACAGGGATCTTAGTAATTAAAAGTGTGCTCAATGATTGATCAAAAAAAGCAAAAACAAAACAGCGGGGCTACTCTGGTTCAAATTGGAGGCCCGTTCATCAAGAAAAAAAATTTGGGAATTAGTTGGACAAATAAGAATATTTTACGGACTAACCTGGATTTATCCATTTTCTCTTTTGGATAAAACATAAGTCATTCATGCCAAAACATCATTCCCACCTTGTTGAGTAAGGCTGGAATACAAAAAGTTGTTATTGAGAAGCAGGGGTGTAATTGGAAGACAAAAAGTTTGTGAACCATTAAAGCAAAGCATAAGATAATGGGGACCTTTTTAGAAAGTTTTAATGTTTTCTTCTGAATATATACCGAGCTAGGGGTTGCGTGACAGTGGTGTGCATGGGTGGTCAATGTTGTGAAGGTGGTCGCCGGCTGATGGAAATGACGGTGGCGGCTATAACTTTGACCTGGGATTTATTGATTGCTATTACTCTGAAGTAAGGGAATGTAGGGTCTTGTATTATAGGAAAAGAATGGATGGTAGATATGATTGGGTGTAGAAATTTTAGGGAATTAGAGTTAGATAAATTATATTATATTAATTTTCTTACCAGGCTCGTTAGTCTTGATAAAGATTCGATCCAAACATTGCTCGGCTCGAAGCTCGGCTCATTAAGGATTTGAACTTATTTTACGGCTCGAGGCTCGGCTTGATGACCAAAAAATTGAGCTTAAGCCTGAACCATTTGATAATCGGCTCAACTCGTTTCCACCCTTATTTCGAGCCAAGATGAACATTAACCCAAACAATTTTTTTTTCATGTATGACTAATATAATTAAGGCTAAATTTTTATAACCCTTTGTGATTTGGATAAAAATAAGGTTTACCCTCTTCTGTTTCAAAGCCCTATAGTTTGCTTGATGAATATAATTACTTTTTTTTATGGTACTTTTTTTGTTCCATATTCTTTGTAAAATTGGGCATTTTGGGTTGATCTGAATTCTTTTTATCATTTTTTTTTCGGTTTATGCTCCATTTACCATAATACCATTGTCTCAACCCCTAATTTAAAACATGAACCGCCTTTCTCTAGTACTTATCTCTCCTAACAGTCGACTTGACCAAGGCTTTTGATGCATGTATTGACCAATTGGAGCCATGGCTTGTTGCTTGGCAACATGTGCGGGCGTCAGTAATAAACAATTTGTTTGATTGGCGATAAAGGAAGGTTAGGTCGAGGTTTGTGGTAGTGGTTGGTTGGTGCCAATAGGGGAGATGGGGTGGTAATTGGTGGTGGTGACAAGGGAGAAAGTGAAGGCGGTGGTGGCTGGGCTTGGTGGCAGAAGGCGTCAGTGATAAGATCTCTTATTCTCTTCAATTAGCATGTTAGAAGGGCAATTCTAGGAATCAGCTACTTGGTTTTGGTGGTCAAAGTTGTCAGCGGTCTTAGGCAGTGTGGTTAGGCTCCAGTAATGGCTAGAGACAATGGAATTAGGGTTAGACTACGGCTCAATGAAGGTCATGGGAGGATGAGGTGCAAAGGCGGAGCAAGGGCAAAACTGAAAACAAGAGAGATAATTTTGGTCTTCCTTAAAAAACATGCAAATTGGTCAGGAGCAACCAAACCGGGGTGGAGGGAGTATTTGTTATTTGCTAATATCAACTCTTTGATTCTAAATTAAACTATATATATTTAAACTCTACATAAAAACTAGACGTGTGGTGTGTGCTTCACACTGCAATTGCAGAAAGGGATATTGATGGTTGTATAATATTTGCTGCTAGAAATATAGTTGTAATAGATATTTGTCTCTTTGACTTGCAAGTTGTGAGCAGCCATGTGTTCAACAGCGGCTTCCATATGAAGAAAAAAAGATTGTGATGAGGGGTTTTAGAAATATTGTCAAATTATTGCATGTTGCTGAAGTATGGTGGCATCTCTACCACCTACGATATCCAATAGATGTTCAATACTATTTATCTGTTTTCTGGTTCCAATTCTAGTTCTAGGGTATAATGAAGAAAGTATGTTAAAAAAGAGACAAAAACGTGCACGTATCATTTATTTGGGGGGGAAATGTTATGAGATATTGAATTTATATATCATAAAAAATATTCTATATTTTGTTATATCCATAAATATATAAGACCTTACAGGGATATATTTATATATGTACGTATATAAGTTCCATATTGTTATGTTCAAAGAATAAGTGATGTGAATAATATATTAATGATATACGATTTTAGTAAATTGGGGAAAAAAATCTTTTCCTACTTACGGTTAATTGATTTCTCTGCATAGAAATAGTTATAGGTGCATTATATAAGATAAGTTAATTATTATGTAAAAACTAAGATCTTATATGAAATATTATATACAATACAACTATATACATCTTTTGGGCAAGAAATCATGATGGCTCCATGTGGAAGCAATTCCACTTTGCCAACCAAATTACCACATGCAAAGAATTCATGACTTATAGACAATAATAAGAAATAATGGGGGGTTAGTAATAGATTTATCCCAATAATGCAAAATTTTTATCCTTCGTAACACCCCAACTTTTTCCCCCTTCATCCAAGACCATATAATCTCCCCAGTATACAGATAATTTGATATGTGAAACCCACAGACAAATTGAAAGGCCATATACGATGTATATTATATAGAAAAAGTTAAAAAAAAAGAACTTCAAAATAGACTCTTTGGTATAGGTACATATATGCCTACATTCATTACATAAGAACCTCAATGCATACAACTGAGAAATAAGCGCCTAGACTAGGTATTAAATAGCCAACCATTTGCCAAGTGTCACAACTGAAGTTATGTACAACTTGTATATTCAAAATCTTCATAAGAAAAAATGACACAAAACAGAAAAAAGAAGGACAAAAGTAAATATTCTTCCTCAAGGCAACCTACACGTGGCACACACACAGCATTCACTACCCCTTCTTTAAATGGTATAGATTAAACAACTATTCAACAATTTAAATTATCAACTTTTATCCGATCTATATAAAACAAGAATCACTATTATATGAACTGGGTGTATACCATACACCCACCCTATATAATACAAGAAGCTACAATATAATCCATAATGTATAAAAAGAAGTAAACGTGCCACTAGACAGCTTATTCTCCAAAAAAGTATTAAAAAAAGCCATAAAATATTTCTAGATACCGCAAAATGTGAAATTTGAAAAAGAAAAACCCTCGAACCATCTCTTGCAATTCACTTTGCTCTCAAAAACCCCTCTCAATTGCTTGCAACGTCTCAATTTTCATCTCTACTCATAATTTTGTTCTTCGGCACCAATTGCAGCATGATGATTTATGTGATTTCCTATTTCCGTTCTTGTTTTCATTCAGCATGTTTTACAATTTCTTCTGTTCCTGTTTTGTTAGGCGATTTTTTTTCTTTGGTATGATTTCTAGCTAGAAATGTTAGATTCAATTGACAATTTAGTGCTAGCACAAAAACTATAAATATGATTTCTTTATTTGCAATCTTAAAACCCTAACCCATATAGCTTTTAATCCATAGTATTTCTGATGTAGAGACAAAATTAGATGTTCAAAAAGGAAGAACACCAAAACTGAAGAAGAAACTAAAAGATGCAAAATGAAGAAAACTGAAAAAAAAAAACTGTACATTCCAAACCACAAGGTAATTGAAATAAAAGTAGAGGATGCAAATCTAATATTTGGCATCCCATTTGGACAAACTGAAGTTAAAACATATAACTTCAGCCAACCTGATCTGGATGAGGCCCCAAAATTTGCACAATGGAAACAACTGTTTGGAAAGAAATTACCACATCTACTAACTGCAACACAAGCATTACTTCAAGACAAAGAAATCGGGGACAACTTCAAGCAAAATTTCATTGTCTTTGTCATAACATACATTATTGCACCAATAACAACACCAACAAAATGTAACTAAAAAGTTATCAAGTCAAAAACTGATTTGTTTGTGTAAAAAATTTAAATTGGTGTGAGTTCATGGTAAGTAATATGGCTGAGTAATTGAGAGGTACAAGTTTGAAAAGATAAAGAATAACATTGAAGGATGTGTCTTGTTACTACAGGTAATCCAGTAATTATATATATCATGTATGTTCTTTTTTGTTGGCTACATGTTTATTTTTTTCATTTTTATATATGTTCATTTCTTCTTGTTATAATAACAATTGAAATGTTTTCTTGTTCTAGCTACTGTACCTTGATAGATTCTGGATGAAAGTCAAATCCACTATTGAAAAGCAAATCTCAAGAATGGCTAGATGGAATAACCACATCATCCATGAAAGGTTAAAGCATGAAAAGTTATTTTATGGTTTTGGTTCGGGAAATGTATAAGTTTTTATTTTCTGTTTTTGATTGATGGTATGTTCAGTGTTATGTTCGGTTCTTGATTCCTGTTTCTCATTTGTTCTTGCAATTATTCCCTGTATGTTCTTATTTATTTTTAAGCATGTACAGTTTTCTTTTCTATATGTTCATTTGTATATGTTTATTTTTTTATTGATGTATGTTCAACGTTCCGTTATATTCTATTATTGGAATCATTTTTTGTATTTTTTTTCAGTATTTTGATTTTGCTTTTCTATATGTTTTTTTATTGATGTATGTTCATTCTTCTATTATCTTTTGTTCTTAATTCCTATATTGCATTTGTCTTACCTTTATTTTCTCTATGATCTATTTTTTTTTGTTTTTTTGTATATAATGATGAACAAGTAGCAAAAAATAGCAAAAAGAAATAATCTAACTTGCAAACTCACATGCACTATGCCGATAAATATGAAAAAGTTATTGATGGTGTCTTACGGGCTACTAAGGTAGCCGGTAAATACGAAAAAGTTATTGATGGTGTTTTATGGGCTACTAAGGTAGTAGCCAATGCAAACAAAGTCTTGTTCAAAAGAATGAATAAAATATACAGTAAATTTTCATCAGAAACGACAAAGATTGCTGAATACATTGGTGTCTTGACACCAACAAATGAAAGTCAACTAGATACATATTTATCACTATTTATCCTGAAGCACATAAACGAGTTGACCCTGTTGTGGATAATAACAAAGGAATGATGGTAAGGAAAATGCCTTCAATAGGTTGATCTAAAGTTTCTGAAGGAAATAACTTTTCTTATAAAAAATGACATAAGTGATTTCTCATCTCTAGATGAAGTTGATAGTATAAATCCTAAAAGCATTGATGATAATTCTATTGAGCAGTAACAAGGTTAAATAATCATACATTGCTTTCTGTTTGTTGTACTTTGCATTTTTGTTTGTTCTGTTTCCTATATGTTTATTAGCTCATTCATGTATATTATCTTCTCCTTTTACATAGAGGAATCAACAATAAGAAAGGAAGATGATGTTGATGAAACTGAAGCTGATGTTGTGGATGCTGAAAAATAAGATGATATTTCTAATGAAAAAAAACACTAGATAATTTCATATACTCATTTTACTTTTCTTTCTTTTATCTTTATCTACTCATCTTGAGTTTCACATGTTATTAGAGACTGAAAAACAAGATTGAACTGTTCATTTGTACTTATCATACTGTCAACGTATAATAAATATATTTCTTCTATTATATTTTTCCTATTCCTATATAATCTTTTTTTTATTCCTCCTTGTTCTGACCAACCAGCAAAACAAAAGGATATATGTCCCATACCTTTTTCAAAATAAACAAGGTTAAGTAAATACATTTATTCTATTCTTTGCTTTTGTTTCTTTTTCTCTATCTATTATTATCTATTTTTTTCGGCAGACCAAGCAAGAAATGATAACAATATATGTTCCCCTATTGATAGGTATCAGCAAAGTGAAATAAACTTATGTATTATGTGTTTGTTCCTATTTGTTCATTTATGTATCACTCTATGTTCCTCTTTGTTTTCCATATGTTCATTTAGTTGTGTCATTTCTGTATATTTTTTCTTTTTCTTTTATTCTTTTATACAGAAGTACGACAAAAAATTAAGATATTATTGGCCATTAGTAATCAGTACAAATAAGGTAAGATAATCATATACGTTTTATATAAAATCCTATATATTTATTTATTTATTCTTATCCATTTGTTTTTAATTTCCCATTTATTCTTTTAAATAGGCCAACCAAAAAATGACACGGATAGCTATCTCCATATATCTTATGACATGTCAACGTTTCCACTAGGATTTGAGTCTTTTGAAGTAGAAAAACCTATCATGTCATTAGCATAAAAAATTATAACAGAGTTTCCTATCCTCCACCCCCTACAGCTATAGCTGACCAAATTATTTATTCTGAAAGAGATGTTAGCTTTGTGCATAACAAATTTATCAAGAAATTTGCTGCTAAAGCAACAACTGAACAACTGATAGATGAATAAATCAAGGCTGCTAATATTATAACAATAAATAAGATTGAATTATCGTATGAATATTCAGCTTCATATTATATGTAACATGTAAATAAGAATGATGACTAACTTGTTTAGTATGTAGGTTAATTTTGATTCACATAGGTGATGTATCACTTCCTTGGGGCTTCTTTCTGATTATGCTTAGTTCTACATATGTTGAAATATAAGTTATAAATATATAGGCAACACTGCTCAATTTAAAAAAAAAACTCAAAATAAAAACCCAAAAAGAGCTTTTATCACCCTTTTGTTGTCGGTAATTCCTTAAAAGAGCTTTATAATATGTTTTTTGTATATAGCTTATCTGTTCTTTTTTTGTTCACTGATTATTCTTTTTTAATTGTTGTATATTTTCTTCCTCAAAGTACAATATCATGACTAGTCTAAACAACAACAAAATGATAAGCAGGGTAAAGGAAAAAAAAATAATTATTTAGGAAATAAGGGAAGCGGGGGTAAAACTATTCACAATTGTATAGCAAGCTAGCATCTTTACCCTTTGAATCAGTATGATCAAGTAAGCAAATTATCGATTCATTTGTTCCATTGTTCCATCATTCTATCTTTTTGTCTCTTTATTCTCTTTTATGTTCCACAAGTTTTTTTCTTCATTGATGTATGTTTATGCTTCTATTATGTTCTATTCTTAATCCCTGTCTTCCATTTGTTCTTGTAATCAAAATTCTGTATATTCTATTTTGTTTTTCTGTATGTTTATTTTGCTTTTCTATATGTTTTTTTTTCTTGATTGATGTAAATTTTTTCTTCCGTCATGTCTTAATTCTTGTCTTGCATTGATTTTCTGTATGTTTAGTCCTGTTTTCTACATGTTTATTTTGTTTTTCAATATGTTTGTTTGTTCATTGATGTATGTTCAATCTTCTATTATATTATGTTCTTAGAATCATTTTCTATACATTTTTTTCGGTATTTTCATTTTGCTTTTCTATATATATATTTATTTATTGATGTATGTTCATTCTTCAATTATCTTATGTTCTTAATTCCTGTATTGCATTTATCTTGCCTTCATTTTCTGCATGATCTGTTCTATTTTTATATATGTTCTTTTCCTGTTTTTATAAGTTCAATTTTTGAGTTACTATCTATTTTTTTTTAGATCATTGTTCCTATCATCCAATACTACCACTTCTTTGCTTTTGTATTTGATATTGAAAAGGAAGCTGTTAATTCAATGGACAATTTGCCTACTAACCAGAAAAGAAGCAACACATTCAGAGATGCCCTCGTAAGTTATAGAAAATAAAAAAATATACACAAAAAACACAGTTTGACATATATATATATATATATATTTACAGAAGCTAATCTTCAATGTATATTTCCAAAAGAATAAGTCCTACACAAAGAATTATATATGTGAATTTGAAAATTCATATGTGCAGCTGAAGTGAAAATTTGATATTTCAAATGCTGAAAAAAATAGATGAATATTTGAAAAATACCATTGACTGTGCAGTTTTTTTTAATAAGGCATATAAAGCTTTACCATGGAAAATAATTTGCATCAGATTTAAGACTAACAAATGTCATGAATATCCAACGTATAAAGATCACTGTATAGATGCTTATTTCACAATACAATACTGAAAGAAATATTATGCTTAATGTCATCTCAAACAACTACTAACTCTGAATACACATTTGTTCTTGTTAAATCGTATATATGTTCACTTTTCTATATGTTCTTTTTCGTTTCTATATGTTCATTTCTTTATTTCTTCATTTCTTTTTCTTATACATATACATGAGACAAAAATATACATAGTGAACATACGAATAACAGCATCCAACATATTCACAACTGAAAAGGAACATATACTTTTATTAGAATAAACATATGCGTCTAATCATTTGTCTTGATTCTTGTTTGCAATTATTATCTTGATGTTCTATGTTTTTTATATGTTTATTTTGCTTTTATATATGTTCTTGTCATGAATTTGACTTTAATATCTTGTAGAATATAGAAATGAAGTCTACGCATAATTGAACATGTCTATACAAATGAAAGAACACACCTTAACACCAAAAGGAACACATTCAAATATAACTATAAAATATTGTATAATATATACTTTGTAAAGTGTATCAAGAGTAACATTATCGAAAGGTATACATCTTTTTTATTTCTTTTCCCTATGTAATAATTCATGTATGTTCTTTCTGCTATGAATAGTCATATAGCATAAAAAATGAACATATACTCCTAAATAAAACAACAAATGCATATGAGTAAGGGAACATACCTATCAATAAATTTATTTCCTTATTTTCTTTGACTGTTTTTTAATACAACTTTAAATCCATTTCTTGCTTTGGCCTTTTTACCTTAACAGGCAATGGGTTTTACAATCCATCATTATTAACTGTAAACACGCAATGGCTACTAACTTCCTTTTATAAGTTCACAAGCAAATAACATATAATGTTTTTACTCAATTCTATCATCAACTGTTCACATGTTTACCTTGTCTCTTTATTATCTTGACATAAAATAACAACTTCATACATTTCCTTCATTACTTTATTCCTCCAAAATATGCTAACAAACTTATCTAGCTTGATTAGCATCAAAACACTTGTTTATTCTAGTATTATTTATCCACTTTTTAACAACATATAAATCAGGAATTGCGATAACATTTCTCATATTAAAAATTTTAAGTATATAGGAACAAGACCAACTCATTTCTTCAAAGTGCTTAAAAGAACAATTTACCTTGATAGAATCACACTTTGTAAAAGATACCAGGCAATGATAGCCTCCGAAATCTTAATTTGATACTTTATACTTGAAAACATCATCAACTTCATTTACTAAATTATAATTTGTAAAGGAAACTATATTTAGTTTATTCTCAAACTTTTTGTAAATATGAAATGTATAAACCTCAGCAACATGATTCAATAGTATACAACAAAACTTCAAAGTTAATGAACCTCAATTATGAAAGTCTTCACCAACCTCAACATTTCTTCATTCTCTAATTCTCTGCTCAATAGAGTGAAACATTGACAAAAGTGATGTCTGGTTGCTATATATCCCATTCAACATATGATTTGTATTTTCACTTTTCTTTGTTGACAATATTCCTACATACAGAAATAAACAAAAGAAGGAAAATACATTTACATTAAAATGAACGTAAAGAAATACACCAATGAATATATAGCAAAATCTAAAATATATAGACCAATAACAAAAAGAATAAACAATAGACAATAAATGAATATAAAAAATAACAAGAATGAACATAGAAACTAACACATGATTGTTACACAAAGAAGACGAAATAAATCTTATCTATATCAACAAATAAAAGAACACACCTAAATACATCAATGAACAAGTAGCAAAACCAAAAATATATAGACCAATAACAAAAGGAACATACAAACTAACACATAAACATAAAAGAAAATAAGTATGAATATACAAACTAACTCAACTAAAATAAATCACAAGGAACAAACATTAATATACAGAAGAATACACATAACTACATAAATGAACACATAGCACATAGGCATAAATAATACATTATACAGAAAATTGTTGAATGAACAAATATTAAAGAACTAAAGAACATACACAAATATACAAATAAACATCTAAAAATGTCCACTGAAAACACATCTTTGCAATAGGCAGAGTACCACTTCTCCCTCAATGCAAATTTACCATCCAGCCATCTGTTACCTTCTAATTCAAAAGTCTCAATCATATTTGACTATTTATCAATAAACTTCTGAACAGTAATACAACCATAAAAACACTAAGTCAAAGCTCTGGAAAAATTTTTATTGCTATTTAGTAACCATCCTAAATGTTTTCTTACATTTTGTGAAATATGCCATAGGCACAACCTATGTTTTGCATAAGCTAAATGCTTTTCAATGGCCTACATAATTGTAGAGTCTTGATTTGTCATAAATGTTGATGGTTGTACACTTCTCATGCTGTCCAAAAAATGATCAAACAACCAGACAAATGTCTCATTCTCTTTATTAACCAAAAATCCACAAGCAAATATCACTATTTGCTGATGATTATTCTCCTCAACAAATGGAGCACATATCAACCCATATATATTGGTTTTATACATTGTATCAAAGACTACAATATCACCAAAAATCTGATAATCCTCATACATGCGTGAATACCGCTAAATAAAATTACCCAACCTACCATCAACAACTTGATATTCATGCTAAAAGTTCCCATCACAACCACTTTTTTCCTTAAAACAATTCGTAAGTGACTAGGCATCAATGCTCCTTATTTGGATTGATTTCTTTCGACTTAAAAAGTTATATAAATCTCTCTTTGTTAATCCAACAGATTCAATTCCCCAACATTTTTTATATATAATTCTAAATAAATCGCTCGAATGCCTACTCATATGAAGGATAACAACATCCGTTTCTCACTCACATTTATATGTCTTGCAGGATGTACTAAATAACTATGATATTATTGTATGAATGGATGCCTATCATGTCTATCATATCTTCAAATAGCAATAACATTAATCTTAAATTGAATAAATATTTTACAAATTTGTTCGGAAGCCTGCTCTCTCATGATTCCTTTCACTCCTATAACTATGTTTTTCATTGGCACAAGAATAACAAAACTCTCTCCCACAAAAAAAATCATCAACCCTACAACGTAACTTACTATTTCTCACATCAAAACCATGACTCAGTGTAAGCTTCTCATAATAATCATAAGCTACATCCTCACAACTAAAATCCATACCAGCCATATCAACACTCTCAAATATATTCTCTTCAAAACAACCTAAATGTGACTCAAGCATAAGAACACATAATACCAATAAAAGGAACATATACTTCTACACAAAGGAACATACAGTACTATGTAAAGTACATACACATTACACTAATGAACACATATAAATCCTGTATACAAGAACATATACATAAAAGGAACAAAGGTTAACATAAAAAAGACAATATACTTCTAAATCAAGGAACATAAAATATTGAATAAGGGAACACACACATTATACTAAAGAACATATATGACTCATGTATAAGAGAACATATATATCAAATGAACAAAACTAGCATGTAAAAGAACATACATTCCTTAAGAACCAACATACATTTCTTAACCAAGGAATAGTTAATTACCTTAATGAACATATGTTACTTAATGAATGAACATTTGGTTATTAACAAATGAACATATGTTTCTTAATGAACATAAGAATATGAATAAATGAATATACAGACATCTACAAAACAACAATATAAATGTTCATAAATATATCAAGCACATTATGAATATGCACACATAATGAACATCTCCACACTAAAAATAAAACATACGAATATGTTAAAAGGAACATATACCTCCAATAACAATCCCACAGGATAAAGCCAATGACTCAGACAACAAATTCAAATCACTACCATCTATAACTACAACCACAGACTTAACATTCATACCCAAAGTCTAAACTACTGAAAACTGCTCCAATAATACCTACAATCATAAAAAAATCAACCAAAACTATCACAACATATGAAATAAAACCAAAACTTCAATCCAAGAAATAAGAGATCACATGTTTAGCCTTCTCTTAATAAGGAATTTGCACTTTGCGGAGTATCAGATTGAGTTGTATTCAAATCAAAATCAAGAACATGATCCATTGAATAAAAGAAGCTCCAAAACCAAGTTTGAAACTCAAATCTGAAATATAAAACAAGATTGAACAACAAATTAATGTCAATTGAAGACAAAAAAACACAAGAATCATGGAAAAAAATATCAAACAAATCAAACAATACCTCTGATCTCTCCACCAGCAAGCTTCAAATTCACATATGAAAACATAAGAACATTGAACAAAAATTCGCCACAAGAAGTCATCAGCGATCGCACTTTTCTTACTTAAAATAAAAAAAGATCAAACAATATATGATTGAGCTAAAATTGGGAAGACCAAAAACGCAACTATGGAACAGAAACAAAATCACAAAAAACAATGAACTATTTAAAAATGGTTTTAAATAGGGGTAAAATGGTAATTTACATGAACCACTTGAAAAGTGCGTTATGTTTGGGTGCATAGGTGAACCGGGTGCACATAACAATTTTACACAAAACAATAACTTTTTCCCTTGTTGGAATCATTGGCGATGAAATTTAGCCAAAGAATTGTGGTGGTTTATTGTCCATATAATTTCAATGATCTTTACCCTTTTGATATATTGCCACAATAAAAGCCTTACTTTTTTACTTAAATAATAAATTATTGTCCAAATTTCATTTGGACTACTTGTCCTTCTTCTGTCTAAGCCCAACAGTGCTTAATGAAATCTTTTTCCGGCAAAAATAATAATAATGATAATAATAAATTATTATCCTATCATCTTAGTTCAAATGGCAAAGGAGCATAAGATTCCTGACAAATCTTTTCTAGCCTTTCTCTCTAACATTCCTGGAATGCCACAATATTGGGTTCGATTGTTTCTCCATGCCGAACAAGTTGACATTATCTTATCTCTATACTGTCATTGTAACTCGTTAGACCTTACACCTTGTACTACACTTAAATTGCGTGAATAGTCCTTAATTTTTAATTATTGTTTCATTTTACTTCTAATCTGTTCTAGTCATAAATCTATTAAAAACATTTTATTTTAGTCCTAAATCTATTAAAAATGCTTCATTTTGGTCTCTATTTGATGAAATTTGTTAAATCAAAGTATTTATCTCATAAAAAATTTTTAAATCATAATTTCAAATAATTAGTAATTATCTTACAATAAATTTAATCTATATAATAATTCTTTTATAGTTAATAGAAAATTCAAATCATCTTTGTTTTTTCTTCTCTGCAAATTAAACTTATTTTATTGAAGAAGAAAAAATTACTACTTTAAATTATCTATTTACCGTAAAAAAATATTAAACTATTTAAATTTACTTGAAGGTAGTTACTGAATATTTAAATTATATTAAAAAATTTATCTTAGAGAGTTATTCTAAGTTAATGAATTTTATTTGGTGATGAACAAAAATGAAATAATTTTAATAGTTTTAGGATCAAAACAGAACATTCAATAAGTTATAAATTAGAACTAAACGATAATTAAAGGTCAGAAACCATTTATGCTTCTTCTACTAATCATTCTGTGTAGGAAAAAAAAGGAAAAAAATAATTAATTAATGAATTATTTTTTTAATAATTATTCACTTAATTTTAAATTTTACACTTTAAAAAATGAGCAGGGTGTTTTTTGAATTTTTTTAAAGTTAATATTTTTATTAATTTCTCTAAGTATAAAATATTACATAAACTAATTAATTCTTGACAAAAATAATTTATTCTATTAGATGGCAAGGTATTAATTGTTTTTTGTATAAAAAATACTTTCTCTGTCTCATATTCTTTAAAACATTTAATTTTTTGTTAAATAATTTTACTTAAATTTATTTATATTTTTATTTATCAAAAAATTTTAAAAAATATGTTTAGGAACTATAAATCTTTATTCATCAATTATATAAAGCCTCTTTATTCACATGTTAAAATGTTAAAAAAAAATATTATAAATTAATTGTTGAATGGTGAGTGGCACAAAGGGGGACTATTAATTTTTTCATTAGCTCTTATATTTCCTTGATTCTGGACTAACAGACAGATTCACCGCTCCAATTTGCAAATCGAAACCCTAGCTCTAACTGCGTCGACCGATCGCCGGAGTGGATCCTCGCTCCTTCTAATCGATGGTTCCCAGCCTCCTCGTTTCCACCACAGTGCCCTGATCGACGCTGCTGCTTCTGGTCCAACAAGAAAAACCTGTCCTCCATCTCGAGCTGCCTCGGCTTGTTTGCAGATATGCCTCGGTATGGATCTCGGATTTTACTCTCTATCATCTGTCAAATCTGAATCTTGCGTCGAATTTTACCCTTTTAACTCTTTTCTCTTATGTGATGTGTCCTTTTGTTTTCCAGCTATTACTGCGATTACTGCGACACTTACTTGACCCATGACTCTGTGAGTCTTATCACCCCTATTGTTTACTCTTAATCGTTCCTTTATGAAGTTTCAATGATCGTTCATGTTTTTGTTAATGTTCTTACCACCGGGATTTGATTTTTATTTTATGTTCTTGCAAATTTTTTCTTTAAATCGGCCATGTGGTTGCTGCTGCTGCATTAAGCCAAATTTCTTATTCCTTTTGAATTTTTTTTTGGTATCTTATTTGTAGCTTTTGTGTGTGTGTGTGTGTTTGTGTGATATTTCAGCCATCCGTGAGGAAGCAGCATAATGCAGGTTACAAGCACAAGGTATTTTTTTGCTTCTTTTCTTGCTGATGGGTTCCAAGGTTGCCGTTCTCTGGCTTGCTAATGTGTGATCTAATGATTCCATAGGCGAATGTTAGGTCTTACTATCAGCAGTTTGAGGAGCAGCAGACACAGAGCCTTCTTGACCAAAGAATCAAGGAACATCTTGGCCAAGCTGCTGCGTTCCAGCAAGTTGGTACAGCTTTCAACCAGCACCTATTGGCTCAACGACCCCGTATGCCAATGGTCATTCCAGCTCCAGGGGCTCCGCCAGTAGCTGTAAATTCGCCATTGCTTCCAGGGATTAGACCTCCTGTTCTGCCAAGACCTCTTCCAGGTGCTCCAGGTAACAACTTGTGTCTAATTTACTTCCACCTGCTTTTGTTGCCTGAAGAATCCAACTGATTAAGATTCCATATTTTTGGTTGGAGCAGCATTTCACCTTGAGAGGGAAGCACTAATATGGTCCATGTAGTATGAAATTGTTTGCATTTAAGTTGTTCTCTTAGCCAAGTAGCTCTGTTTGGCTTGTGTGTTATTCGTATGCCTAATGCTTGCAGGTGTAGCCTCCATAAGTGTGGTTCTTTTGTCTTTTTGTTTTCTCAGGCTTTCCCATTGAAATTAGTGTTTGGTGTTTCACTCTCTGATAAATTTAAGCAGCAGTGCACATGTGTACACCTGGGCTGATTCTTGTTCAATAACAGGTTCACCGTTTGCATGCTTGTTACATAATGATCGTTGTTCTAACCTTCTCATCTTTTACTCTGACAAACTAATTGCAGGCTAGGTTTTCGATTGTGCATGAATGATGCTGGTTGCCTTGCTTGTGTATGATATCAGTATTGCATCAAGTTCGTTGGTTTATCTGTTTAGGTGGTTATTACTTTTTTGGCAGGTTATGTATCAGCCCCAGGTCTGCAACAGACTGTACAACCACCTGGTGCCCCTGCCTTGCCTGGTCAGTTAAATGGTCTCCCGAGGCCTCCTACCCTGGCTCCCCCAAGCAGTGTTAGTGGTGCCACTTTGGCACCCGCTTCTAGTGGACCTCCATTGATGGCTGCGCCTCCATCATATCAACCCAATCCTGCTGTCCCTCCATCAGGCTCGGGTTTTGACAACTTCAATACCAATTCCCAGCCGCCTGAAGTCAATCGCTAGCCTCATCTATCTTGTTACAGAGTAGTTCCTTGTGGTGCACTGTGTTCTGAGTATTTTCTGGTGGGTGAATTTTGACTTGGATATTTGACATGGTATGGACAATGTGCTCTATTATGTATTCAGTAGTAGTTTCACACCATCGGTCTTGTTGATTTATGTGTAGCATTGGAATAATTCATTTGGGAATTATGACTAGGTGCACTGCGTTGCCTCCTTTGTCTGCACGCCCATCTAGTTTCTTCTAGTTTCTAATTGTTCGGATTATGATGGTTTTAGGATCCAAAATAGAAGTTCGCTCACGGATGAACTGCCTGACAGAATGAAAGGAGAGGGAGATAAGAAATAAAGAGGAAAGGAGGTTAAAAAACGAGAAGGGGACTCTTATTAATCTTTCAAGTATCCTCGTTTACAAAGCTCATGGGCCTATTTGCACCTACATTGCATTAAGTAAATTGCATAAGTTGTCCCTAACCTTTAGTTATTGGTAACTTTTAGTATCTAACATATTGAATATTCTATTTTAGTTATAAATCTATTAAAATTATTTTATTTTGGTTTTTCACCAGATGAAATTCATTAACTCAAAATAATTGTTTGACAGAAATTTTTAAAATTTTAATTTAAATATTCGATAATTATTTTCTAGTAAATTTTAACAGTTTAATATTTTTTAATAATAAACAATTTAAGTTAATAGATTTTTTTTCTTAATGAAATAATTTTAATTTACATGGAGAAAAAAAAGTGATTTAAATTTTTTATTAACTATAAAAAAATTATTATATATTTTAATTTTATTGTAAGATAATTATCGGATAGTTTAAATTATGATCTAAAAAGTTATTATCAGGTAAATATTTTGAGTTAATAAACTTCATCATATTGGGAAAAAAATGAAACGTTTTCAATAGATTTAAAACTAAAATGAAACGTTTTAAATAGATTTTAGACTAAAACATAGCATTCACTAGGTTAGGGACAAAAAGAAAACAATGACTAAAGGTTAGGGACCATTCTTGAAATTTACTCACTGCATTACATGGGCGTTGGATTTAACACAACCCAATTAACACAATTTTTTTTTTGTTCCCGCTTGCATCCTTGATCCTTGCTTGTAGCATGTTCTGCACAATAGTTAAGCAACATTACCATTCAAGTTTAGGTCAAGGATAGAGCTATGTCGGGGCGAGGGGCTGCCCCCCTCCTAAAATTTTAAAAGTTATTTATTAGTAGTAGTTAATATGATATAAAATTGTAAAAATTTTAAAATTTAGTACTTATTTGTAAATTATAAAATTAATGATGAGTTTTTGTGGATTTAGCCGTTTATATGTTTTATGCAAATTAGAACTTTAGTGCGAAAATTATAAAAACCTCTATGTAGTTTAGTCTAACCTACACTTTGTCTTCACTTTTTTCAGAAACCTCCAAAAGAAGGAGGTAGAGTGCCATGCAAGCTGGATATGCAAAAAAAGCTTTTGGCCTTGTAAACAGAACATCCTATGGTATGTCTGAATAGAATGGGGTTTTCAGAACTTGGATCAAGAGCTGTATTACAACTATGGACTTAAATACTGCACAGTATGTAAGATACTTTTGATGTGTGGTATGCAGTACATAAATTCTCACGATTTGTTGAGTTTTCACATGAAATACAACAATATATCTTGGTATTTCATCTACTATTGCTTTTTTACATGGTTTTTCAATACACCATATACTATGCAGTATGCTTGCGTTATACCATGTACCGCATGTTAGGGAAACTTTTTATTTTTCATTTTACATCAATAGATCGCATAAATACGTATATGAAATGATAAAATAGAATTAATGAATATATTTTGACAAATAATATTTATTAGTAAAATTAGTTTTTTCTCATGTATCATATACTTTTTTCTCATGTATAAGTAAATTAGTTTTTTTTTTCTGAATAGTATTCTCTCTGTCCCAAAAAAGGTGCAACATATTCTCCTCTGGGTCATCCAAAAACTTTGCCACATTTTTATATATAGTAAATTACTTTACCATGTTATTTTTCAAACCATCATTTCAATATAATATAAGAAGAAGAAGAAAAAGAAGAAATAAAATTTTCTTTTAGTCCAATTTTTTTTTTTGCTACAACTAAAAAAAAGATATTTACCAATGGCCATTATCAACGGACATGTGTTGGTAATTTCAAGATTACCAATGCAAGATTGTTGGTAGCAAGCCGTTAGTAATCAATGTGTTGAAAAATATTTTATCAATGGCTTAATACTAAGCCGTTGATAATTTCCAACGCATAGCTGTTGGAAAATGGCTAATGGAAATTACCAATGGTCTAAGATCATATGCTTTTTACATTAGTATAGCTTTTACCAATGACTTAAACTATTGGTAATTATCTTGAAAGTTTTAAAAAAAATTAAAGCAATTTTCAACGAGGAGCCATTGAAACTGCCATTTATTTAAAAAATGAAATAAAATAAAAATAATTAATATTAAAATTATAAGGTATTATATTTAGAAAAATTATATAACTAAGATTTTATTAGTACACAAAAATTTTCAAAAATTCAGAAAAAAAATTCAAAAATTAACTAAAAATTCACAAAATTCATAAAAACTTACCGAAACTCATAAAACTCACCAAAATTAATAAAAAAAATAAAAATTAACAATAAATTCAAAAATTCAGAATAAATTTGAAAATTCAAAAATTAAAAATTTCACAAAATAGAAAATATCAAAAGACTTAAAAAAATTTAAAAAATTCACAAATTTCAGAAAATTATGTTTTCGATTTACTAAAAATTTACAAAATCCAAAAAATAAAAATTCACAAAATGATATTTTCAGTTTTCGGAATTTCAAAATCCAAAATCAGAAAAAATTAACTAAATCATAGAGCAACTTCTAGATTAATCAAACCTACATAACATCAAAAAATTTCAACATTCATGCGATCTACACAATAACAAGTTTTTTTAGTAGTGTGCATATCACTCAGTACTTATATAGTGCAAATTAATGGAAAAGAATAGTAATTCGGCTGTTCAATCGTTGAAGCGATTGAATTATGATTAGAAGACCTTGACAGTTCAACGTACGACTCGGTTTTAAAAACGCTGGTTCCGGCCCCAATCTGATGAATATTATGAATACCAGGAACAATGGTGTGAAAAAAGGGTAGTTGGTTTTCTTAATAAATATTATGAATACCAGGAACAATTTAGCAATTCCACTATATATATGCTTATGTGTCATGTCGCACCTAATGTCTAATGGCACCATGAGACAAAAGAAATAGATCATTTGAATTACTAACACTTCCAGCCTTGAAAATTTGAAATAGTGTGCTCATCAAAATGAAAGGAAAAATAATGCATAATTCAAAAGTTACTTTCTTTTAATATTAGGCTCATAATGATAAGCTGATCCTCGCCAATGGATAGCAATTTTGAGATTATATGGACAAAATGTTAACAACCCGTTTCACCTGATTTTTAGATGATTTTCAATTAGAACATCGTAATTAAGCCTCAATAGGTTTTCTAATATCGAAGTCACTCTTAAAATTTTTGTTTTGTGTATAAGGTTGGTTGGCGCCAATAACTTGTTTGAATAGGAACAAAAACCATCAATGGGCTAAATTTATATATATATAAAAAAAAAGTGAACTAATGATGACATTTCAACTAAAATCTTGTACTCTATTCTTTTCAAGTTTTTTTTTTTTGCAAATATTGAAAGTAAAAAGTTCAAATCAAACTCAAGCAAAAAAGCTTAAATGAAGTAAAGAATTTAAGATGAATGTTGTAAAAATTATCATAACCCCTAAGCTCATAAAATACACATATAGGACAAATAATGCTTGACAAAGTAATTTATTTGTCACAAAACGTTTTTATACATTAAAACTATTACAACTACAAAGATTTCCTTTAGAGGTGGGAGGGAGAATAAGAAGCAATAACTTTAAGAAGGTTTGTCTCTCTCACTAATTGCTTCAACGTTCAAACTGCCCTTGAAACTAAGGTCAACCCATAAACAGCAATTTTACCAATACCAACAAATCCTGTTCAATTTTTTTGGTACCTCAAACAATTGTTGGAGGAGGATAAAAAAAATATGAATAAAACCATCTTAAAGAGAGAGTTTCTGTCACCATGTGGAAGGCGAAGCAAACTATGCCACGGTCCAGCACGCTTTGGTTACTGGGTTCCAGATGGCCGGAAGCAAGAATTTCTTGCCTCTATTACCGACAGCATTGTAGGAGCCGCCGGAGACTGGGGAAAGGAAGAGCTTCCCTGGGTTGTTGGGTCCTCCGCCGGTCCCGAACATACCTTTACAGTCCTCGGCTATGTCGGTGGGATTCTCAGGTCGTCCCGTGAAGAATCCACTTTTCAGTTGTGAGTTGGTGACGACGTCAGCCAAAGCCTGGGCGAAGGCCACCACCATGGCGTCGGCGCCGACGCTGCCGCTTGGCGGCTTCAGCATCGGCCCGCCTATGAAAGGGTATGCGCACTCGGCGGGGCACTCCGACTCCGGATTGCCGACGATCACGTATGGTGATGTCCCTGTATCAAAAATTTTATAAAAGAATTTTGTCTCGAAATGAGCTAAACAAAATAAAAAATTTAGTTTCAAAATGATTAAAATGATCATAACATGACGCATTTGTTACTGTAACTGTATTAGATTCGTCATCTCTCATTTCATGATCATATAGATGGTGGCGAGTTATCATCTATAGTTTTTCTTTTAAAAAAACTCAATATACTTACCGACAACACCGTGCTCGGAGCATTTTCCATAACAGAGACCGTGAACGGTGACCTGTCGACCGGCAAAAATGACGGGGAGTAGGGAAGGATCCCCACAGGCGGCATCTTGGACCAGCTTAGGGATGTACTCGATGGTGATGACCTTGCCATACTTGTATGAATTATCGGTGGTTTGTTTCGCAACCTCCACCTTAATTTTGGGGCTGGGGACACCGGGAGTGCCCTTCGCCGCCGACTGGTAGCTCTCCACGACACGCCACCAGGACGCGACTGAAGGGTTACCAATTTGTAAATTGAGGGATTTAACGAAGTTGCGGATTTGGTTTTTGGCCACAATACCGAAATCACCATACCACAAGATTGCTAGCCTGATTTGCCCGGTCAAGATTGGTCCTCCATGAAAAACGACGGGGGCCGTTACATGGCCCAGAGACACCGGCAGGAGGAGGAGAAGGCAAGACAGAGATAACAATAGAGGGGGATTTGATCTAAGAAAACCCATATTTTTTTTTTTTTGTGGTAACGATTGGGTTTTGTGCCCTTTTTTGTTTTACATAATACATTCATTTCGTCGGAGATGTAAATAATTTATACAAGGAAAGGTTTTGGAAACATGCGACGCTGCGCGAAGTTAGGGTTGCTGAAGTTCAAATGGGAAAAATATCTGTAATTGGGAGATGGTTTCAACTTTGAAGGTAGTCCCATGTCCTTTGACTTTTTCCTTGGTCAAGTTCTTTTCCAAACAGACCCTCGAGACTCTGAAAGACTGAAACTTTACCTTGGAATTGGAGGTAGAAAAAGTTTTGTTTGTTTTATGGGTATAATTCTCGATTTTGCCACTCATTTCTGCCAAAAGTGTCAATTCTTTCATTCAGTTTTACTAGCATCCAGATCAACCATTAAGTTACAAGTGAGCTATGTGCCCCACAATGTGCCTAAGACACGATCAAGAGTGCTGCAAGGATGATCCAAGGAGTAGGACCGCTACTGCTCATCAAAGAAACCAACAACGTACACAAGAAGTTGAGGCTGTTTTGCGAGAATTAAATAATAATTAAATGTTGATATTCGGGTAAAAATAATTGAGGGAAAATAAAAATTTTATTTTAATAAAGACTAATGTGTTATTTTTTTTGTATTGACAGTTTTATAATATAGTCTGAAGAGTACAAATATATTACCTACGTGATAATTTTCATTTTGAGTTATTGGGAGATTTATTTCTATCATGTTGGAACAAAAAAAAAATAAAAAACAAAATGATAAATGATAAATATTGGTGAAAAGAAAAATTTGACATGACAAAGAACGCAACGTTAATTTCTATGATAATGTGATATGAATTTGCTTATTATAAAAAATATGAGCAAAAATACATTGTCCCAACAATAAAATTTTAAAATAACTCTAGTAACGAAATAAAATCTCCATTAATAATTGAGTCTTTAATGTCTTGTGGTATAATTTCAACTAGGCCCTTTAAGTTTCATGTTCCCTTTCATTTGAGTTCTAAAATAGCAATAGTGACATTTCCATTGACCAAGGAGCTTATGTATCTCACTTTACAAAGTTTAAGGGATTAGTAGTCTCGAATTATAATCAGAGGGGTCATGTGCCTAAGTCATCAAGTTTTGAGGGTGAATTATGAATTTACACCCTTTGTCCACTTGGACAAGGATCTAGCCTTGCTCTACATCTCATAGTAGGGGTAGGAATTTGGTTCATTTTTTCTTTTTATTACTAAAAAATATGTTACAAGTTATAGGTTAAAGAGGAAATATTTATAAAGTAGAGAGAATTGGGAAAGCAAAGCTTGAAGGGCTATCGAACCAACACATAATGACATTATAGGAGAATTGGTAAAGGCCAGATTTAAACTTTGGACCTTCATACATGTCCCTTAACCACTTTGTCAGGTGTTTGAGACAAGTTGGCTTCATATTGGTTTTTGTCTCCAGTGTCCTAGGGTAGTGTAACATTCATGATGATGAGAACCCGCCAAGCAAACCAAGGACACCTCAAGACCCTTTAAGGATCACAAGTAGACCCGTGACAAGGAAGAAAGCTAAAGATCTTGCAATGATAATTCAAGGTGTCATTGAGCAACATTTTGAGAATCACAAGGTTGGAAATATTGAAGGGGAGCTAAAAGAGTACAATTGGAGCATTTTGGAGGGCTATGGTCTAGGTGCAGTAAAGTCCACATAGGCAGCCTTGAATTGTACACCCTAGTGCCTACATACACTTTAAGGAGTGCCATACACCTCAAGCCACACTAAGGACCATGGTGCACCAAATGGAGGTTGAACCTATGTGGAGCACCTAGGAGCACCTAGGAGCACCTGAGAGGCCTATGGGGCACATTTGGACGTGCCATAGGGGCTTGATTGAGGGCCCTAGCTTACTTCTACTTGGTTTTGGTTTATTTGTGATAAAAACAAATGTTTTACACATGTTTAGCTAGGAAACACGCATAGGGCATTGAATATGGGCTGTATAATGTGTTCTATGAGTGTTTGTGCAAGTTTAAAAGTTCTAGTTGCAAACTCCTTCTATTTCACTCCAGTTTCATAGCCCCCGAACTATCAGTTGAGGCCTTCTGAATCAGTGAGGGAACTTGTTCCACCCTTATTTTGGCATCGCCCCTAATCTCCTCATGGACACTCTCATTGTTCAGACATAATCTTCTTGTGTTAACCATCATTACAATTTCCCATAAATGGTGCCAAGTTAATACCCGGCAAGGGTGTATGGTTGCAATACACTTCATAAATAAGTTAGACTTATGATCAAACACAATTTTAAGGGGCATGGAGTTATGGTCTAGGGAAAATCCTTTGATGCTTAAATCATTAGTGGTCTAAGAACAATATAAGAGATTATGTGGAGAGAATAGAACATACCTAAGGATTTCTGTCGTGGAACGGGGTCCCAGCGCCCCAAATTTCTTGGCTTGTAAGCCTTTAGGGACTATGAATCCCACTTAGTTACTATTAGCTAACTATTACTCGCCAGTATAATTTAAAACAATTTACGTGCAACTAGTCTCTTAGCCTATCCTGCAAAAATATGCATGCTTTTGTCCTGGCAATGCAAACGAATAAGTAAACTATTTGTTAAAAACATTGCCCAAGCATTTCATTTAAAACATGCTTAAATCGTCCCAAGATAGGGCAATACTAGTTATTTCAGCTTCAAGTAATAGTCTATGCACATTTAACAATGCTAGTATGCACCCAAAAGTAACTTAATGGTTTTACACCACAATGTATCCTAATAAAGGCAACGCCTTAGTACACAAGGTACTATATACATGAGACAAAAAACCTAACTAAAATCCTTTACTTGAGCCCCACCTTTGAGCTATCAAAGCTCCAAGTGCAAGCCGTTCCTTAATTCTTGTGCACCACTTAGCCTCTACACTATAAAGGCACAGAACTTAGTTAGTACGTAACTTAGTCCACAAGTAAACTTAGAATCACAAGGATTCTAGAGAAAGAATACCTGCAAAAAGAGAAAGCTTAGCCCACAACTATCCACTAGTTGTTAGGTCCGATGTTAGAACTTGCACAACAAAATTAAGGAAGTAAGTACATGAATGTACTCAGTAAGGGCCCCTTGGGGTACCTGCAAAGAGATAATAGCAAGCCAGCATGCAACCATAACAAACAAACAATCAAGTAGCCAACCAACAAGCAATTCAAGACAATAACATGTAAGATATGCAATACATGAATATATGATATGTAATTCATATAATCCTTGGGACTTCTTGCACACTAAGTGCCTTATGCTTGCCATGAGCCTAAACAGCGGAGGTACTTGAGATACTAGCCCTCGTATCTCAAATACTTTACCTCCCTTAAGTCCCATTTACGGGTCCTAGAGTAGGTCGTCACCTCCTCTCAAACTTACCCACCTTACCCTTAATTTATTGTACAAGGTAGCCATATTATGTGGTTTAACTAGCCAAACCCTTAGAGTTTGGCTTCTAGCTCCTTAGTGGCTCAATTACCAAACCAAATGGTTCGGTTGGGATTTTCTTAGGTTTCTTATTCAGTTCTCTTAGGTTTGAGACCTTTTTCTTCTAAGCCAATGTAGCCTCTGAAACCGAGTTAATCCCCTTTAGTGCCCACTTAACAACTTGAGTACTTTTAGCCCTTAGCCACTCTACTTAGCTCTAACTTAACCACCCAACTTAGCTACCTCTTAAATAATGCATAATTCTTAACTTAGGAATGAGTCTAAGACCCAAGCAAGGCTACATAACGTCTTAAATTAGCCTAGGAATGATAACCGAGAGTTTGAGACATTCTTAGGATGCCCTGAGCTTGAGTGACTAATGTCTTGGCGGCACCGTCGGCGACGCTTCATCAAAGGCATTGACGCTCGGGAAATTCTGATGTCTAATGGTGACACGTCTCCAATTCACATCGTCAATGCATTTACAGCATTGCGCAACAGCGTGCGAACTTACGCGAAACTTGCTCAAACTTTCTCATCCCAAGTCCAATTCACATGGGTCTTGTTTCTACTTCATTCCCACACATAACACTACATTTTTATGCATTATTTAAGCTAGATTAACTTGAACCCTTACTTCAAACTCAGCCACGAAGCAAGAATCGAAGCACATGCTCTCTTTAGCTCAACCAAGCTCTCTTGAGTTCCAATCCTAAAACCAACGTGATATGACACCAAGAATCTCAAATCAAGACCCTTTCTAGCTATGGCAACAACTTAGAACCAGCCCAAATAAAACCAAGAAGCTTACCTAAGGTTTCAAATCCAAAACAAGCTTCAAAGAGCTAGATTGAAGCAAGAACATCAAAATAGAGCTTGAGGCTTCTTTTAATCACCTTGAGGCCTTCGAATTCAATGGGAATTTGTAGAATTGGGGAGCTTTGGAGCATAAATTTTGGTGAGGAGAGGAAGTTATGAATTTTAGGAAAGAAAACAAATGGTAAAGGAAGTCAACTAACCCAAAAATATCCTAACTCCCCCCACTAAGGCATACTTTTTGTTTTCTTGCTCCTTGACCCTCAAGTTCTCATTTGTTTTACTTTGGTCACCAAAAACTCACCCAAAACCATCTTTCCTTTGTCCTAAAGATGCCCAAGAGCCTCTTGCACTAGTCCTCTTGCACACTTAAGTTACTTAAGACATAAATTGTTCAATTAAACACTTAGTAAAACTTTTTACTCTTTTCCTTCAAAGATAGTTCTAATAGCTAGGATAACTAATGGTCTTGACTTAATTAGGCCAAATTTGTTACATGACCCTAATTTCATCAAAATTATAGTCATGCTATTCACTTGGGTCAAAATTACCATTTTCCCCCTTTCTGACCTTTAGGCGCCAAACCACACTTAGGAACTCACTTACTTAGCTAAGCTTGTTTTTCTTGCTTAGCAAGATGCCAACTTGAGGTACTTCATTTAAAACACTTAAATAAACTAAAAAAAATTACTTACCTAGTTAAGACCCGTCATTAACTAGGAGAGCCGTCACAATTTCCACAATAAGCCTTTTTATAAGCTTGATGGCATGTTTGCTAAGGTGAAAAACTTCCATTTTCTCAGATCAAAATCTCACAATTAGGAGATTTCATTCTCTCTTGAACTCAATTATTAATCATGGTAATTAATATCAATTAAATTCATGAGAATGTCTCTAATTTGATGAACCTATGGGAATGTCTCTAATGGGCTGCTAAAGCTGCGAGCCTAAGTAATGTCTCTAATGGGCTGCTAAAGCTGCGAGCCTAAGTGCAACATGATATCAATATTTAAAAAAAAGGTGGAGTAACGACCTAGATACCATATATCCAATAAATCTCCAGAAAAGCATTTATCTATAGGTAGTCATTAAAGAAAAACTTGTTCACAAAAACCTATGGGGTTTATAGAAAGCACTTAGAAACTTTTTGCATGGAAAGTAGGAGGAGGAAAACAAACCCTTACAAGAGGAAAGTAAAATTCCCATTGAAGAGGGCAATTGAATTTTCAGCTATTGAACTTTTGATTGCCAAATGGTCACTAATTGGTCACCAAGAAGACTTTAATGATCAAATTGGTTACTAGTTGGTCACTAGTTTAGTCACCTGGACACTAACAACCAAGTTTTGCTGACCAATAATTTAGCTTTAAAAAAATAGAAAAGTGACTTTCTAATGACCGATTCATTAGTTTGTTTTTTGCACACATCTTGTAGTGGACTCCGAGCTTGAGCTGCTTACAAAAAAACAATCATTTGTCCCTCCTTAGATTCAAGGCGACACTCATTGGGCTCA
Source organism: Aquilaria sinensis (assembly GCA_005392925.1). Lineage (NCBI taxonomy): Eukaryota > Viridiplantae > Streptophyta > Magnoliopsida > Malvales > Thymelaeaceae > Aquilaria > Aquilaria sinensis. The sequence continues at coordinate 341,218 of SMDT01002598.1, read as the reverse complement.
TAACCCCTCAGTAGAAAAAGAAATTTTTCAAGTGTGATTACAAGTGATTATATGTCCAAATTGCGTAGCAACTGAAACTTTATATCTTAAGAAGTATTAAAAAAAACCACTTCTAAAACATCATTTGGAAATTGTAAGCATTTTTTTAATTAATTTTTCCTTTCTAAAGCTTGGTGTAAAAACAGTAAAAAAATTATGTACTTCATGAGAAAAGTATTATTCAATTTATTATTAAATAGACAGAGTATTTACTATCAAATGGTATTGGTTGATTGTATAAAAAAAATTTAAAATGGAAATAACGTTTGGGAAAGGAAAAAATATATTTTTAGTAACCATATACTTCAATAATAACAACAAAAATTGTTTGAAAAATAATGGGAAAAGTACTGAATTTCTTACTATAGTTTGGCTCATGGATTGGATTGCCCATTATAGTTTTCTTTGGTTCCGATATGGCCCTAAAATTATAGTGTGGGACCAAATTGACCACTAATGCTGTAATTTATGATTGAATATGTTACCAACTGTTGAAAACCAAATGGTAAACGCCAGTAATTGTTAGTTTTAAAATCTTGGGGTACTTATGTAAAATTTAACAAACTTTAGAATTTTTATGTAATTTATCATTTTCATTTTTTGTTTTTTTTTGTGCAACAACCACCACCATCCATCACCGGATCCACCATTAGTCTCTCTAGAAATGATATTCAAGTTAGTTACTGTATTTTGATTTTACAAATAACCTACATTTCGATCAAATAAAACTCACTTATCTAATACTAATGTGTTTCTGATTACCGGATTCTAGGTATATTAGTTGTTCTGTTACAAATAGTTATGTCCAATGCTACCTCATTCTATATTGCTTCCGTCACCTAGTGACGAATCTGGTGATAATTGATGCAGTGACTGACACATAAAAAAATAAAATAGTAAATTACACAAAGGTCTTGAAGTTTATTAAAAGTTGTATTAATACTCCAAGATTTTAAAACCAACAATTTCTTACATTTAATGTTAGATTTTTAATGGTAGTGGTCAATATGATCCCAAACTATAATGTTAGTGGCAGGGAAAACAATAATGGGCTATTCAGTCTATAAGTCAAACTATAGTGGGATTATTTGGTACTTTTTCCTAAAAATATTTTGTAGATATGAAATTCGTTTGTAGAAGGATTTTGATTTTGTAGGTAAAACTATAAACAAGTATTTTCATTTAATTTTAAAACTCGAATATAATCCCTTTCTCCCGAACAAAAATTTGTAGGCTTACTAATAAAAAAATACTACATACATCTCAAGTTCTGTGCTCTATATCAGGTTTTTTTTTTTAACTTAAATTTGGTTTGAATTTATTAATATTGCTTACTCCATCCCAATAAGGATAAAGTATATTCCTCTTTGAGCTATCTTAAAAAGAATAAATCATTTCATTTTTTAAAAAGTTTTTAACATTTAATTTAAGTACCCTCACTTAAACTCTTAATTCACAAATCCAAAATTTTTTTTAATCTTTATTAACACTCTCACAACACAAAACTCAAAAGAAAATTTTCCTTTTAATCATCATTTAAACTCTACACATAACCCAAAAGGAATTTTTTAATTTTAGTTTCAAGGAAAAAATTGAAAAAAACATCATGAACTACATTTACCTCAATCCCTATAACTCAATCTCTATGTTCAAAGAAACATATCATTCTTTATGAGACAAAAAGAAATATTATCTACTAAAAGATTTATATATATATATATATATATATATATATATATATATATAGAGAGAGAGAGAGAGAGAGAGAGAGAGAGAGAGAGAGAGAAATAAACAGACTTATAGTTTTTAAATATATATGTTTAAAAACAATATCAAATAATAGTATAAATAAATTCAAGTTAAACTTTAGTGAAAAAATCAAAATGGAACTGAGGATTTAGGATAGATTGAGTAACAACAATAAGAAGCAACGAACAACATCAGAGTTCAGCAGTGACATCGTTCGAGCTATCAAACTTGGAGGGCTAAGACCGCTCTTAAGCCTTTGAATAACTTTTATTCAAACAATAACAGAACAGGGAAACGCATAATATATTTGTGCACTGACAAGAATCTAACAAGAAAAATCGTCCCAACCAAAAATTTACTCCATTAATAACAAATAAAAGCAATCCAACAAGGAAGCCGAATCAGGTTACCACTCACAACCCGCAAATAGAACTGAGGATGGTAGCGCAGCTGCTTCCTACCTTGCAACTAAACCTGCAAAAAGCTTGCATACTTGGCACCAAGGAAAAGCCTTTGGACGCAGAGCAAAGCACTCTTCGTCACCTCGGCATTTTCATGGTTCATCAATTTCATGACTCGTTCCTTTGCCTTGAGGTCCGTTACAATAATCCTCCCAGCGGGATGATGCTGAATGAATTGTGACAGGTCAAAGCAAGCAACAGAAAGAGCTCTTGGATCATTCGATGTGTCCAAAATTGTGACAAGGACCCTTAAAATCTGCAGAGCGTAGAATCATAGACCCAGAATTAACCAGTTCAGGAACTTCTTTTACCTTACATAAATGGTAGATAGTTTGCGCAATGATGCAATGACTTGTAGATAAGCAAGAAGCAGCAACATAGGTAAGAGGAACACACCTGAAAATCATTCTCTTCAAAGTTGGTAATGTTCTCGCGCCAGAACAAAGGATCTTTGTGCATGGGAGACCAATCCAGATGGCCAAGGAGGACTTCTTGCTTGTATTTATCAAAAGAACTCAATTTTCTGATATTGTCCTTAAGTCCATCTTCCAGCTGGGTGAGAGCCTCCAACAAATCCTATTTACACAAAATTCAGAAGGGGAAAACTTCATCAATCACGACAGTAAATGTAAGACTGCGTCCAATTTAAGGACTTTGCATCACATATAAGCAGTCATAAGGATTACTCGGTATGCCTCAGTCATTGCCGACAGTACACAATATGAGCCCAGATATACAAAAAGAATAATCCAAGAAAAAAGATCCAAATCTCCTCAGTGACAATATGATGAAATTCTCTCTTTCCATGTAAATTTACCAGGTAAGAATATAAATATAGATTTACCAAAAACAAGTTCGCCAATAACTAAATTCAGGAAATTTATGCATACTGTAGTAAGACGTGATCTGTCGTCCTAAAAGAACTTGGTACCATACTATATACACAGTTAGCCCAAATCAAAACAAAGTTCAGGTTCCAATTCATGATGATCTTCTACGTCCCCACAAAAATAAATGACCTTCTGTACCCTTTACCTCATCACTCCATGCTTGTGTTTTCAAACTTTGGACAACTTGGGGCAGTCCAAGGTCAACCATCTGTGCCCCAAATGTTCCTCTGGACATCAGGTTCTTAAAAGTCAGAACTACAACTCTGACAACCTGGAAATAATTTGCAAACACAGATTACTGTTGATCAGAAACAGAGTCTATGAAGTTAATCAAAAACAATAAAGTGACAGAAAGGGTTGAGCAATTGCCACAGAAAATAACTAGGAAATGTAGCAAAGTAGAAGGAAGAAATACAGGTCAAACAATCAACAAAAAAACTTTGCCTGTACATAGTTTGACTACAGTCAAGTGTTCTGGAAACAAGGATAAATGGGGAAGAGTAACCGTAAAAATCATCTTACCTTCTCTTTTGTTGAGCTCTTAACAACATCTACTAGACGTGGCAAGGTTCTAGAAGTTGCCAAATATTCAATTGCAGGTTCATAGTAGGATAGGAGCCATACACATAAACATGTTTCATATAGAAGCTGTAACAAAAAATAAATAAATAAATAAATAAACAAATCCATAATAATATAAAAAAAAGAAAAACATATCAATCATATTTACAAGACACTAACTGGTTCTTTCCTACCATGTAGCCTTGAGCACTTCCGGTATATATGTCCATTTACCAATTTAACTTGGGATAACGCTACAATGTATAAAAACTTCTGAAAAATCTTCCCTTACTAAATGATGACTCAAGGAGTTTAGCGAAGTGTTTAAGTGGGTTCTGCACAATTTTGCATTCATTCATTCATTACTCGCACATCATTTAGCAAAAGAAAATTTCATAATGACTCTTACAACATTTAGCATTTTCCTCAACTAACGTGTGTGCGTGTGTGTGTGAATATACTTCCTAAACTAGCTATTTTCATTGAATTCAGGCCCCATGGAAGAAGCTCAAAAAGTTTGGCTCTTGTTTGATTAGGAAAAGGACTTGTGAACTTTCAGCTTTTAAAAACATGGCTGACTTTGGATGAATGACAACCCAAAGCTTGGAGACAAACAAAAATATGATAGGGAAACAAGGTTGTTTTCACCTGGATTGATTGCTGGGTGGACGCTGGAGAAATTAAAGGAACCAGCAGCTTGACTCCATCAACTTTAACAAAGGAGGACCTAACCAGAGGCTCTTTTAGTAATGTTGCCAGACAATTGATAGCAGTGGGAACACCACGGCTAGAGTGGGAAGGCTTCTTCAACTGCAAGTGACAGAAGTTATTAAAGGGTAAGTGACTATAAGCATTATGAACCACTCAAAGTGCATAGAACTTGACTAACCACCCTGAACTAACAAATAATATTTCAATTAGACTACTAACGTTGTTTGATAGTTGTCCATGTAAATTGCATCATTTGATACCGTGTGAGAGGCTATAAAGGTGGAACATGTGAATATAAGTGCAAATATAAAGTCAACAGCACAATTAAGTATTAACTAGCTACCTCAAACCTTAAATAAGCTAATGAAGAATAAGAAACCACATCTGTATATAAACCTGTGCACAGAGCCATTCAACCAATCCTTTTAACACATCATCAATAGTAGTGAGTTTGTTCTTTGAATTTGAGGCTCCTCCATTTGCAAGAACTCCCTCCTGATTTCTTGGTCTAGCACTACCACCAAACAGAAGAGGAGAATATAAAACATGTGGGAAGGGAAAATTACATTTTGTTCTCTTTTAATATTAATAGAACTCTGAAATGAGAATAAGTACTCCTTCCATCCCAATTTCATAGCAAAATTGGCTGGGAAAGAAAAACTAAGGTGTGTAAAATTTTCCAATTTTTCCAGTTTTGTCCCTGTGAAAAATGCCAGTGATTAAACTTTCACTTTCTCATACTTCAGTTACTCACTTGAGAATTTTATCAAAGTTCAGGGGCCAGTTTGCAAAATTTTGAAAAGATAAGCATGAAATTTTTATTTTTTTTCAAAGATAGGAACCAAGATGCAATTTGTTTAGAAATTAGGGACTATATTGAAATTTCAAAGTGGATGTTGAAATAAGAGTAATACAGCAAATAGTTCTCCAAAAAGAGAACTGTTGCAATGATTATGGGGCTGTCTAAAACAGTAACAATTGCAACGAATGGGATGGAGGGAGTATAAGATAATTTTTACCTCACAATCAGGGAAAGTATCTTGCAACTCTTTTCTTGTATGAACCAATTACCTTTCCAGAGCAATCTGAAGGGACAAATCACGTTTACTGTTAGTTTTTCATCATTTAGAACAACATATCAAACAGTTACAGGTGACTAGATCTCCACAATTCAGAACAGAAAATCCATATTATTGACGGTGAACAAGGTGTACTGCAATCTAACTAGAAGAAACAGATCCAGAAATGAGGGAATTCGTGGACAGTTACTACTACACATTTTTGTCACCAAGGAGAGAATACTTTCCAACAATGATAACACTAACCACCTAAACAATTCTGAAAGCTCAATTATGCCAGTTATCTATAGTGGACAGCAAAGAAAGTTACTTTAGGACCATTATACAATCCCTAGTGTTGCACCTATTGCAGGACAGTAGATTTAAAGGGAATACCTGATAAAATCAAAATGATGATATTTATTCTTTGAGCAAAGTGCAGTCTAACATAAAAATCGGACATGTCAAGCAGTGTCAAGCAACTTCTGAGAATGATCATACCGGCTAGGATAATGGAGAACTTAATGTCTTTTTTAACAAAAAAAAAAAAACAGTCAACTGCCTCCAGCAACTCAGTCTCAAAGATAACTGAGGTTCTTTGATTAGAAAACAAGCATTCACCTAAGTTAAGTGTACTCTCCATTTGAATATGATAGACTGGTTTGGGAGTTTATCCAATATTTCAAATGAAAATGGTTTCTTGGTACCCCATATTGACAAATGGGCAGAGGACATGAATAAGCTCAATAATGAAATAAGTTTTGTTGTTCAGATATAATAAGAATACTTGACGAATGTCAGGAAGGATCAATGAAGGTAGTGAACCATCCAAGAGAACAATCAATCTTTCAGTGGGGTCCTACATACAGTAGCAATCACAAACACTGTTTTGAGGATACATGTTTTGAAAGCTGAAATGATTCAAGAAAACATGAAATAGGTTGACAGATAGATTCATCCGAGAGGAGCTAATACAAGAAAACAAGTAAAAAAAGCACTAAAAAATTACATATAACTTGGACGAAGTAGAAGAGAAGATTTCATAGTCATATCCAGTCAATAAACAACTCGACCTTAATCCGACTAGTTGGCATTGGCTACATGAATCTTTGGTCTTCATCCTGCTTGGTTGGTGGCAAGGCCCCCATAAGCTCTAGAAGAGCCAAATCTTTTTGCACTACCTATACTCAAGTAAATTTAGGCCTATGCTTATGTCTTTACCTTCTTAGATGTCCCATCTTATCACTCTTACATGCTAACAGATCTGTTTGACATGTGCTGGATTTGAAGACCAACCATCTAAAATGAACCTCCTAGATTTTTTCTAGGGGAAAGAACACTTTTGGTCCTAAAACTTTGCCTACTTTAATTTAGAGCCATAAAACTTTTCACTTTTCTAAATAAGTCATAGAAATTTGCAACTGGGTAATCTTAAACCTTTTCATTATGTGGTTGACCAATAGAAAAAGAAAAATAAAGTAACTGTTGAACATCAACATTTTTAAAATTCTATATTAAATTGTTCAATAATTATCTTCCACTAAATTTAAACTATGTTATGTAATTTTTTGACAATTAGTGGATCATTTACATATCAATGTTTCATTCTATAAACTGTGTTTCTATTCAGAAATTGTCTTTTTGTAAATTTAGTATTGACTTTTAACACCTTTGCAAAATTTGAGCTACAATCATTTTGTTTGCATGTTGTTCCTACATTTCCCAACACTCAGTACAGTAGAGCATGACTAGCTGAATGGTCGTGCTATAGCATTTCTTCTTCAACATGAGCTACACATTATTATCGAATGGTTATTGGCATTTTTGTCCAATCGCTTTGGGCAACTTCATTTGCCTTCAAGCAGTACTTTTCATTACCACTATTCCTATCATGACTAAACTTATAAGTAATGTATTCCATATTAGATCCACTTATTTTAAAGCATTTTTCTCTATTGTCTTATCATATGATTAACTCACTCTTAGTTTCATCAATTAGGATTTAGGAAAATGTCAACAGCGAATACCCTACACAATGTGACCTCATCATTGGATATTTCTGGTTAACTCATCCCAATGCTAAAAGTGTTAGTGCTTCAAGCACAGCCTTGGTGAGAACCTATAGTGATAACCTGATAGGGAATTTCTGAATGTAGCCCCAAGTAATCCTAAAACAAGAAGCTGCTCCCTCAAATTGTCTCTAATAACACTAATAAATCTGACTGAAGCTAGCTACTTTGATAGCACCATAGTACATCTCCAGGCATTGTATCATAAGCTTCTCTAAAAATATATAAACACCATATGGTGATCCTTGTGTTTATCTTTGACTCCCAGATAAGGGAATAAATTAACAAATATAAGGGCTCAATTAGTTAAGTGACTGTTTTTCAAAGCTTCCTATATTTTCACTTTTTCTAAGAAGTATGAAAATCGTAGTTCCAGGTTTTCCCAAAGTTTCACTTCCTATTCTTGAGACTGAAAGTAAAAATAGTCAGCAAAAGATACTTCTTATATATATAGATTTGGAAACAACATTGCTTCTGACAAGTTCTCCACTCAAGATTCTAACATAAACATGTATTAGATCAAGAAATACAGAAGAAAATTGAAGTAAATTCCAGAAACACAATAAAAACAAAGAGGACGAACATGTTACAAAACCGTGAATTATCTAACAAACTACTGAGGCATAGAAGAAAAAAAAACCCAAATTAGAAATCATACAGGCCTTTATATGGTTAAGTTACCTTAAGAAAGGTTCATATGCATCTTCATTTGCCAGAGACCTGTCATGAAATAGTCTTGCTCTTTTAGGATTTCCTGCAAAGGAAAATATTTACAGTGTTAGTTTATTATAGCATATAAACACTAAATGGACAAAATATTCCAGTTACCTGTAAGCATTTCATCGATTAAAGCTAGAACATATTCAACTGTCTCCTCCTTAAATATATCCCGTAAAATGCTGACAAATACTCGAACGTAAGCTGGACCATCCTATTAAAGAAATTTGAACTTATAAATCTATAAGAAAGATAGGCACATAATTTGTAAATAGAAGCCATTATACTTGTGATTCTGAGCATTTACAGCAATAAACAAGTGGAGTCCATGGAAAGAACTGAAAGCAATAAAACTAATGGATCAAGTGCTAAGAAGGGCAATGAAAGTTACATCATCCAACAACTGAGCCCTGTGACTTTCTGATCTATTATCATAACGCCTTAATAACTGAAGGCCTGTTCCCGAAATCAGCTTAGTTGTCATGTAAGTTTCCCATGGAATGTCCCTCTTCAGAACCTTCAAAACAGTAAAAAAATGTAAACCCAAAGAGAACAATAAGTACGCTTACTGAGTAACATACCCAAAGAACAGATTAGAATGCAGATCTCAGATTGAACAACAACCCGGATAAGTTATAAAATGTTCACACTATGGTTCTAAAATCACTAGGAAACCTAAAATGTAATTTCTTAAGATTTATGTGAGTAACAGAAGTTCAATTACTTGACAATATTATGGCTGATTGATTGATTGATTGAAATATATGCATAAAGAAAACCATTCAGGAGTTAAATTTATCACATGAAATGTAATCTAATGAATATAGTCAGGGACGAGACTTAACAATTTATGGGAATTGTTAGACCTTTCTCACGTAGACAATTCAAGGAATGATAAAGTTCTCAGAATCAATAACACAGGCTCGAATGTCCCTATGAACAGAATAATCCAAGAACCAGAACTCGAACTCTGTCTTGTTTCGACCCGAAACTACGAGTAAGAGGCCACTGCTGCCTTAGAATAACGGCAAAAAGACAAAGAGGAATACCAGATCACGCACCTGTTCAGTGGTTAATTCGGCATGGTCCATCGCTGATCCAGAGGCTTCAAAATGGACGAATTTCACGCCAATTCAAATCCTTCAAAAACACAGCAACAGCGTCAAACCAATTGAATTCAAGTTCAAAGAGGACCATTATGTACATCTTTTGCTAACAGATCAGAATCTCGGAAAATTTCTCGCACAAAAAACTCAGACAGCGTGGCGATGAATAATAAAGCCGAATCAGATGGAAATTGATCAGCAAATCGGTGTCTGAAGTTAAAAAAAAAACAAAAAGGATTCGGGAAAGAAAATGCTCGAGAAAATTGATTGAAACTAATACAGTGGAAGTGAGAAATTGCGCGGATGGATCACGTACCTGGAAGCTTTGTCCTCTGATGGGGGCCTTCTGGAGAGCGCCGGTGAGTAACTTCGAACGTTGTCCGAGACATGGCGATCGGATTCGATATAACTGTACTAATCATTCAGCGCATACTGCATAATTAGCCCTCAGTTTATACGAACGGTTACAAATTTGTCATCGAATTACAAATCATTGCATATAAGTCCTGTCATCATTTTTGCAATTTATGATATGCCCTCATGGAAAATTAAAATTTTCCGTTGGACTTTTAAAACCTTGCTCAACTCATCCCTGAACTTGTATTTTTTTCTTTAGCGTCACTTAAACTTTTAGATTTATTGTCAAATGGGAATTACCAATTGAAAATCAAGACTAAATAGCACTCGTGGCCCCTAATATTTTATTATTGTACCATTTAGGATCCTATCCTGCATTTTTTACATAAAACATCTTTAATCTCATTTAAGTGTTCTATTTTGGACATTTTATAGACAAAAAATGTTAATATGGATGGAAAACATGATGTGACATGCCAACATAGTATAGTTCCTATGGTAGCATGTTTGCTACGTCAGAACTGGCCTGCAATTGGCCATATCAAAGATTTAGGTCTTATATTATAAAAAATGAAGAAATTTAGGGCCTATATGGGGTTAGCCTAAAATCAAACATATGCCTAGAATTCAGCAACCATATTTATCGATGCTCTTTGTCTGACAAACCTTTCATTCCCACGGCAACAATCCTCCCGTTTCTATCATGAATCTTATCTCTAGATAGCAAATTGGGCTTACAATTCTAGCAAATCAGGCAGTAAATCAATAACTAGCTAATCGATTGTTGAAGATCAATTAAATGATAGACGAACAATCAATCGACAATGGGCTCAATAAATGAGCTTGGGCAGATGATGCAATTTGAGTGGGGGACAGGATAGCCAGAGACAACACAAATTAAATGAAGGATGACGAAGCACCAAACGGTGCAAGGAAGGGGGATTGCACTCGCCAGACAATGCAAGGAGAGGGGATTGATCTCGTTGGATCGACGAAGGGGGATTGATGCGGGGTTTCGGATTAATCTCATCAGATTAATGGAGAGCAAAACGACAGAAGGGAATTAATGAATAAAGGAACGATGGGAGAAAGGGAGGAGGAGCAGTGGATGAGGTAGAGGCAAAAGGTGGCGGGGGAGGGCTAAAGGTGTTGGATGAGGCTGAGCCCAGAGGCAGCAGGGGAGGGGGAAGGAAGGAGAGATATGGGGTTTTTTTTTCAATTTTCTTTCTTTTTTTATTATTTTAATATTTTTTTTTTACTATTTTTCTTCCTTTCCACATCATCCAAGCATGTGATTATTGTGCCCCAGTGACAAATTGCGCATGCTGGCATGTCTTGGTGGCTTTTTCTCATCCACATTAACAGTTTTCATCCCAGTAGGTTAAGGACATCCTATGAAAAAAATGTAGAATGGGATACAAACGGTACAATAATAAAAGGTTAATGGTCATGAGTGCAATTTACTTTGAAAATCAGCTTAAGAGGGAGTAGTAACAAAAGTGAATATTAGATATTTAGAACAAAAAACACAATATTGTCATTATCATTAGATATATCACGCCCCTAAAACATAGATATACAAAATGATATACTGCACCATGTATCGTTACCGATTGCATAAAAAACTAAAATATTATTTAAAGATTAAAAACATTAAGTATAACATTTTCTATATCTTTTTATAAGTATTGCAGTCATTTTCATCATAATTTCTGTAATATACATAAAATATATGTGAAAGATAATATTTTTTATACAAAAAGGTAATATGTAAAACAACTTAAATATTGTCCAGCAAAAAAAAACTAAATTAGAATTAATTTTTTTTAAATAAAAAATAAGATCAATATTTATGTCAAAATTTGCTAAAATAACATCTAAACTAATTGATGTTACATTGCATTGATAGGAGAAAAGATCTTTTTGCACTTGATGCGTGCAACAAAAAATATATGTCAATCTAGAAATCCTAATGGTTGCTACAATTTCAAAAAATCTATAATTTTTAGTCTATATTTAATATGTGAAATATACTATTTTTATGAATAAAATTTTGTAGGTTAAGTGTTAGTGAAGCCGATGTTATTTAAGATAATACAAGATTAACATATCATGAAGGAGTCAAGCATCAATGAAGTCACTAATCATCTGAAAATACTTTATACTGAGAAGAGACACTCTTACCTAGAGATGGGCACCGGGTTGACCGAACTTGAGACTAGCTGGTCCTGGGCCTGGGCCAAGGAGAATCGGGCTTGGACTGGGCCTAAGCGGGACGGTTCCGAGTCGGTCTCAAGGTGGGTCTAAGGCACGGCAGGGTGGGTTTGGAGTTTTTTTATTTTTAAAAAAAATTAGAAACATAATTAATTATATATGTATAAATATTTTTAAGAAAAAACACCATATCCAGTATAAATTTTATTAAGTAAAAAAGCCAAATGACACTTACAAATAATCAAAACGAGCCTTATATTTTGAAATGAAAAAAACGTTCTGAAAATGATGAAAAATAGAAACCTATGATCTGTACTTAATAGCATAATCAGATCAAATACAAACTATATGTACAATTGAAAAAAAAAAATTTCAAGTTTTAGTATCGGATATTACTTCATCATCCGAACTCTTTTAGTCTTACTGCTGGAGTGCTGCAAGGCCCCAATCTTAATTGCACACGCATACTTCTACCGCCTCGGGTATCAATCTTAATTGTTTCTTCGATATTATCCGTTTTCCTGCACTAAACACTGCCTCAAATGATATAGTGAAGATTGAAATGGCAACAATCTCCTATGCAATTATCGATAAGATCGGAAACCTTGATCTCTTCTGTTTCCATCACTCTAATATGTCGATGTCACTTGACTCAAACGATGTGTTGAGATAGTCATCGACCTCAGCTAATCCTAATGTCATTGATCGAGGTCATTTGAGTATTTGGAGGGCCGGGTTGAATCTTGATGAGATTGATCTTCTTAGAGGCTCAGTTTGATAAGCTTTAAATCTTACCTTATCCGAATGTTGCTCACAATATAACTTGTACAAATAATGCAATTACTCAGAAACAGTAGTAGACATAGCCAAAATATTTATATGAGACATTTTTAAATAAGCATAAAAAATTCCTTCAAGTAATATTATTGTTCCCGTTAATTTGACATATAGGTCAAGCAAAGAAGCAACTAAAAAGATATGTGGAATGTTTTCAAAATACTAAAGCCACTTAACCCATTGGCTTCGACAGTCGATTTTAACAACTTATCATCTTTAAACTGATGTAAAGCATATGTAATGTTCACTAAATGAAGCAAAACCTGATGAATGGTTGGGTAGTAAATACCAGAAAAAAATTCAATAGTCTTGTAAAAAAACTTAAGCAATTCACCAATTTTGTAATATTTTTCCCAAACTTCAGTCGTAAGAAATTTACAACCCATTTTTAAATTCATGAAATGCGTCAACAAATTTGCATACAAGAATGCATCTTGCAACATCAAATATGTAGAGTTTCAGCAGGTTGGGCAATCAAATTTAAACCGTTTCCAAGAAAATTCTTTTTGATTTAAAAAAAAAATATTTTAAATTCACGAAACACAACAGGTCTTGATTTCAAATACGTCAATGAGTTCCGAATAGGCAAATTTTCATTTTGGAGAACTTCTAAACTCTTTTGCACACAAAGGTTCAAAATATGACACATACATCTAACGAGAAAAAATACATTGTTGAGAGGTGATTTCAATGTTTGACTTAAAATGCGAGCGGCAACATTATTGTTTGAAGTATTATCAAATGAAATGCATAGGATTTTATTAGCAAAAAAATAATCACACAAAGTTTCTGAGATGCAATTGAATATATGATAACTAGTATGATCCATTTTAATGACCCTAAATGACAAAATTTGTTTTTACATAATCCAATCAGAACCAACCCAATGAGTAGTAATACAATAAAATGCTTGACCTATAGGTGATATCTACATATCAGAAGTGAATGCCACACAATGATACATGGCAAAAAAACAAGCTTGCAAATTTGATTTTTTTGCTTCAAATAATCTGAAGCTTTTTTTCCTATCGGTTTTCCTAAACACTTTTTTAAATACAGGATTTAATTGTGATTTTATCCAAGATTCTATGTACATATCTTCATCTTGTGAAAAAAGTTTTTCAGTAAATATCATTCAATTTATTATTTCTTTACAAAATTGTTGGTTAAAATGAAATATACCTAGTTCACCGGCGCTAGTTGTAGATCCAAGTTGTGTTTGTCCTCCAGAACTAGTCCCGGCACTAGGAAGGACATTAGAATGTTGATTTTTGATATATTGCTTCAGCGTTTCAGTGCCAGAATTCTTTTTATACACTCATTTTTTCCTGCAATATTTGCATTTCTTGTATCTCAACTCATCTTCGTGTATGAGCTTATAATACTACCAAATCCAAGCAATTAGTCTCGAGGATTTACCTTGTCCTTAGGTTTCCTCTACGGGGGGTCCATGACTTGTCGGTATCAGTTGTGTTGACGGATCCCCGACCGTCATTGTATTAAACTCTTCAACTTCATCATCCAATATTGATCGTCGAGTCCCAAATCATAATTCATCATATCGATTTCGGCATCATTGTCGAGCAACTCTTCAATTGAGATGACTTTATCGGCAGGTCAAGAATGGTCACAGAACAAGTCCCGGAGGCCAGTGGTGCGGGAAGATGAATTTTTTGTCGACTTGCCCTTTCCTCTTGAAGCCATGAGTCACGAACTATAGTAGTGATTAATGCAAAATTAAGAGGAGATTAGTAAGAAATTTGGAAGAGATTAAGAAAAAAGCTTAAATGCTTGAGAGAATATAGTTGAGGAAGAAGAGAGATTGAATGATGGTGTGAGAATAGAGTAAAAATGGCATTGGTATTTATAGGGGAGGGCCAAAAATTATTTGGACCAAAAGGTCCTTAAATTTTAGTTGTTGGGAGAAGTGAAAATGAAATTTTTTTGGCCAAAATATAGCAAAAAATTGTTGGAGGGCCTATTATGTAATTAACCCAATTTTTAATTTTTTTTTTTTGCATGTGTCCATTGAAGAGCTGTTGGGGGGGTCTAGGCCCGGGCCCCGCCCTAAACTGGATTGACCAGTCCTGTGGGCCGGGTTGGGTTAAGTCGCGAGGGGCAGGTTATGGGCCGGGGTGGTTCGTTTTGCACAATCTCATTCTTCAGAGTCTATATTTGGCCCATATTTTTAAGTGTTTTTTTCCGGGCCGTATCGGAGCGGGGTTGACTTGCGGGCCGGTCCCAATTTGGGCAAGGTTGAACCGGCCCATGTCCTACCTCTACTCTTACCCTATAATGGAGATACATATAATTTGAATTGTTATTAACCAAAATTGTCATGATTTGAATATTAGATATATCAAACAATACATCTTATTGCAAGATAATGTTTTCATATGTTGTCTAACAATTTTATGTGATGATCAAATGTACCCTTGGCATCATAAAAGATGATTGCTTGTTTGAAGAAAGTAACACCACAAGAGGCCAATATATTATTGTGAAAAAATATTTTATAGTAACACTTAACCACATTGTAAGGTTCTTGTGATTGGCTATTTTTTTTTTCGATTTCAGTTATTAATATTTTTAATAGACACAAACTTGTGACCTAATTTATTATACTTGACATATAGATACAAAGTAAACCTAAAGGTTGTGAGTAATTGTTTTGAATGCATATTTTATTATATTTGATAAAATTATTAAACAGTTATTTAGCTATTTAACTTTTGAATTATACATGTCAATAGACACAGTGAGCATCTCAAATAAATTGATCCATGACACCTAATGTTGTTAAACTTGGTCTAGAAAGTGACTCAGAGTAGTTACTGGGTCGTGGGTCAATCAGTTCAAACGGCTGATTTTAAGTGAAACTTGATCATCTTATGTAGAGGCTTTGGATCATGGTCCGATCATTTCAACGAGTCAAGTTGAGCTAGGTTTGACAGCATTGGTGGCACCTATGTGACATTAGTCTTGCAATATGTTTGTGCGTAAAATTGTTGATTTTCTATGTTGTCCTTTTTTTTTTTCTTCTTTTTTTACAGCTAGGTGGAAGAATAGGAAATACTAGAATTGATATTTCAATGATTGTTAGGTATGAAATTTATGCAGATGATTCAAATAATTAAGTAAAACTGTAAGAAAGTATGCTCTAAATTTACTATATCACGTTAGTTTGTTGAAGCCTGATACTTTCTACAACTTATTTTTCAATTATCATATTCTCATTTTGTAGGAAACTCTAGCTTGAGAAGATATTTTTTGAATAATGTGGAGTTAACTATTCAATATCTGGGTTTCAATATTAACCGTAACTCAAATTACGATTAAGTTTTTTGTATATATATAGCGTAGTAGTTATTCTCAATATTTTTTATTTGTGTAAAGGTGTGCACCTTCAGTCCAGTGTGCCATTGGCAGTATTGTAATCACAACAAACAATTTCATTAGTACCCCAAAATAATCAATTGTAGTTCTTTCCAACTAACCATCTCAAGCATTTTAATTAGTTTAATACATCATTAAATTACGTTGTATCTCTCTAGTGATTGACATTAAAAATTGAAGAGTTGTGTTTTTTAAATATACATGTGCATATTTTTTTTCATTATTTTTCTCTTAGCAACGACATTTTCTGTTTTTTTATTATGTTATTGTTAATCCTATGTTGAATTTGAACTTAAGTTACATAGCGGACTAGAGTTCAATAGTCCTGGCAGTGTTAATACAATTGATGACCCTTCATTATTCCATTAGTTGCTAATGATATTATCATCACAACATTTTGGATGTGCAGATGAAATGTGATTATTATATTACAGAATTACAGTTCGTCATTCCAAGAAGGCATAAAAGACGTGATTTACATAGGAAGGGGAAAAAAATCTTGGTCAAAGGAGAGGCAAAGTTGACGATGGAAAAAAAAAATCTTGGTCAAAGGGAGGCAAAGTTGAAGATGTCAATAGGTTGCGGTTCAAGTCAAAATAAATTTTTTTATAATAATATTAAACTTTATTAATTTTTCCAGTTTCTTGCATATAAAAATTTAATAATATCATAAAAAATTTACAAATTAATAAATTATCACACTTAAATAATGTTGATTTTCAAATGATAATGATTTAAAAAAAATAGTATAAAGATAAAAACTAACCATTTTGAATTAAGTTATTTTAAATGAAAATTACTGCTTATTTTAGTTTTTATCTAATCTTTTTTTTAGTTACTTATGAGTTATTTTTTTAAAATTATTCTAATTTATCTAAAATTTTTTAATTTGATTCGATCCTCTTTCATTTATTTGATGTTACAAGGTTATGAGCTTTTTATTAATCAAGTTATATATTTTTATTATTTTTTAATATCCTATATCATTGATTTATAAGGTATTATTTGTTTCACTTGTAATTAAAAATGAACTACCCCACTATAAAGAAAATTGGCCGCTACCACTAAAACTGGAGTTTTTTTTTTTAACGTTGGCGGCATAATATTTTCAACGGCGGTGACATTTTGCTCACAAGCATTCGGTATTTCTGCGGTTTTTTTAATCTTCTAAACCAAGATTGGTTCTCTGGGCAGCCTTTGTGGATGGGGATGCTTGCCTGTGCAATCCCTTCTCCATCGTGAAACAGCAACAGAAATCAAAACCAGAATCTGGAGGGAAACCCAACATCACAGCTATGCTTCTCTCTCCTACACATCTTCTAATTTCCTATCCTCCCAACGCAACGCCCACCATTTTCTCCCCTACTTTCGCTCTCTATCAGCCCCACCTTAGAAACCGAAGAAAATTGATTCCTAGCCGTTGTAAGCCGGAAGGGATATTCGTAATTGGCTACATGGGTAAATTGCGTAATGGGTTCTTCCGGAAATCTGCTCGTTGTAGCTCCAGACGAAGGGCCGGCGTAGAAGACTATGGGAGTGAAGGAGAGGACGATGCTGAAGAGGAGGAAGAAGGCTCTTCCTCTAATCTGCCTGAGAGATGGGATGTTCTGGGTCTTGGTCAAGCCATGGTACTTGGATCTCTCTCTCGTTAGTCTTTGAATTTTCCTGGGCTTTTTGTTTCGTTTTCAGCATTTTTCTTTCACGTATCCCTTTTCCATTTTCCTGTTGAATTTCGAAACTTCTGGGTATTATGTTTGGCCTTGAGGGTTTGTTTCCGAAGCTGTCCCTGGTGCAATTAACCAGACAAAGAAAATGATAAGAGTTTAGCCTCTGTACAGGTCCTTTTCTTTTCGTGAAATCTTCAAGTGTCATGTATGGTAAGGGAAAGAATAAGCAAGTTCAGGGCATTCTTTTTATGCTCCTCCTTAAAATAGTAAAGAAGATTTTATGTGTTTCATGATTTGTCCGGTTTACTACAGAGAATAAATTAGGATGCTATTTAGTCCGGTTGAATTTTATCAAATGCATTCTGAAGTGTTGACAGCGAAATGCCAGAGTCTTCCTATGTGCTCAGAATTCCTTTAATGAGACCCAATGTGGCCCTGCTATTTTTTAGGCGGAAGAATCCCATTTTGTAAATTCTTGGGACTCGGGGCTGCAACCCTTTTTTTCTTTTGCGCCCTAGTATTTGATTTCTAACTTCAGTGGCTTTTAGCTTTATCTGAGCACGTTTTTGCCTTTCATGTTTGTATCCTTGATATGGTTTTTGGTTACTTCATTTTGCATATTCTAGGTAGATTTTTCTGGCATGGTTGATGATGAATTTTTGGAGAGATTGACCTTAGAGAAGGGAATGAGGAAGGTTGTGAATCATGAGGAAAGGGGTAAGGTTTTGCAGGCCATGGATGGTTGCAGCTACAAGGCTGCTGCAGGTGGGTCTCTCTCAAACAGCCTGGTGGCCTTGGCAAGGCTTGGTACTAGGCCTGTTGGAGGACCTACTTTGAATGTGGCAATGGCAGGCAGTGTAGGTAGTGATCCATTGGGTGACTTTTACAGGTAGGCACTATTTCTGATGTGTCTGTTAGATGTTGTTATTGTTGATAATGTTTTAAGTTCTCAAATTAACCTACGAAGTATAAATCAAACCAAATTCTAGACCATAAACCAAACTGAATGCCTCTAATCAATAACATTGGATAGGCGTTACTGTTTTAAGTTCTGAACTTGAGTAACTGAGGAAGTGACAGTATGTAGATGAGCTCTTGGTAAGCGGCATGCTTATCAATCATATTTGTTGTAGACAATTGTATGAAATGAAAAATTACCACTTTCAATGCATCAACATGAGCAATCATTTGAACTGAGTTATCTTGACCGGAAATACCTGCATGCTTTTGTCTTGTGACCTCTAACTGGTAAAAATCATTCAGTTGCCCATTAGACATGTTTAGTATGTAGTCTAAAGCTTATCACTTGAAAATTCCAGTGTTTGTAGAATTGATGAAACTGTGATGGTTGAGGCTCTGAAGAGACATTTCTTATTGTTGTTTTATTTTTTTGCTCCTTTTATTCAAGTATATATGAGCAAGAACGCAAACTTTATACTGATCAATTTGTTTATCAGCCATGTTATGCCTTGTTCAAGCCACAATTCTTGTACTTATTAGCTAAAGGAAGCTGTTGAACATTAAATTTTGTTTTAGGGCAAAATTGCAGCGAGCAAATGTAAATTTTCTTTCAGCACCCATAAAAGATGGTACAACTGGAACAGTTATAGTTCTCACAACTCCAGATGCTCAACGCACAATGCTTGCACATCAGGTAAGCAATCTTCTTGGATGATATGGGACTATCTCATTGCTTTTCATCTTCTTTTTTTTTCCTGTTTAAATTACAGTTAATTTATTTGACATGTGTTTTTCAATGTATTGAGGTATTGAGATGAATATGTTGTTCTTTGTCCTTCACTAGATCTTGAGAACTAGCTATTTCATAACCTGAATCTTGTGTTGGGCAATTCCAGTTTACCTGTCTTTAACAGAATCCCTACTTTGTTCCTGATGAATGTATCCTCTTTAAAAAGAGTTAACTATGAACTTATTTTTCTGTTGGTCCATTACTGTGTTCTACCCTGCAAGCTGTATGCAGCAAGCAGTTTCTTAAATTATGTTTTCTACTTCATTTTGGGGGGTTCTGGTGGCAGTGAGCTAACTTTTTCATATGATAAAAAGCAAACACAGAAATTTCTAAGTCAGCACCTGCCAGGTGTAACCCATACAAGCAAAATGGTAATATGCACAGTTTAAAATTTGTGTAGTTTCTACAAAAGCCATCTCATCCGCAAATTAGGTAGTTGCACATAGCCAGAGTTCCAAAGGAAGGCTACAAAATCTGTTACCCCTGAAAGCTTTACATTTCCTTTTGTCCCAACCAAGAAGAAAATGGAACAAGGGATTAGGAAATTGCCTTCCTCTTAGGGGTACTGTACCATGATGATTGTTCTTAAGCAGAATAGGCCAGAGCGCTGGTGATTGTGATTAGAATAATTCTGCATTCTGAAGTAAGTTTCTGTCGAAATGCAATGCAACATCTGGTGACCGAGGGGGTAAGTGTTTCTTTTATGCACATAAAATTGGTTTAGCTTGTTTTCCTTGTCCTTTGAAGGCTCCGACTGTTAGAGTGCTGCCCCATGTTCCGGTCCCATGCAATAAGTAGCCCCATGTTCCGTCCCATGCAATAAGTAATCTATTGGACAGACAACCACATTCCAGATAATTTTCCTTGAAAAGATGCAGTTACCATCCAATCATGACTCACTGAGAATGCATAAAATGGATAAATCAAGAGCTTCAACTTCGCCTTTACTAGGCAGTCTATGTTCATATCCTACTTTGGTATTATACAAACATCCTAAAGGTCACAGAATTCCTAACTATTTTTTGAACTTTATGTTTCTGATCAGGAAATATCCCAAGAAACTCTTGTCACCGCCTGAAACAACCTCAAAAAAAGCACCAGTGTCTGTTTGGCGGGACTTTTGAAACTTCTTATCTTTAAAAGCTGAAGCTTGGTAGAACATTGTTTTAGGCTTTTAGCCTCTCTAGAAATTGTCTCTGTAAAAGTTGAAAATAAGTATAGAAGCAAAAGCTGCAATACCAGAGCTTCTGAAAAAAATTGCTTCTTTAGAAGCCTACACTGCCAAAGCTCTTTCTGTTTCTTGCTAACGTGATGGTGTGTGGTGATGCTATCCCATAAAGCTTATTTAAAAATTCACCTCACCAGAAATCAATGCTTGTTCAATTCTTTGTGCTTGATCCACTTTGTTTTTGTGGACCTAAACCATAAAGAGGCAGTCATATGCATTTTTTACATCTGGTAAAGTGGAGAGGTATGTTGAAATGTGCCTATTGATATTTCTGCTAGTATGTCTTTAGATGGAGGTATATGTCCTTGGTTTATTCACTTGGAGACATTGACTCTCTGATGAGTTGATATTCAGTAAATAAACTATTAGAAGAATATATTTTGGTTGGTGAGGAACTAAGAAGTCTTGCTGCTGCAAGCTGCTGAAATTAGGAGAGCTGAATCATGAATTAAAATTTTATCCTCGACTTCAAAGCAAATATGTCCAGTCTCTGTCTGCATGTTTGTGTGCTTTTCTTCTGTTTGTATAGATCATATTGTTTCAGTAGTAAGTAGGCCGTGTGGGATTCTGACATTTGGCTCTTGTCAGGGTACATCATCAGCCATTAATTATGATCCATTCTTGGCTGGAATAATATCCAGGACAAACATTTTCATTGTCGAAGGCTACTTATTTGAACTTCCTGATACTATAAAAACAATTTCGAGGGCATGCAAAGAAGCACGGAAGAACGGTGCATTGGTAGCAGTTACAGCATCTGATGTTTCTTGCATCGAAAAGCACTATGATGATTTCTGGTAACAGTTGTTGAGCTTATATCATGAGATAACGTTTGCTCACAGGAATTGTTATCAAATAAATGGCATTGAAGAGAATCGACCAGTAGATAAAGGGGTTGTCAGGTTTTGTTTATGGAAAATGATAGAAAGAAATTGTGGGCATACAGGAACAGAGCTAAAAACATTTGTTTTGCAAGCTAAACCATAAATTGGAGTTCCAGTTCTATGTTTATAGTTAATGATGTTTACATGAGGTTCTTAAAGTAGTTATTGAACTAGTTAATGATGCATGAATTTGAATAACTGGTCATTTTTTTGCTTTCCATGTGTAAATATAATTATCAGCTATGTGATGTCTTACAGACTCGAATTAACAATAAAAAAGAAAACAAGTGGAGCACCATTTGAATAGGGCATTTATTTATTTCAGTAGTTCGTTGGATATTTTACTCATAAGATGTTATTTATCATGGTGAGAAAGCACTCTGTATTTATATTGCCTTGATTCTTGAAGTTCTGCGTTATGTATTTGCTTTAAATTCTGCCCCATTATGTTTCAGGGAAATTGTTGGTAACTATGCTGATATTTTATTTGCAAACATTCATGAAGCAAGGGCTCTCTGTCATTTTTCATCAACGGAAAGTCCTGTTTCAGCGACAAGGTACCTTAGTCACTTTGTTCCCTTAGTCTCGGTTACAGATGGGCCTAGAGGATCCTATATTGGTATGAAAGGAGAAGCTGTATATATTCCTCCATATCCATGCGTACCATTGGATACGTGTGGTGCGGGGGACGCGTATGCATCTGGTATTTTGTATGGGATATTGAGAGGTGAATCAGATATAAAACGAATGGGTGCATTGGCAGCAAGGATAGCGGCCACCGTTGTGCGGCAGCAGGGCACCAGACTTCGGGTGCAGGATGCTGTTGAGCTTGCCAAGTCCTGTGTGTTTAACTTCAAGAGTTCAGCATTAGGAATCGACATAGGATCTGACCATGTATCGAGTCTATGATTTTGCTGTGCCAGAACAGCTATGATTTATTGATGTTCTAATCCACATGTCTTTGTTATACACTGTACATATACAAATAGCAATTGGTTTGAAACAGGCGTTCTGTTTAACTCGTCAATGATTGCTTTTAGAATTGTACGTCTGTTTAATTTGTAAAACATTTCAGGTGCTCCTGGGAAAACAGTTTTTTCAACTTACTTGTCTTCATCTATGTTTTGTGAGGTAATAGTTGGGCTGAAAAATAGCTAGTAACGCGCTCCGAATGTTTTAATATGCCTTCACTTACATCTGAAGTTACAAAATTTGTACGTTGTAGGTGTTCAGTTGGGTAAATTACATGCGCTACCCCCAAGCTTTAATTGTTGTTTCACTTCTAACCCTAACCTTCACTTTGCACGTTGCATGTCCCTAACCCGATTAAAACGTTTCACTTCAACCCCTGAGCGGACGGAACTCGTTAAAATTGACGGGAAATGCCACAGAACGCTTAGCTGGCACCGGATTGTCCACGTAGGCCCAAAAAATTGAATTTTTAAAATAAAAAAAAACCTCCCTGCCATCTCAGCTTTCTCTCAGTCCCAGCCCATCCCTCTCGCCGCCATCGTCTCTCCACCTCCCACGCCCTGCCGCCGTGTCTCCCCCTCTCTCTCGCCCTTCCTTTCGGCTCTCCCTCTCGGCCTTCTCGCTGTCTCGCGTCCCCTCCATACCGCCTTCTCTCTTGACCTCCCTCTCGTTCGACGGAGATCGTTCGATCTTGTGAATCGGAGCCCAAGTCAGAGTGCCTCCCGAATTGGCTGCGGCAAGAATTGCGACGAAGATCGCGATGAGAATCGCGAATGGAGATCGGGATGAGAATTGCGAACGAAGATCACGATGAGAATCGCGAACGGAGATCGCGGCGAGAATCGCGACAGAGATCGCAATGATGAGGGACGGGATGCAACAGAGATCACGATGATGAGGGAGTTCCACCAATCGGGTGAGCCTGTCACGATCTTTGTGGCAAATCGATGGTGGGTTCGGATGAGCGACGGCCGGAAGCGTGGCCAATCGTGATTGTGGTGAGAGTGGTAGAGAGGGAAGGAAAGGAGGGACGCAAGGAGGGGTGGCGAGAGGGTGGCAGGGAGAGAAGGTGAGAGGGCCGAGAGGGAGCCGAGAGGAAAGGCGAGAGAGAGGGGGAGACACGGCGGCGGGGCGTGGGAGGTGGAGAGACGGCGGCGGCGAGAGGGATGGGCTGGGACTGGGAGAGAGCTGAGATGGCAATGAGGTTTTTTTTTATTTTAAAAATTCAATTTTTTGGGCCTACGTGGACAATTTGGTGCCAGCTAAGCGTTCCGTGTCATTTCCCGTCAATTTTAACGAGTTTCGTATGCTCAGGGGTTGAAGTGAAACGTTTTAATCGGGTTAAGGACACGCAACGTGCAAAGTGAAGGTTAGGGTTAGAAGTGAAACAACAATTAAATGTTGGGGGTAGCACATGCAATTCACCCGTGTTGAGTTATACGTCCCTCGTCATCCGATAGTGTATGTCATCTTCACAATTTTTGTAAACTGTAGTAATGTTGTGCCACATAATCGTATTATTAGGTACTCATTTTTAAAGTATCCCGACGATATTGGCTCAGTGGCTAAGGTATGACGAATACTTAGTAGAGGTTCGGAGTTTAAACCTCGCTCCTCCCTTTAGATATTTACGAGCATATATTTGATCCGCACGTTGTAGCAGGTAATTTTTTTAATAAATTTATAATTAAAATAAATATCAACAATAATAATTTAAAAATTCTAAGTCATAAATTTATGTTCATTGATTAAATTTTTTAGTTAAGATTTTTTTATGTTATATTCTTATCATTAAAACTATCAATTATTATCAAAATATAAAACTGTGAAACATAATATTGTACATTATTTGAAATAATAGATATTTTTTTGATGATTAATGAATAATTGACTAAAAAATTTTATCTCTTATCAATTTAAATTTCAATTTTTAATATAGATAAAAAAATTCACTTTTAATTTTAGGAATTATTGACCAAATCACTTTTAATTTAAACCATAGAGCTTTTTCTTTTTACCTTTACTACATTAATGGTAACCAATGTTTTACTTTAGAAAATAATACATCATAAAAAAATATATAAAATTGTGTTGAATTTATATTGATCAATGAATGGTTTAACCATTAATATAGTAAAGGTAAAAGAAAACGAAAACAAATAAATTGACTAAAGTTATTTCATATTAAATACCAAAAGCTAGCGATAGAAAGCGAAAGTCGGGGAGTATTAGGGCAGAAATGAAACGTCTAGGGACCAAAAGAGGGGAAATACCAAAAGCTGGCAACAGAAAGCGAAAGTTGGGGAGCATTAGGGCAAAAGTGAAACATTTAAGGACCAAAAGGGGGGTTTGACTATAGTTAGAAGAATAAAAAAAAAAAAAAAAAAAAGACAGCAGCACATGAGGGATGAAGGGCAAAATTATCCCTACACTGTTCATCACTGTAGTTCGAACAGTGGAGCCTTCACAGCTTTTTAATATAGTAAAGGTAAAAGAAAAAGAAAAAACATAAATTGACTAAAGTTATTTCATATTAAATACCAAAAGCTGGCAACAGAAAGCAAAAGTTGGGGAGCGTTAGGGCAGAAGTGAAACATTTAGGGACCAAAAGAGGGGAAATACCAAAAGCTGGCGATAGAAAGTGAAAGTTGGGGAGGGCGGAAGTAAAACATCGAGGGAACAAAAGAGGGGTTTGACCATAGTTGGAAGAAGCCAAAAATATATATATAAAAAAAAGGCAGCAACGCATGAGGGATGAAGGGCAAAATCATCCCTACACTATTCATCACTGTAGTTCGAACAGTGGAGCCTTTATAGCTTTTAGAATATAGTTTAATATATCCTCTCAATGTTATATACTTGTACAAATGTTTATTTTTATAAGTAACAAAAAAAAAACTACTCCCTATTAAAAAACTTAATTACAACAAAAAAATAGTAATTATGAGTTTTATGCAAATCGGGTATGTGATTATGATTTTCAATCGCATATGGTAAATCTAGATGATTTTTATCATTTTTATTATGTTTTTTATGAACCTTTTTTTCTAGTTATTTGTGAGCTATTTCTCCTAAGTTTATCCAGGTTTATATGGAAAATTCGGCTCAAGCAACTTCTACCAAAAAGTTAACCCGAAATGCTTATTTTTCTGAGTAAAAAAAAAAATAAAGTTACTTTTTATTTTAGTTATTTGTGAGCTATTTCTTCTAAATTTATCCTGATTTATATGAACCCAAAGGTAGCTCTACCATCTGCCCTTTCACAGCCATAGGATCATTAAGAGCAATAGAAGTATTCCCATCGGTCTCCCTTGCGCACCTTCAACAATGCCTATCTGAGTTCTTACTGCTATATCTAACCTGTCAACCAGAGCTGTAATATGTATTTATATGGTAAGTACTAACTATCCGTAGCACGAGAGTCATCCGTAGTTCTTAGTGCTCATATACCTTTAGTTATGTACTTTGGTACCACTATAAGGCCATATACCCCTTTGAGTACGTATTACATAGATTTGGCTTATTTCATCTATTATCCCTGAAAAAATTAAAAATTTGCGTTTTGATCCCGCACTTAAGATTCTAGATTTATCTTTCCTTGCACAATTTCAGGCAAAGTTCCGCAGTAGGCAGAGTGGATCAGATTGGACGATAGGTGAGATGGTGGGTCATGAGCTCGGTAGCTCATAGTGCCTTGATTTGATTTTTCTGGCTTTTTTGTTTTTGTTTTTGTTTTCCCCCACCATTTTTTTAAAGAAAATTTCCCCTGTTTCCTTCCACTTCTTCTTTTTCCTATTTTCTTTTTCTAGTTTTGTTTTTTCTACTGATTTTTCTGTTTTTTTTTTCATTTTCCCCTTGTTTTCCATAACTTTTTTTTTTAAAAATTCCTTTGTTTTCCTTCCACTCATTCTTTTTTCTATTTTCACTTTCCAGTTTTGTTTATATCTAATTTTTCCATTTTTATTTTTAAATTACATCTTCTCATCTTTTCCCCATTTTTTTCTTTTTCTTTTTCTTTTTCATTTTCTATATTTTATTTCCAGTTCTATTTTTATTTTTATTTATTGGCAGATTTTTATTTTTTATCAGTTTCTACTTGTTCTATTAGATAAATTTATTTTTGTTCTTTTATTAGTAGTTGTTTGTTCTCTTATCAGTAAGTTTTTATTTTTTTACTAGCAGTTATTCATTCTTTTATCAATTTCTCATTGTTCTTTAGATAAACTGGTTATCTGTTTTTTTATCTGCACTTATTTGTTCTTTTATTAATTCATTCTTATTTTTTAGATAAATTAGTTATTTGTTCTTTTATCATTACTTATTTGTAATTTTATTAATAGATATTTTTTCTTCTACTAGCAATTGTTTATTTTTTTAAAAAAATTATTTATCTTTTATATATATATATATTTTATTAATAATTTTTTTATCAGTTTTTTGTTCTTTTGGATAAATTAGTTTTATTTTTTTTATTAGTAGTTGCTTGTTCTTTAATTAGAAATTGTTTATTCTTTTACTAGTAATTATTCATTCTTTTATCAATTTCTACATGTTCTTTAGATAAACTAGCTGGAGTTTTTTTTATCAGTAGTTGTCTATTGATCAAGTTCATCTAAAGAAATAAATATAAACTAATAAAAGAACAAACATATACTAATAAAAGAACAAAGAGCTATTAATAAAAGAACAAACATCAAGTTCATTGAAAGGAATAACCATGAACTGATAAAAAAATAAACATACACTAATAAAAGAACAATGAGCCACTGATAAAAGAATAAATATCAAGTTCATATAAGGAAACAAATACGAACTAATAAAAGAACAAACACCTACTAACAAAAGAATAAACTCCTAGTAAAAAAAAAATTAATGTCTCTAAAAGAACAAGTAAAAACCGATAAGAGAACAAAATGTTACCAATACAAATATAAATAGCTTTTAATAAAAGAACAAACAACAACTCCATTTAAACAAATAAGCATGAACAAATAAAAGAATAAATACAATATGATAAAATAAAATTGCTGGGTGAAAGAAAAATAAAATTGTTTATCAGTTTTAAAAAGGAAATTTTTTAAAAAACATTGGAAATATAAAAAAATTAAAGAAAAACTAGAAAAATAAAAAAATAAAACTGGAAAAATAAAATAAAATGAAAATTTTGAAAATACAACAAATGAAGATCAGAAAAACGTAACGAGAAAAGAAAAAAAAAACAAAGAAGAAAAAGTGAAAGAGGTAAAATTTTGAAACGGAAAAAGGAAATAAAATAAAAACAAAATCGGAAAAAGAAAAGCAAAGAAAAAAAAAACAAAAAAAGGCTAAGATGAGAGGAAAGAAAGAAACAATAAAAGAAAAGGTAGAAAAAAAAAGGGAACGATACCATGTAAAAGAGGAGGAGGACAACAAAGAAGCATATATAATTGCGAGTAAAAGGAAAGCAACCACGAGGTTTGAAATCACACTTGTAGCTATTACAAGTACCAAACAGCCATTTTGATCAAAGCTGCTTATCATTTAGAAGCATGTCATAAATATATACATATTAACTTACATGTCTAGGCTCACACATAAGCCCGGCATACGCAAGTCTATTCCTATCCCTCTTACGGTCTAACTTACCTCTCATGGAGAAGTAAAGTTTCCACGATCTATGGCATGTACATTCCATTAGGAACTTAATCCTATTATACGTGCAATATAACCCTTTTTAGTTGCTTGTGGGTCCTTGAGCCATTTGCATTTGAAATAAGTAATATCATTATAAGCCTCATTATGACCCAGGCTTCGTCCTCAATTTAAAAGTATTAAAAAGGTGTGGCAACTGCCTTTTTTAAAATTAATTAGAAAACACTTTGGCAAAGCCCTACATTTGATTCATACATATACAACCAGCTATTCAATATATAAAAAATATATGAACATAAGCAAAAGCAAGTATTTTTCTCATATTAAATTATCTACATATCACCGAAGGCATATCTATGAGTATCCACAATAAAGCACGTGTCTATAGTACAAGACCTAGTCCATAGGCCTAACTTTTCTACGTTCAAGTACCATAATCATAATTAAACTCTATATTTAGAAAAAAATTTTACAAAATGACTAGGAAGGAAACCTTTAAACTATTTAAAGTCAGAAAATCAAATTTGTAAATATATTTCTTTGCTCTTGATCATTATGTAATGTTTACTTTTGACATGTGGGCATTACTTATAGGTCGATCATATTATTGCGTTATTGCTCATTGAATTGATTTTGATTAGGTCTTGCAAAAATATATTTTATCATTTAGAGTTATTAAAACTGATCATATTAATTATTACATATACAATTGAATCTAAAAAATTTTATGTGATTATTATTATGCTGATAAAGTTATGTGCATTTCATTTGAAAATATTTTAAACAATGATTTTGCTGCTTGTTTTTTAAGTCAAGTATTGAAACTACTTCTCGAAGGTGTATTCTTTTATGTTAGATACATGTGCCACATTTTAAACTTTTGTGCAAAAGGGTTTAAACGTTCTCCAAAATGAAATTGTGCTTATTCAGAATTCATTGTCATTTTTGAAATCAAGACTTGTTGTATTTCATGAATTCAAATGGTTTTGTTCTGAAAATCAAAAACAATTTTCTTGAAAATGGTTTAAATTGGATTGTCCAATATGTTGGAACTTCACTTATTTAATGTTGTAAGATGCATGTTCATATATAAATTTGTTGATACATTTCATGAATATGAAGATGGGCTGTGAATTTCTTACGATTGAAATTTGGAAAAGATATTCAAAATTCGATGAATTGTTTAAGTTTTTTTGCAAGGCAATTGAATTTTTCTCTGGTGCTCACTTCCTAACAGTTCATAAAGGTTTGCTTCATTTAGTAAACATTACATATGTTTTACATCAGTTTAAAGATGATGGGTTTTTGAAATAGAATGTTGAAGCCATACGGGCTAAGTAGCTTCAGTATTTTGAAAACATTCCTCCTATCTTTTTAGTTGCTTCTTTGCTTGATCTATATGTGAAAATGACGGGTACGATCACATTGCTTGAAGGTATTTATCATACTTATTTAGAAATGTCACATATAAATATTTTGGTCATGTCTGCTATTGTTTCTGAGTACGTACATTCTTTGTACAAGTTATATTGTGAGAGGTATTCGGATAAGGTAAGATCCGATGCTCCTTAAACAGAGCCTCCTAGGAGATCAATCTCATCAAGATTCAACCTGGCCCTCCAAATGCTCAAACATCCCTAACCGACAACTTCGGGTTTAGCTGAGATTAATGACTACCTCAACATATAGTTTGAGCCAAGCGATGTTAACATATTGGGGTAGTGGAAATAAAAGAGATGTGGAAATAAAAAAGATCAAAGTTTCTGATATTGTCGATAAGTGCATAGGAGATTCTCACTGTTCTGGTCTTCACCATAGCATATGAGGTAGTGTTTAGTGCAGTATCAAAGAAACGATTAAGGTTGACGCTGGAAGCGGTGGAAGTATGTGTATGCAACTAAGATTAGGGTCTCGTAGCACTCAGGAATCAAGACAAAAAAAGGTCGGATGAAGAGCTAGTATCCAATGATGAGGCTTGGAATTTTTTTTTCCATCTTACATTTAGTTTATATTTTGTCTGACTATACTATTAAGCAAAGATCTTAGGTTTTAATTTTCAGTAATTTTTGGAATGTTTTGTCATATCAATATGTAAAGCCCGTTCTAGTTATTTGTAAGTGTCATTTAACTTTTTTACTTAATAAAAATTACATATGATGTCGTGTTTTTCTTTTAAAATAAATATTAAATAGAAAATTAAGTCATTTATTTTATAGAAAAACCTGAAAAAGTCCAAAACCCACTTAGGGCCGACCTAGGATCGGTCCAAGATTGGCCTAGGATTGGACCGCCAGGAACTGGTCCATGCCTGGTCCTCCCAAACCTAGGCCCGACTGGTCCCAGATTGGGTTGACCCTATGCCCACCAATACTAGGTGCTCCTCCAACCCTTGATTGTCCATGGGCCAGAAATAATCATTTAGTTAGTGCATATAGCCATGACCATTAGCCATAGTACTTTACTTTATTACACAAGACATTACCTGCAAAAGCAAGTGAACAAAGAACCAATCTAAGGGTTGCTAAACTCCTAAAAAATACTAGTGTCTACACATATCATACAAGGGGTGAGAATTTAAAAAATTCCCAGTAAAGGTCCCATACCTACAAAGAAAACAACCTTACAACCAATATATGTGTGTAAAAAATATACATGCAACCATACTATAAGCTGAAACAGTTTTAGAGCCATAATATTGATCAATATTCAAGGTCACTCCAAGTACCGTATCTCTTAGTTAGTAGTCCTATTTAGAGAGTGTACTTAGTGCTTCTACACTATTGAGTTTACTAGCCTTTGGCTAGCCACTCCTTCATTTCCCTTATTATGTGAAGGAGTAAGCTTGTTTGCTTAACCACCCGTTGTGTTTAACCTAGTGAATTGCCCTTAAGAGCTCACCCATCATTGGCACACCCGAGCTCCCTTTGTACCCTCCTAGATACCCCCAGGCTTCATAATACATTTGATATTTAATTCATCCATTAGGCAAGTCGTAGTGGACAAATTATCATATTATGGACATTTGATATACTTAGGATGGTGCCAACTAAAAATCAAGATGCTAATTAATCATGAAAAGGCCCTAAGATGTGTGTTACTGGGTAGGGCCTTCCGAAACTCAAGTCAATGGTGATACAGAGAGTTATCGTCAGAGAAGGATGTGAGATATGTGCGATCAACCTTATTAAGGTTGCATGACAACCCTTTTGTAGCCGAAGAGATTGGTTGTGTAGCAAATGGAGGTCTCGAATGATGGTAAACCCTGGAAGGCTGTGGATCTTGGGATTGAATCCTCCTTTCCGATCAATACGATATCCCAGATTGAATTTTGATCATTTTTTAATTGCATTTGATAGTGTCTGACCTCAGCTATAAAACTCAAGTGGTGTTTTAGGCCACAAGAATGTGTCAAATCTTTATCTCATAATTCACTTGTTCCCAATTTTCCATCCAAATACGCCACTACATTTTAGAGCGACAATGATTGAATATGTTATCTTTATCTCATAATTCACTTGTGGACTTTGTATTTTGTTTTGTAAAAAAAAATACGGTATATAATTTTTTACGAAAATAATAAATTAAATCTTGTACGGTGTAAATAATATTTCAAAAAAAAAAAAAGTAACCACAATTGATATAAGAAAAACCGGGTCAAACTTAATTTTTAGAAGTTAGAAAGTTCTAGAAGTGATACATTTTCTTTTAGGGCAATTTTGTTCCCTAACTATAATGGAGTGGCGGATTCAAAAATTTTATAAATAGGGGTCTAAATACATATATAAATATTAGGGAGATATACAATTTGCCCCATGATGTTTACCCTAAATTACATTTTACCCATTATTGTTTTAGAAACCTCTTAAAAGCCCCATAAAACCCAATTACACTATATTTCTAAATATGAACATTGGTACTGTTGGATGAATGGTAACTCGGTTTTGGGCTGGTTGAGCCCAGTTAGTTTTGGGCCATGGTTCAGTAGTCTTTTTTTTTTTTTGCTTTCAATTTTTTTTTTGCTTTTTGTAGGATACGATTTGCTCTTTTTTTAGTTTTATCTCATTTTGTAAGGTGTTTGCCTTTATGAGGGCTTAGGTTGAAATTTTCCTGGTTTTTGTCTATCTCATAATTTTTTCGGTAAAAATGTGATTTCATTCCCTAGCTTTCTAATTTTTTATTTTTTGGATCTGAGTTACGTCTGTGTTACATTTTAGTCATTGAATTTTATAACTATTTAATAAAATCTTCTATTTGTTCTCTTGGCCCCCAAGTTTTTCTTTTTGTTATTTTTATGTATTATTTTTTAAAGTAAGACATGGATGACCATAATTTGTTTATTTTTTAGTTAAACTATTTTTTATCTTCATTAAGTCAATTGTTAAATCCTTAATGCCTAAAGTTTTTCCATTTCTTTTTGTCTTGATCCTAACCTTTTTTTATTGATTTTATTTATTGTTTTTTTCTAAAATGAAGCTTTAATCATTTTTCTATCATTATTCTTTCATTATTGATTATTAAGATTTTTAGCATCAATTATTTATTTCAAGCTCTATAGTTTAATAAAGCAATTTGGTCCATAATTGTTAAATTTGAGAGTAAATTTTTCATCGATATTAAAAATTAGATTTTGTATTAATAGGAGATAAAAATTTTTATGGGATTGTTTTTAATTAATAGACCAAATATTAATTATTTTGAAGCATGTAACTTGTTTCGTGTTGTACTGTTATTATTAACATTTATTATAACAAATATTCACTACAATAGAGCTTGAAATAAACATTATTTTGTTCAAAAATTACAAGGGCTGAAACTTGAAAGCATATTTTTTTTGTTATATCAAATCTCTACATCTTTCTATGAATTTATGCAATGATCATATGAACCTCCGTAATGCGCGACCTCCATGCACCTCGTGGATTACTTATTATAGTTTTTTTTAATATAAAAATTAATGGATTAATTACACTTTGAGACCTAAACTCTAGTTCTTATTTAAGTTTTCTCCTTAATATATAAATTATTTCATTACTTGCCTTTTCAAATAATATAATATAGTACATCTTTATATATATTGTTCCTTTCAATATACCATCTCCTAATTATTTTTCTCTTATGATTATATTTTTAATTATTTTTCATTGTCTATATATTTTTTTATCTTTATATTTTCAAATTTTTAAAATATTTCTAATTAAGGATGTCATATTTATTTTAAAATTATATATATATATATATATATATATATTTCTATTTAGAAGCTTTGCAAGCATCCTCATTTTTCTTAAACTTATTATGATAACTATTAAATCTAAAATTGAAGAAATGATAAGGTTTATATTTACAATAATATTAAAACTTCAAAGTTACTTTCATTTCAATTAATACACAATTAGCCATTTTGTTAAAATTTTATTTTTATATATTTATTTGTTAATTATTGTTTTGTAAGAAGGTCTTATCCAACAAAATGTTTATTGATTATTTAACGGTTTCTTAGGTGCTCAAATGGTTTCCAATCATAATTATTGACTTCATCTTTGATATTGAGTGAAATTGAGATTGTTAAGAGATTAATATCCTTTGAGTTACAATTCACCAACTTTTTGCATTTATATTCTTCTCAAAAGTATTCTTTGACATTATTCTCGCTTAAAAAATAGTGTTATTCAATGAATGACATTGCTATTTGTTATATTTCATTTTCTAGCTGTCACCATTACTCCAAAGGGCTAATGTATTTTTTATTTAAAGAAATCAAGAAACATATAAAATGAGAGCTTCTTAAAAATAATTATTTAATCAGCAAATATATAAAAATAAAATTACATTAAAATGACCAAATGTTCCATTAATATGAATTCTATATCATTATAAAAAGATATGTATCATTTATTTGATTTTTGTTTTAATAGTTACCATTACAAGTTTTGAAAATGGTGAAGAGAATAGAAAATAACAACTAATTTTAAGGTGATTAAAAATTTGAAAATATAAATGAAAGTACATATAAACAATGAAAGGAAAATAAAAATTGAATCATAAGAAAAAAAATAATAAGGTAAGTGAAAAGGAACAATACATATAAATATATTATGTCATTTGAAAAAAATAAATAATGAATCAATTTATATGTTAAGAAGAAAACTTAAAATGGAGTTGAAAGTTTGGGTCTCTAAGTGTAATTAATCCATTGATTTTAAATTCCAAAAGAGACAATAGGAGGATGAGTGTATATTTCATAAAATCTTAGTGAGGCAAAGTGTAATTTAGGGTAAATGTCATATGGCAAAATGTAGTTCACCCTCAATATTAAACTTAACATTGCCCAATAAGAGTTTTGTCACATGATATTTACCCTAAATTACATTTTACCCCTTTTTGTTTTAGAAACCTCTTAAACCAATTACACTATATTTCTAAATATGAACATTGGTACTGTTGGATGAACGGTAACTCGGTTTTGGGCTGGCTGAGCCCAGTTGGTTTTGGGCCATGGTTCAACAATTTTTTTGTTTTACTTTCGACTTTTTTTTCTTTGCTCTTTTTAGGATACTATTTGCTCTTTTTTTAGTTTTATCTCATTTCGTAAGGTGCTTACATTTATGAGGGCCTAGGTTGAAATTTTCTTGGTTTTCGTCTATCTCACATTTTATATACTATATTCTAAAGTAAGACGTTGGTGACCATAATTTGTTTATTTTTTTTGCCCAAATGCAACCAAGAGGGGGGTGAATTGGTTGAATTAAAAAAAACACCAAAAATGAGTTTTTAATCTCTTAAACCAAAATGCAATTCAAGGAGCTCAAATAAACTTATTCTAACCAGAAAATACTACCACAATGATCCTAAATTTTGCTTTGAAAACTTGCTTTGAAGTGTTTTTGAAAACAAACAACTTCAACCAATGAATGAAAGCAAATCACCAAGCAATAATCAAGCAAGTAGAAGGCGAAAAACTTGCACACAAGGATTTATAGAGGTTCGGTCTCTCCTCTTGAGAGCCTACTCATCTCCTCAAGTTCACCAGTTGAGAGTTTTCTTCTCCACTATAAATCACAAGAGTACACACTCTTTTGATAGTTTTTTCTACCATAACCACTCACTAGTTTTCCTAAAGACTAACTAGAAACCTCACCAACACCCTTTCCCATGCTAGTTTTCCTAGAGGCTAACTAGAAACCTCACCAAATCAATCTCACCAAATGGTGTTTACAATGTTACAAAGTGGTAAGAACAATAGAAGCTTTCAAAGCTAGATAAACAAGTGATAGCTTAATCTCTTGGCATTTCTCAAACTCAAGCTCTTTGAAGATGAAATCTCTTTTCTGGTTGCCAAGAGTTGTTTCCAAAGTGTTTCTCCATGTTTTTATACTCATTTAGGAGCAAAAGAGATGTTGAAAACCTATTGGAGTCATCTGAAAAAGCTCCTGAAAAACTGGTCACCGTTGCTCTATTTTTTATGCAAAAAAAGCTCTAGACTTCTTGTTAAGTTCTAGATTTAACACATTAAACTCGATTTTGTCCTCCAACGGTAAAAAAAAAAAAAAAGTTCCAGACTTTGTGTTAAGTTCTGGGTTTAACACATTAAACTCGATTTTGTCCTCCAACAGTAAAAAAAACAGCTAGAGATAGGTCATTAAAAGCTTTGCCATAGTGTCCAGGTGGCATCCTCTAATTCTTCCAACTCATATTCCAAAATTGGGTTGAAATCGCGTCAGTTAAAGATTTTGGGCGGAAGTCTTTAGTTTTGTGATTAATAGGTTAAACTCGGAGTTTAACACGTTGCCTGATATCTCAGAAAATAGATAGCAGCTCCAGACTTTGAATTAAACCATTTTAATGCATTAAAGCATAACCTTGAGAGCTGGATAGACTTAGGTGATATAAAAAAATGTTAAACTGTTTCTTTAATGGATTAAACATGAAACAACTTAGAAAAAATTGTTATTTTAAAATCAAACTTGATTCAAACACTAACATATTTTGATGACCTACCAAATTCTCTCTAAAAACAAGTTTTATCATCAAACTTAAAACATATTTTTTGAAATAATACTTGAAATACTTGGAATTTAAGTACAACTTTAACAAAACTATTTTGACCCAATAAAATGAGATTAAAGACACTAAAACAATTCACTTATCATCATCAAAATTAAAGATTTGCTTGGAACAAATCCAACATTTTTTAGTTAAAATTTGTTTATTTTTTAGTTAAACAATTTTTTATCTTCATTAAGTCAATTGTTAAATCTTTAATGCCTAAAGTTTTTTCATTTTTTTTGTCTTGATCCTAAGTTTTTTTTATTGATTTTTTTTATTTATTTTTTCTAAAATGAAGCTTTAATAATTATTTCTATCATTATACTTCCAGTATTGATTATTAATATTTGTAGCATCAATTATTTATTTCAACCTCTATAGTTTAACAAAGCAATTTGGTCCATAATTGTTAAATTTGAGAGTAAATTTTTCTAAACAAATTTTTTATCGATATTAAAAATTAGATTTTATATTAATAGGAGATAAAAATTTTTACTGGATTGTTTTTAGTTAACAGACCAAATATGCATTATTTTGAAGCATTTAACCTGTTTCGTGTCGCACTGTTATTATTAACATTTATTATAACAAACATCCACTACAATATATGAGTCACTAAATCTCTCTATTTGTTCTCTTGGTCTCTAATTTTTTTTTATCATTTTTTTATTTTCTTTTAAAGCAAAAATATTGGTAACCATGATTTGTTTCTCTTGTGTTTCTAGTAGTAGCTTTTTTTACTCCAGCTTCTATCTAACAAGTTGTAAACATTATTTTGTTCCAAAATTACAATGGCTGAAACTTGAAAGCATATATTTTTTTCTTATATCAAGTCTCTAAGTCTTTCCATAAATTTATACAATGATTATATGAACCGCCGCAATGCGCGGCCTCCATGCACCTTATGGATTACTTGTTATAGTTTTTTTTTAATATAAAAATCAATAGATTAATTACACTTTGAGTCCTAAACTCTAGTTCTTATTTAAGTTTTCTCCTTAATATATAAATTATTTCATTACTTGTCTTTTTCAAATAATATAATATAGTACATCTTTATATATATTGTTCCTTTCAACTTACCATCTCCTAATTATTTTTTTCTTATGATTATATTTTTAATTATTTTTCATTGTATGTATATTTTTTTCTTTATATTTTCAATTTTTAAAATATTTCTAATTAAGGGTATCATATTTATTTTAAAATTAATTATATATATTTATTTATTTATTTCTATTTAGAAGCTTTAGAAGCATCCTCATTTTTTTAAACTTATTATGATAACTATTAAATCTAAAATTGAAGAAATGATAAGGTTTATATTTACAATAATATTAAAACTTCAAAGTTACTTTCATTTCAATTAATACACAATTAGCCATTTTGTTAAAATTTTATTTTTATATATTTATTTGTTAATTATTGTTTTGTAAGAAGGTTTTGTTAAAAAAATGTTTATTGATTATTTAACGATTTCTTAAGTGCTCAAATGGCTTCCAATCATAATTATTTGACTTCATCTTTGATGTTGAGTGAAATTGAGATTGTTAAGAGATTAATATCCTTTGAGTTACAATTCACTAAATTTTTTCATTTATATTCTTCTCAAAAGTATTCTTTGACATTATTCTCACTTAAAAAATAGTGTTATTCAATGAATGATATTACTCTTTGTTGTATTTCATTTTCTAGCTGTCACCATTACTCCAAAGGGCTAATTTATTTTTTATTTAAAGAAATCAAGAAACATATAAAATGAGAGCTTCTTAAAAATAATTATTTAATCAGTAAATATATAAAAATAAAATTACATTAAAATGACCAAATGTTCCATTAATATGAATTCTATATCATTATAAAAAGATATGTATCATTTATGTGATTTTTGTTTTAATAGTTACCATTACAAGTTTGAAAATGGTGAAGAGGATAGAAAGTAACAACTAATTTTAAGGTGATTAAAAATTTGAAAATATAAATGAAAGTACATATAAACAATGAAAGGTAAATAAAAATTGAATCATAATAAAAAAATAATAAGGTAATTAAGAAGGAACAATACATATAAATATATTATGTCATTTGAAAAAAATAAACAATGAATCAATTTATATGTTAAGGAAAAAACTTAAAAGAGAATTGAGAGTTGGGGTCTCAAAGTGTAATTAATCCATTGATTTTCAATTTCAAAAGAGACAAGAAAAGGATGAGTGTATATTTCATAAAACCTTAGTGGGGCAAAGTGTAATTTAGGGTAAACATCAGAGGGTAAAATGTAGTTCACCCTCAATATTAAACTCAGCATTGCCCAATAAGAATTTTGAATTCGTATATGTAGCATAAAGTTTAAACTCATGTACTACATAATGACGATTTAAAAAAAATCTGAAAAAATACTCAAATTTAGTATTTATTTTTTTCCCACCATTGGTCGAACGACAATAACATGAATTATAAAATTATATATGAATTATGGAGAAGATAAGTGAGATGTGCATGTTGGGTAGAATGTAAGAGAAAGATATCTCTTCTAGCTATTAAACTTATACATTTCTTTCCTCTTCACCCCTGCATTTTATCTTGTATCCAACCAGTTCTTTAATTTTTCTATATGTTTGAATAAAGAAGAGAGTAAAAAAAAATGTACAAAGTGTAGATGGAAACTATATGAAAGTTCAGAGGCAGCATAGACTTTTTTCATTAGAAAATTATTTGTATATAGAAGAGACTGATCCATTTTTTGTATTTCTTAAAGTAATAGATACTCATTCTTTTGTTCTAATAGAGACTATTAAAATTATGGGGGTTTATTAAAAAAATTTAAGGGGTCCAGTTGTTAAATTATGTATTCCTTATAAACATTATTTTTTAGAAAATGGGGTTCTGTGGACCCTTATATACAACGCGTAAATCCACCCCTATATAACGATCATTCTAATATTATCCCTTATCTCAATTAATATCATCTTAAAATTTTCTAACTCCAATATCATATCTTATGTGATTTCATTTCATCAATTTCTTTGTTATTTTAGACAAAAGTTACTTATGTTGTGCTTTCTAGCCTTATGGTGAGTTCCACATTATCAAGTGGTATCCTTTTTCATAATAATAATGACTATACTGGAAGAACAAGAAATTTTAGGCTAAAATTGACACAAACACATAGCTCTAGAACTTAAAACATAGATTAGCCCAAACTTCATCATCTTATTGAAATCTTTTCCCTTTAGTTTGACCTCACCTACCTTTCCTCCACCCTCGCTGACTCCCAAGTCCCCCACCCCCTCACCCCTGATGACCGTCAACCCAACCTGGACAATATGAACTCAAATTTACCTCCTTTAAAATTTGGAGCGTTATCCTGTGTAACCTACCTGGCTTAAATGTTTTCAGGTTAGACCAAGCTACTAAATCACAAGCAATGACCCAGGCATTGGTCATGAACTCAATTTTCAGTGGGATTTTGTATAAAAAAACAATAGAATCCTCCATTGTTTCATGGAGTATGAGAGGAAATGGCGGGTGAAGGCGCAACATTTCCTTGATGGTTCACTTGAGGTAAGTTAGCTTTTCAAAATCTCACTTGTGGAGGACTAGACTTAACCTGATGAATTAGGCTAGTCCTCAACATGCCTTCAATGGCCCATACTTTGTTCGGAAGTATTTCTCCAACTTCTTCTTGTGATAGCGAAGATGAAGTCTAAGGCTTGTAGGAAAGGGGTGCGCTTGACATGGGCCAAGAAGAAGTAGAGTCCGTGGGTTGGTTGAATATCGATGGCGTCAGCACGGTTGTCAGGATTATGGAGGAAGGAGATTAAGGAGTTAGCAAGGGCAGAACAAATGTAGGAGGGGTTGAACTAAAGGGAGAAGAAAAGAAGGAGAAGATAATGTTTGGCATAATCCACGTTTTAAGTCCCTACTATGTGTTTGTGCCAATTTTAGTGTGAAGTTTTTTATTCTTCTAGTATAGTTATTTATTATTATGAAATAAGATAACACATGGTAGTGTGAGATCTGCAATGGGTAAGAAAGTAACACATAAACAACTTCAGTTCAAAATAATAGACAAACTGGCCGAGTTTTCAAGTAGTCTTCTTATATTGTTGTTATGGCAGTTCAAAAATATTTAGGGTTAATTATACATGTGAACTCTAGCTTTTAATTATTGTTCATGTTTTAATCCTAACTTGCAATTTGTTCATAAGTATCTCTAACCCTAATAAAACATTCTATTTTAAGCCATTTTTAGATAGAATTTGTTATGTTGGATAAAAAAATGTCTCAACATAGAATTGTAGAAAAAAAATGCTAATGGATAAAACATGTCACATCAACATATAATTGTAGAAAAAAATACTAACTTTAATCTTTGAAGTGTTTTCCTCTTACCGAAGAAATCTTAAAATTTTAAAAATATAACTAAAAAAACTCTTTTAAAAAAATGCTTGGACAGTTGGCCCTTCCCATTCTCGGCCATTCTCGGCCTCCCTCTCCATGGCACCCTTGCCCATCTCTCTCGCCACCAGCCGCCACCATCCCAACGCCCCCCATCTTCCGTCCCCTCCGACCTTTTCCTCTCCTTGGTGCCTCTACCCACGACACTAAGCTCGATTGCTGTAAATCACTATTCTTTTGTTCCAGTGCTTCCAAATGGACGATTGCTGTAAATCACTATTCTCTCCTTCCAGTGCTTCCAATTGGACCATAACTGTTGATTCGATGTCTCCGAGCCAGAACATGTTCTTCTACTTGTTTGATCAGTTAGACCAAAACCCTCATCTCTTCCACTTTCTCTTCCGACAAAAGCTTCTCTCTTTTTCTCCGACCCACTTTCAACTCCTAAATTTCCCAAACAATCTTCGTACTTTTTTCATTGTTTGAATCTGAAAGTTCTCTGCTTGTAATCAGACAGCAACACTTTTTGTTATCGAATCTCTCAAGTTGGGCCTGTCTCAGAGATTCTTCAATTACACCAAATCCAAAAGGAAACCATCAGCGACTTCTAGAACTCTGTTCCTCGTATCTGGGTCTTAGAGCAGAAACAGAAGCCAGTCGTTTCCAATGTACTGCGGAGAACACTACGAGGAACTAGACGGTAGAGCCAGAGACGGTGGGCTCTGCTTTAGGTGGACAAAGACGACGGTTGGGACTCTAGGAATGGCTTTGAGTGGAGCCTTTCGATTATCGAGATCGGCTTCATCATGCATCATAGGCTTGAAGTCGGCTTCAAGTGAAGCGGACAGAGATCTCGACCGTTAAGGGAATGGTGTCGGCAGAGATAGGGAGTTGTATGGAGATCGTGGCAGAGAGGAGTTTCAGGAGGGTCAGACCGAGTGGAAGAATGAAGCAGAAAACAACAAAGGATGTAGAGGAGGGGCGGAACGAGGAAATTATTTTATTGGGGGCAATTAAAATTAATTTCATGTAATTTTTAATAAGTATAGGATCATAATAAATATTTTCTCCTCTGTAGAGGCCAGAGGGCGAAGTGGAGAAAGGTGGCGATGACAGAGGAAGGGAGGGAGTCGATGGTGGCGGGAGAAGGAAGCTAAGAATGATCGAAAATGGGGAGGTTGGAAGGTCCAAGCATTTTAAAGAAGGTTTATTAGATGTAAAAGTGACATTTTCCGTCCAATTCTATGCAAATGTGGGATTTTCTGTCCAACATAACAACTTTCAATTAAAAAAATGAATCAAAATGAAGAGTTTAATTAAAATTGGGAACACGCTACGAATAAATTGAACATTAGAGTTTGATCAGAAACAATAATTACAAATTTGGGTTCATATGTGCAACTAACCCAAAATACTTAGGTTAACCATACTCCGTTTATAGCAAAACTGAAATCAAATGACTTAATTTGGCATTAGAAAATTTCCAAGTAGTTTTGTTACATACATTTGATACTTGTCTAGTATCATAATACATCCATACATGTATGAACGCGAAAATTATTTTCTTTTCCCTTTTGTTAAGAGAGAAAGAAGCACACTACTTGTGCATCTACAGAACATATATTTGCAATTAATTGTACAATGAAATACGCTCTTTTTTCCTCTTTTTTCCCCACTATAACTGCATTTTAGTTTCTTGCTGTTTTATTGTTCTTATGAACAATATATACATATATTTGGCTCATAATATATTTTAGCCTAACACCGGCCTCCACAAGTACCCACGAGGCACAGATGTTACAACCTTCAGTAACTTTAATTTGTACAAGTAAAATAGGCATGCATGCATATAATTACCGTGTAATTAATCACTAATTAGTATTCTATGATGAGTCCCCCCATCGGAGCGCGGTGAGGGATTCCCTTTCTCCTCTTCGCCGTCCGAT
This sequence comes from Aquilaria sinensis, assembly GCA_005392925.1. NCBI lineage: Eukaryota > Viridiplantae > Streptophyta > Magnoliopsida > Malvales > Thymelaeaceae > Aquilaria > Aquilaria sinensis. Next base: position 298,528 of record SMDT01002598.1, on the reverse strand, counting down.
GATTCATGGCGGTGGGTGGCGGCGTCGAGGGCGTAAAGCTTTGTATCTTGCTCCTCCTCCTCCCACTGTTCAATGACTCGGCGTCGGAGCTGTCCGCCGCCTTTACCATTTTGTTCCCCAGAAAATTCTTAGATGTGCCCACAATCTATTAAATACAATATAACAGTTAAATCCGATTCCAAATGAACATGTTAATCTCTGTATTTTTCTAATTCTTCCCAAGCGAACAGAAAGAAACAAATGACAGGCTAGCAAAAATATGAGAGAAAAACCAAACTGGCCGAATTTCTTCTTAAACAAAAAGCAAATTGTCCAAAAGAATATTCGCAAAAGCCAGTGGTTCGATGGTGTTAATGCTCAGAACAAAAGCGAGAGAAAAGGGTATCAAAATGATCTTCCAATGATCATTAAGTATTCCGAGTTAGCTTTGCATTAATTTTAATGTATAGTTACGTTTGTTATTATATAAAGTGATTATTGTAAAAACTATCATTTTTTTTAAATTATATAATTTAAAAAAATTCAAAAATTAATTCTACTTGTATGAACAAAATATTTATTGATTGGTAAAGTTAAAAAAATTAATAAAAAATACTTCTTTTTATAAAAAAAAATTATAAATTATATTGTAAACTTCTTTGAAAGTGTTAAGTGTAAGTGAAAGGTTTTAATAAATTGATCCTTGGGCAAATAATGGCTTATAATTCGTACATTAAAAATTAATGAAAAATGAACTGAAATTTAATATAGAGTAATTAAAAAAGTAGGAGAAGCACTCCACTCCGGTGCACATAAAAGTATCTGCTTTTATTTTATGATGAAGAATCGTTACTATTGAATGCGTATACAAAAATAAGGGTGTGAAGTGAAAGAGGAATATTAATTACTAGACATAAATTACTAGAACTGTGGAAATACCTTGCAGCCGAGGGAGCAGAAAGAGAAGGAATCAAGGAGACTACGGTCGCAAACTTGGCAGGTATTAGTGACGCCTTTACCTGGCCGTGGCTGCGGCCTCTCGTTCAAGAACACAATCCTGGCGCTGTTAATGATGTAAGTCTGAATCCCCGATATGTCCATGAACTTCTGAATCTCCGACACCCTTATCACGTCGTGGTACGACGATCTCCTTATCTGACAATTTAACCAAAAACCCCCAATTTGCTACAATTAGTTACAATTTGATCAAATTTTTCCCACGGCCGGGGCAGGGGTCCGACGATCTTTTAGGTCCCGAAAAAAGTAGACATATACACACACACTATGAAGAGACACACACCTGGATAGCTCTATGGTCTTTGTGGAAGGCGAGGCAGAGGGAGCAGAGAGCGCCATTCATGCAATCCAAGCAGTACATGTTGCATTCTGTTTTGTGAGCATCGGCGTGGAGCTTGCACTGAACAAAGAAGCTGGTCCTTAACATCGGCCGCAGCCACGGCGGCCACTTCCCCGCCTCATCCTCCTCCTCCGCCGGCCCACCTCCTCCCTGTTTCAAAGACCAGTATATATATTCTTCAGAATCAACAACCATCTCTAAATTCCCAACTACTATATATATATATATCCAACAGTAAATCAACAGTATCTCCCAATCAGTGGATTCATTCACCATGATTCTTCTGCTCTTGGGTTTGATTCCTTTCACCGTCGATCCTTCATCGATGTTCATCATCCAGTCTAATGAATCGAAGCTAATATCCTGTGGAGGGACATAAAAAGGGCTTTAATTAATGTATTATGGAGAGAAGAACAGAGGCTCGAGGAGAAAAAGGGAAAACCAGGAGAGGTGGGTTTGCTTTGTAGTCTAGTGGTACTGGTGGGTGGGTGGAGGATGATGGTGCTTATCTTCAGCTTCCCAAAGTCTCCAACCGAACCTACTTCCGAGCCTAAACCAAAGAGAATAGAACAAGTTGCCTTCATCATTTCTTTATATTATTAATTTAATTAGTCATCCACCAGTTTTGTATTAGTCTTTCCCCCTCAAATTCTTTACTTAATTAGTTTTTTAATTTAACTTTATTTTATGAAAAAAAATTAAAAAAATATATGTATAAACTATGATTCTTGAATCATTTATATCTTTACTCTCATGTCTCATATCCATTATTGAATCATTTAGCTTGGTGCAATGAATAAGAGGTGAAAATTTTGTCTGTTATTTATGCATTTGCACTTAATTTTTTATATGTAAATTAAAAAATTTTTAAAATATAAATGTTATAAACATTTAGAACTATCAAAAATAAAATATTTTAGAATAGTTTGGGCTAATGAAGTATCTATTAAATTTTTTTTTTTATATTTAAACTTTTTTAATATAATCTTATAGTGTGATGGACAACATACGTGCCCGTGTCATCAAATAAGTAGGTTCCACAATATGTCCGTGCCGTTTGATACTATAGATCTCACATGAGGCTCACTCCATCTGACGGTGCGGACATGTCCATTACACCCGTCATCCGGCACAATTGAATATCCGTTTTCAATAATACTAGCAATAGATGGTGTTTGTTTGTTAATGAAAATCCTTGTAATTTTACTTGGCTGTAGTAGGCTCAGGCTGGCAACTTGGATGATTCGACGGATGGGACCTAACTTCTCCGACACGTTGAAGGTCAAGATCTGACCACGTGGCACAATGATGAATCAGCGAAAGTACGGGAATGGTCGAAAATGCCGTGTGTCGTTTTGGAGTTGCATGATTATGGTAAGTTGCTGAGGCCGCCTATGGGGGGGCCCTTTTTTTATTCGACCCGCTCGCCTCTTCGCCGTTGCTGCCACCTAAATCAAGAAGTCTGCCCTGCGGCTTTTCCTTTCCATTAATATTGTCCCTTACCAATTCTTTTGGCAAATACGGCCGGGTAGCATTAGAGGAATAGATTTTTTCTTTTCTGTATTCAGAAATATCATACAAGTATATAAAATAAGGGATGATATGTCAGTTTTCCTAGAGCCTGCATAGCAAATGAACCCAGTTCTATTGAAGCCAGAGTTTGAACTCGGAACATTTCTCATATACACAAAACATTCTAATAAACGAATTTCAACATACATTTACTTGAGCATGGGGTGAAATTAGAGGGGGGTTAGCAGGGCCATGGCTTCCTTAAATTGGTAAAATAGCTGTAATTCTCCTTAAAATTTAAATTTAAATGCATTTTGATCATTTCTTAAAATTGTTCAAAAATTCCTTATAAGAATTAGATATTAGAAAAATACTTTTTTTGGCCCCTATTTTATTAAAAAAAAAAAAACTTAGGTTCGCCCTGAGTCTCATTGTGAACCTTAGCTGTTTCAATTAGCTGAACGTCAGCCATTTTGATAGGTGTATATATGTCTGTCAAATTGACAGATAGCCAACTTCTATTTTCCCTAAAATAAAAAGAGAGGTTTGGAGCAAAAAAGCAGTACATATTTAAGGCGGCAAATCTTAGCCCAAGGTAACAGAACATGCGCTGCAAGTGTGGAGAATAGCAGCTGTCCCCAAAGCATCTCATAACACAAAAGTAGAGATCGTATCATAATAATTCGAGCTCTTTGGAAAATTAAAATGTGGCCTAAAGCCCCTTTTACCCCTAAACTGTGTCTACTCAGACTTTTTACACCCTCAACTTTGACTTGGGTCAACCCATCTGTCAAATGACTCAAATTTAATAAAGTGGAACCTTTTACCCCCTCGCCCAAATTTAATGAATCACGTGCTGGATACATGAGTGTCTTCTATCACGGAAATGTTTGTTCACTTATATGAGGATGAGAACGAACAAACAAGGAAAGATAACGAGTAAGTAGAAATTTTTACCACTTAAAGCTAAAAACCTGTCATTTTGAACAGAGTGTGAGACTCATCTAAACCCTGGTGTCCAAAAAAATTCTTCAATGGTCACTTTTAATGGATCATTTGTTCATATGAACATTGGAAAATGGCATTAGCCAAAGTCCCAATCCTACATGGATGGATGACAGGAGCACTGCTGATGATGATGACAATCATGCTTCTCCTAGGCACAGTGAATCTTCTCAGAAGCAAAAGCTTAAACTAGTGTCTGGAAGGTCTAGATTTGCCAAAAAGCCTATTTGGACGTGAATAGCTTCAAGTGTTCGTTAGTGTTTATTGTTGAAACTGTCAAATTACATTGGATAAATGTTTGTTTGTTGTTTAGACTAGAGAAGTTTCTCTTGAGTAATTGTTTTCAGTAATGGCCTACAACATTTATACTCAGAATTACGTCAATATGTTGGTTCCTTGTTTGCAAGAGAAAAAAAAAAAAGACACACAAAGGAAAAGGATTAATTTCCTTTTTGAAGAATCCATTAGACGCAGGGTTTAGTAGATTCCCAGTTGGTTTGTCATGCATTGTTTGTCCCTGTCACTTTTTCAGGAGTAGACTTTCGCGGGCCAATCTGATTGCCTGCTTTGTCATGCATATTTTAGGATAATGCCAAGGTTTAGATGAAGTGGTAAAAGTGTTTACCTGCTCCTTTATATTTCTTTATTTGTTCATTCTGGTCCTTATGTAAGTGAAACAAACATTTCCATGATGAAAACACACATGTGACCAGTATGTGATTCATTAAATTGGGGAGAGGAGGTAAAAGGTACCACTTTGCAAAGTTGAAGGAGTGAGTCGACCAGAGTCAAAGTTGAGGGGTAAAAAGTCCAAGTTAACAAAGTTTAGGGGGCAAAAGGGATTTAGGTCATTAAAATATTAATAATCTTGTCCTATGTTGCATTTAGAGAATAATCCTTCAGCATTCTCACAAATCAATAACTTTTCGTATTTCCCAATTTTGCAGGATTTATTTTCCTAATTTAAGTTAAGCAAAGAAAGATTTCACAACTATTTATCCTTTGAATAACTTTAATGTAGTCCCTAAACTTTCTAATATTTACAATATGATCCTAAATTTTTATAAATATATGAATAAATTATATATCTGGTCCATTCTATTTTAAAAATTTACAAAATAGTCCCCAAAAATTACACATTTAGTCCACAAGATTTTATAAAATTTACAAAAATGTCATTAGATTATAAAAAAATGATGTTTTAGTCACTTTGCTGAAAGTTTAAAGAAGCGGTAAAATACCTCAACCAAACATAGGAAAAATACTGCTTTCATTCGTTGTGAAATATGAACTAAAAGCAAGAAAGTTACGACTTTTTTCCTCTGTGGAATCTTACTCCTGTGAACCTTACTTCCCATAATATTACTTTCCATGTTGTGAGAATCATTAAATCAAAAACCAAAGTTTGGAGATTTCCAATATCCTAGGGTGTTTTCGTCAACTAAGCTCACTCCAATGTATGCCATTAGATCCGATACAAAGTTCGCTTCCTAAAAGAACATGCTTAAGCTCTATGACATTATTTCTGTGCAATATGAGTCTTTAGTTATTGAAAAGTGACAGTTATTCAACATTTAATAGTGAGTTAAATTCATTTTGTACGACAACTTGATAATCCAACTCCTAATCCTAGGAAAAGAATTAGTAGACGGTGCAAGCATGAGCCCCATTGTAAGAGCCCAAAATTAAGCAGGTTCCCGGGGCTCTGTTCTTGCTTTCTCCTCCCATTTACTAGAAAACAGATTTGAGCGTCCGAGACTACCCCTCTGAGACACTACCCGGGGCTTCCCCTCCTCCAATCTCCTTTCTTTGCTTCAAGCTCGCCGGAGCTACAGCATTCCATCCAAGATACCCACCGAAATGGTGTCGTTTGTGAGATAGTGAGAATAGCCATGGTGGACACCGGCCACCAAAGCTGTGTAGGGAAAGAAGTCTAGGACATTTTTTATGATGAATATAATCATTCTGATGAGAGCTGGACAGAGAACCTTGCAGTAGATCATAGTAGGTGAAATCACACAAAGGCTGGAAGCAAGGCTAGAAGCTTGTTGAAAAGGCAATATGATGTCCCTAGCGTCCCACCACGCAGAGTTCCAAGACAAGTTCTTCTGAGTGGTGAGCAAATATTGCCCGAAGAACCTACACTGACACTAGATGCAAGGGAGCCTCAGCCAAAATAGCACATGAAACTAATTCTGGAAAGGTTGCGTAGAATGGCGCAGAAACCGGTGTAGTCTCGCCTGTCCGGTCGACTAGATGGCGAACAACAACCCTTTACCCAAGATATCTTAGATGTTCCTAGATTTCAAGCTCTCGCTGCTTGATGTCTACAGCAGACACGGAGGCCCAAATGCTCATGTTCATAAATGGGGCAGCACATGAAAATCAGAGGTACAAATGATCCAGCTGTGTGTAAAATCTTTGAACTTACTTTAACGGGTCCTACATCTGCTTGGTTTGAGAAGCGAAAGTTTTCATGTTTCCAAAGACTGTAGCCCATGGCTACAATAACAAAGTGGAATCCTAAGAAGCATTGTGAATACCATAGAGAGACAGGGCATGACATGGCGAATGCCATAAACTAAGGAAATAACTCGAGGCCTTGATCAAGAAAGGGAAATTCAGCAGTATTCGAAGCACCTTTCCCCACCAAGGGGTAATGAAAAATGTTCCAAGGGGGAGGATGAGGATTACAATTCCCATTGGATGAAGGGATAAGCACCGAGGGTCTCCCCAGCCAGGCCAGGTACCCCCCACGGCTTTAAGTGACACAAAGTACCCAAAAAGTGAGAGCGGGGAACAGGTGCAAGAGTGAAAAAGTATCACTTATAAAAATTTAAGTAAAACAGCTGTAAAAATAAGAGCAAAAGCAATAGCTAGAATAAAAGCGGCAACCCAAAATAGAAGACTTATGTCAAAGCTCCCGCTATTACTCAATTATTACATAGTTAACTCACAGTTATTTGCTACTTTTGAAGACTACCTCCTGGAAGATTATGAAGTTGCAATTGAGTTTATGAAAAATAAATTACCTTTGCACTCTATGACCTCATTCATTGCAACGTGTAAAACTGTTTCATTTTACCAATCTGTTTGACAGATTATGATACTAGTTATGAATGTTGATGACAACTTTAAAATGACTCCAAGTACGAAAAACACAACTTAGATAATCATCATGTTTTTCATATCAAAGTTCACAGAAAATTGGCAGAATTAGCATCAAATGTGAGAGAATTGCTACACAAGTCACTTGGATAATCATAAAGATTTAACACTATAAAAACCCGACAATGCCCTAAATTTGCAAGATGTGAATGTCTAATAACCATTAACAACGTTCCCCAATTGAAACAAAAAATAGCAACGTTACGCGCATTTACTGTTAAAAATCGTTAACGTCTTGTGCCGGCGGTAATATGCAGAACACCCGAAGACGCTGAAAGCAAAGAAACCAAGAAAACTTACCTGCTTCCCATCCATACAAAAGCATTTTGCCCAGTTCTAAAACTTCCTCCAGATTTCTTTTATTAAACGCCAAAACCCTTAAAACACTTTCAAACGAACTACAAGTCACATAGTAGACTGTAAGAATCGAAAGAGTTGCAGACAAATCACCAGCTAGAGCTAGTCTTCTTCTGCTCCCATCTCTTGGCTCTATTCCCCAGGAGCTCTTTTAAACTCAGTTCTCTACAGCAAAATTCAGAACCCAGATTTAGCCCATAATAGCACTCGATATAGTTTTTTTATGTTTCATACTCACCATGTGGAGAGTGAGAACTTGATGCTGAGAAGTCGGATGAAGCCATTGGAATGGAAATGGAGAGCTGAGTTGTCGAAAATGATGTCTGGTTGGCTTGATCTTCGGCTAAGGCTGGCCAAGAGTCCCTAGATTTCGGCCACTCATCAAAGAAAGGTCGAAGTGGTTGACCTTCTTGCTTCGCGGTTTCACCCGAGTTAAATTCACCATTGAAGAATGAATGATGTGCATAGTCATTTTGCAAGATTGAGTTGTCACTTGATTTTTGATGGTACAAGGAAACCTTGGCCTGCAGCGGAGGCCATGTGTGCTCAAGCGCAGACTCGATCGGAATAGCTCGGTTGCTACCCGAAGCTTCAGCAAAAAAGCTATGCTCCCCACTCTCAGCTTTAAGTCCTTGAAGATACCTACAATGACATCGAATGAGTAAAGTAGTGGAGTTGCGATATCCCATACAACATGTTTGCACAACTGAGAAACTAGTTTCAAGTAGGAGCAACCGAAAAAAACTACACAACCAGTTGGACAGATTAACCCGGCAACCCCTGAAAGAATTCAATTACCAAGAATGAATCTACTTTTCACATCTGTGATTAACAAATACAGCAATACAGTAATGCCAAGCAATATCTGATGACCTGTAAAAACTAAAAATTGTATGAAATAGAGCATAAAACAGGTATAAAGATGGGATATAGAACAAAGTCACAAAATATGATTTATGCAAAAGCAGAAGGCTGGTTTTGGGAAATCTATTATGAATGTAAATCATCATCATCATCAAAGACGCAAACATTTTGATTAGCGTTCAGGCAACTGTTTGCAGAAATTAGCATGGCTATTAGTACAGGAGATATGACATCGTAGTTACATATGAAATGTTCACTGAGCAAAAGCAAGGTATATATATATATATATATATATATATATAGATCTCACAGTACAAGCTCCTCATAGGAAACCAGAAGGAACATCATCATCATCATCATCATACTGCATCTTAATCTTGACTATGGCCCATTTGGGAACAACTTTTGCGATTAGCATTAGAGGTTTAGACAATTTATTAATGGCAAGGATGAAACCACTAAAGCTAAAAGCTACCTTTAGATAGTTTTTTAAAAACTCTAACGCTAATTGCTTATGCTAATGCCAAATAGGGCCTATTTTGGGGATGGTGGCATTAAGTTTTTATAGTGTCAATTAGATGTACAAAGTTAATTAACACTATAAGTTAATGCCAAAGCAAGTGGCAAAGTTTTATGCTGAATGTCCTTCCTAATGCAACCCTCTTACGAGGGAATAATAAAATGAGGTTTCAAAACCATCATCATCATAGGAATGTCATGAGATGGTGATGAGTTGAAACAGTTGCTACAGTAATGTTCCATTACAATATTGAGATTCTGAAATCAACAAGCATATCATGGAACATGATGCAGGAACAAAGGGAACAAATGTTCAAAATCTTAAACATTTGAAAAAGTTATTTCTTTCCATAATGTTGCTCTTTTGTACCAATAAATCAGGAAGAAGACATACGAAGGAGAAAGAAAGATATTTCATATGAAGAGAGGAGACCACTTCTGAATTAGGATACCAATAAAAAGCTACCAGGCAAGCAGTTTCAGCATCAATGCTTCTAATCTAGCAAGCAAGAGGCTCCAGGAAGCAAAAGAGTGGGAACCAAAAAAATCCTGTATGTTGAACATGATGGGTTAAAACTCAACCATGTGAAGGTGATAGAAAAAGTGATGACATAGAAAACATAATTTATAGTTTTATTGTTGACAAACCAAAGAGTACTACGAAGGGCCAGGCTAAACAATCTTTTTATTTGATCTGATTCTTCTATGAAGACCTTCAACACGGATCAGGAAAAAAAGAAAATCAACTATGCTTTCTTGTTCGAAATAAAATAAACTTTTTTTTAGGTCCAAAAACATAAACTTTTAAAATTAGTATTTGAATTTTGAGCCTCTCATATATACTTCTTAGCCAAAAAAAAATCAGGAGGGCCAACATGCTACTACTTCATAGAGCTTTTTTACTCAAAAAGTATCCTAAAAGATGGGCAGCAAGAGAAGATGCTTATTCAAAACATACTTTCAAAATAAAAGTACACAAGTTACAACCATTACAATATCTGAATGGTCTGACTTTAGACTATAGTTCTTGGTTAATCACTATATAGCACAATATTTATAACCAAGTTTTTATCAGTCTAGTGCAATTTACTTTACCTTCTATAACTTATAAAGGTATTCAGGTAATTTCCAACTCGGTTGGAAATTCCATACTTTTCTAAAGAGTCCTGCTATGAGTCTATCCAGTTTCCTTTTATGATTTAGGAGTTACTCAGATACTTGCAGTGGTTTAGAAAATCCTTATACTATTAGAAATAGGTCTCCAAATGATAGAAGGAAAAGAATTTCTGAAGTTCTACAGAAGCACACATTCTTTCAATAAAACCAGAGTTCACAATTCCAGAAAAACTGTGAGCTTTATCTGGATCATATGACACAATCTAGACTTAGCTATGATACTTTGAGACCTTTCTAAATGACCTTACTGATATGAGAGCCCAGAAACCTGACAATCAAAGGGAGCTGAAATGGCTGTACCATAACTATCCATTATCTAAAAGCTGGCTTTTCAAAACAGAAAGCACTGTAAAAGTTATCAACACACAGATTAATGACAAATGCTAATCTAATTTACCCTTTAAACTCTTTCTGAGGGCGATTAGTATCTTCGCAGAATAGAATCAAATGCAACATCCAGAAGACATAAAACTACATTAAGTTTGTGCTATTATCGTTGGACTACTTTGATTCCCATTCTTGCTGGCATTTTTTTAGATAAAATCGTGAAAACCAGCACCCATTGGTCTGGAACCACCCCCCAACCCCAATCCCCCCCCCCCCCCCAACCCCAACCCCCCCCCCCCCTCCCCCCCAAAACAAAAAGAAAAAAATGGATTACTACATAATTTGCCACCCTGAAAATGTGTGGACAAGTTTGAGGGTTGTCAGTTAACTGGATGAATTCTAGGGAGCAAACTGAATATGGTACTGCAAACCAGAAAAAGAGAACTTGTCAGATAAGACAAGATGCTGTTATAGCAATATGACAATGTGGTTTCATCATCCATCCTAGAGGACATCAGGGGCATCAGGGCCCAGAACCTTAGCATAAATGTAACTTGAAATTCCCAAACCCAGCCACACATTTCCAAAGGTAAGGGACCCACAAATGATACTGAGTGAAAACTTGTAACATCTGAAAGTGTGAAAATTCAAGTTAGAAAACTTGCGCAGACAGCTGAACAATGGTAATTCTGAACTTCCTCAACACTTATCAACACAAGACAAGGAGCCTTTATATTTCTCATAATGGTTCACCTAAAGAACCGTACAATAACATTATAACCTGAAACACCAGAATATCTTCTCAGTTAACATTCTGGAATTAGGAAAGAAGTGACATGTAACAGTCGAAGTCTCATTCAATATCCATTCATACATGCAATATCGAACTAAATGAACGAGATCCAGTACCTGAAATCTTTGCTTGGAATTCCATAGGGGATGTTGTCTACATGATAAGGGGACTGGCTGGATCCAGAAACAGTGCCTTGGGTAACTCCGAAGGCATTGAACGGAAGGTTCTGGAAGCTTCCAGTGCCCCCACTACTTCCTGAGACAGTCAGTGATGTCACAGCAGACGATGACTGTGTCATGGTTTGTGATTCCACAGGCTTTCTTGAACGGTTACGGCCACGGTGCATGTGCCGCTCACAATATTTAGAGTCTGGGTATGCATCTTTGGAGCACCGCCATTTCTTTCCATCTGTCCTCCTGCATCGTCCCGGCTCTGGATCCACCTTCTTCCCATATAAAGAGCAATAACCCACTGCAAAAGTCACCCATAATTGTTATATCTAAAGAATTATTAAGACCAACAGATTGGCTACTGTAAAACATCAGCAACAATCTAACTGAATGAACTCAGAGTTTCTTCCCGACAAGATAATTGGAATAAGGATTGATTCAACATACTGTGTCATACAAGACACATCAGTTAGAAATAAGTGCTCAGTGGCATTATCACATTGACAACATGAAGAACTCTGAAGAGGGGTTTGCAATCAGTCAAGAGTGTCTTCCAAATTTAACTATAATGAAAGAGAAAGCACCAGGCAAATTAAAAATAAAAATAAGAAGGAAGAAAGTAAAACTACAATAAGAGCGACTGAGCTTAGACAGCTTTGCTGCCATTGATTACGAGGACCAAGCAAAGAATAACACATTAAGCCAACCATCTGAAAAATCAATAGTCACCCCGAACTACAGCAGATCTTCTATATTTGAAAATCCAACTGAAAGAAAAAAAGATTTACTATTGTAAAAGAATATAGAATATCTTCATACCCTCTCAAGTCACCATCACCTCAGAGAAAGTTTGAAAAAACTTCTGGACAAATGAAAAACGAAAGACAAATCTAGGTAAGCTTCTTTCGAAGGAAATAACAGAAACCCAAAGAAAAGGGGAAAGCAAAACAATGGGAAAGCAAAAGGTGAAAAAAAAAAAATCCAGGTAAAAGAAAAGAAGAAGTCCAGCACTAACAATAAAATCTCGCAACAAACAAATTAAGCAAAATAACAACTTGAAAAAAAAAAAAGGAATATACATCAAGAGAGAGGAAAAATCAGAAATTGCAGAGACAATAAAGAAGAAGGCATATCTTACTAGTGGGGTGGTGAAAGAACCTATGAGAAAGGGCCTCGAAGCTCTTCTGGATGGGGAGCACGAGATCAGGTGGAACAGGGAGACCTGCCATCATGTACTTAAAGATCAAAGCTTGGTGCTCCAGTTCTTGCCACTGAGAAACCGTAAACGGGGAAGATGACCTCAGACCTGTCCCCATCCCCGCCGACCCGCCCCCACCGCCTGCTCCCCCACCGCCGCCACTGTTCATCTCCACCCACCACAAGAATCTGAACCCACTTGGGAGCAGAACCCCTCCTACTTTTGCCAACAAAATCTGTCCAGAAAAAGCCTACTGAAACGGCCTGGAGACAGGAAGAGCCAAGATGGGGCACAGGAGCTCAGCCGCTGTCTCAAACATTATGTCCTTGGGAGCATGTCAGAGTCTCTAATCTAAAAAAGCTCAACCTATGTGTTAAGGAAAGGGAGGCATCGACCGTAAGGTAGAAAATCCTCAGAACCCAGCTTTGGTCTCATTTTTATTGGGGAGACATTCTCTTGTTTTTACCTTTTTTTTTTCTTGGCTGGTTTACTAGTCAATTACCGCTTGATTAGTATCGTTTCAGTCTTTTCAGAAACAAGCGTCAGCGTTATTACCAGTGTAATGAAGTTTCTGTAAGAAGCTTATGGGCTGGCTTGGACTTGTTTGTTTGTTGCTGGGGGAAATTGGAACTGATGCACCTGTGTACGTGATTGGAATGGAAAATTTACAATTACACCCTTTATTTTTTTCCTAACTTACAGTTTGCCCCAATATTTTTGAAAACCTACACTTTGCCCCCTATTTCTTTTACACTATCCAATAATAACTTCTAAAATTGTAATTTAAACTGCATGATAGTTATCTTCTAGTAATTTTAAGCTCTCCAATATTTTTTTGAAGTTAATAGATATTGTAAATTATCAATTTTTTCTTTCTGTAAATGTATATTATTATTTTTTAAAAGTTAGTTAACTGTAAAAAAAATATCAAAAATCTTGAAATTATTGAAACATAAATATTAGCTAGTTTAAATTAGGGTTTTAAAAATTGTTGTCAGATATTATAAAGGATAGAGGGGGTAAAATGTATGTTTCTAAAAATAAAACAGGTAAAGTGTATGTTAAACCAAATTACATGGGGCTTTTGTAATTTTCCCTTTTAGAATTTCCTCTTTTATTTCTTTGTTTCCTTTTATTGGGGCATTCTTATATGTTATACGGAGGTTAATTTCATTATAGTGGAGTATAAAGTAAGCGTTTTTTTTCCCTTAAGTATCTTCATCTTTGCAACAGAAACTAATAAAAAAATCTAACCTGCTTAGACCAGTAGGTCTGAGGCTAAAGGATACCTGATGAAGGTTGGAGATTTGAACTTGTTATCATCAATTTTTTCTTAAATGTCACAAATGCCGGTTTAGCGACATTTTTAGGGTCATAATGCAGACATCTCTCATTCACTTAAATATATATATTAGATATATATGTACTTTCAGTTCTATGCACTAATAAAAATGTTCTAAGTTACAAAAAAAAAAAAAAGTTAATAAAGAAGTGTATGGAACCCCAAAAAAAAAACCCACATTTTGCACCCGGTTTAAGTTGTTAGTTGTTACCTTTAAAATCAAATTTTATTTATATCTAATTCAAATTAACTTAATCCAAAATAACTTTTTTTTATTTTTATATTTTTTAATAAGAATTGATTTTATTTGAAAGTCAATATTATATAAGTGTAATAATCCATTGAAAGTAAAATTTTATAATTTTGTTAAATTTTTATGAATTTTTAATATCTATAAAAATTTAATAACATAAATAAAAATTTGTAAAGATATAAAAATAAAAATAAGTTATTTTGAATTAAATTCACTTAACCTAAACTGAATTGGCTATTAAAATTTTAGTTAGTATCCAGATTATTTAGAGTTTGAAACTTTGAACTTAAACAGGTGGAAAAACTGATTCAGCATTAAAAAAAACCCTTATATGATACATTGAAAACTTTACTTTACCATATTATCATTTATTAATTTAGCATAAAAAAACCCTATATGATACATTAAAAATTTACTTTATCATATTATCATTTAAACTATCATTTTAATATTTATTTTTCATCTTTTTAATTTACGTGTAAAAAGAAAGTGGATGATAAAAATAAGAATAACGCATTTTTTGTCTCTTTCTTAATCATTACGTCAAACCCAGGTCAAAATTTTCAACTTATTTAAAATAGAGGAAGTATATGATATCCAAATTTTTTCTCTTTTTCTTTCTTGTTATATGTGCAAAAAAGAAATATACTACTCCCTAAATTATAAATGACTCAATATTATTTTTTTGTACACAGGATCAGCTATTATAAAGCTGTTTAGTTTTGAAAAGGATTTACATTATAAGAAAGAGAAATATGCTTATTTAGGAATTAGGACTCTAAAAGACCGTTAAGTACGTACGAATTGCATTTTGTTGGATTTAGGTAGGGAGTAGGGGATCGATACGGTGCAGTTTGCCATTTTGTGGAAAAGGGATCCAACATGTGAAATTCTTTCAGTTTTAACTTCCAGCTAAACATGTACTTCATTCGTTTTCGTAAATGATAAAACATCTCTTTAAACATGAAAAATTAATGTATGTGTAGTTTATGGGAAAAATTATAAAAAAATTTCGTAATTTGGTCTAATCTATATTTTGTCCCGTTTATTTTTAAAAACTTATACTTTACTTCTATTTTCTTTATAGTATCCAACAACAATTTTTGAAACCTTAATTTAAATTATCTAATAATCATGTTTCAGTAATTTAAAGATTTTTAATATTTTTTTTCACTAACAATTGACCTTTAGAAAATACTGATCTATATTTATAGAGAGAAAAATATATTTACAGAAAGGAAAAATTAATAATTTTAAATATTTATTAACTATAAAAAAATATTAGAGAGATTAAAATTACTGAAAGGTGACTATCGTATAGTTTAAATACAGTTTTAGAAGTTGTTACCAAATAGTGTAAAAAACACAGGAGATAAAATGTAGGTTTCTAAAAATAAATGAACAAATTATAAGTTATGGCATACCTGAGGGGTTAATTATAAGTTTCCCTAATTTATGATATTTTATCCTAATTTTACCCCTAAAACTAAGAATAAAAATGTTTTTTGGGGTTTCATACAGTAGGTTTAAATTGTGATTAAAAATAAAAGATTCTATTTTTTTTATTCTGTGAAGTTAGAGTTTAAATGAAAATAAAAAAAATTAGTATATTTTGTGAGGTAAGAATTTAAATAAGGTGAATTGGATGTTAAATTTTTTTTTTAATTTTTTTTAATTATAGCATAAAAAATATGTTTCTTTCTTATTGAAATGGAGCAAATATTTGTTAGACAAAATAACATAAATCTATTTATCTCATAAAACACCATATTTTTCATTTTACTTTCGTTGCATTCATTCTCACACTTCCAGTAATACTTTGTCGGGTTTTATGTGCGTTTTAACGGATGAGGACCCACCGCAACTTCAAATTGGCTGGCTACGCGAAATAATAATAACAAGGGAATTACAATGGAAGACGGTCAAAGACTTAAGCGGATCGTACTTAGAATGTTCTTTTTTTTTTTTTCGGTAACCAGAGATAGAACAAAGAAAAATTAAGATAGTAAAGAAACAGTAAGTTGATTAGCGATATGGACTCTTTGTCTAGTTATGACCACCATCAAGTAGCACTATAAAAATCCAAGCAATTGAAAGACCTGGCAGATCACCTATTAGGAAGAAAATATCTGGATCAAAGGTACCCAATAAAGTCTTTAGAATTGAAGAACAATCTATTAACAAAGTTATTGAGGTAAGGTGTTGGTCCAATGCAAGTGACAAAGCTTCATGGACTGCATGAAGTTTAGCCTCAAATGCAGATTCATAATGATATGGGACAATGCCTTGGCATCGACGAGGAGGATGATTACTTCCCATCCAAACCCATGTAGTAGCTCCCAACACAGATGCTCTATGCTAAGCACCGACTGCACCGTCAGTGATGAGAATATCTGGGCGACAGAAGGGCTACAAATTCCGATCATGTTCCCAGACATGACACAAAGGAAGAGGAGGGTTATATAGGTCTATTTGCAACTTATTCATTACGACCAATCCAAATTATTTAGAGTGTAGAAATAAAAAATCGAAACCAATATAGTTGGTGGTTCTGTATATTACTCAAAAGGGTTATGAGTCATCTCTCAAAGGATGAGTATAAAGTAAGAGAGAGATGAAAACAAAAGTTCCCCCAAATATCTTTCGAACCTAGACAATCCTAAAAAAGGTGGAACATCGATTTTGATGGGGCATGGCACTGAGGACAATGTAGATTAATCAAACCACCATGGTGAACAAGGTTATCCATCATTGGTAAAACTAATATCTTAAACTTTTGGGGAAGGCTAAAGGCCAAACAGATTTGACAACTGTTATAAATTCAGGATGTGGGGAGCACTACAAATAATTACCTATAGGATTTAAAAGAGCCGCAAGCTTCTTTCGAAGTTCAAGATTATATACTTGTTTAACAGATAAGGAACCCAAAGAATTTCCAAGCCAATAAACAGAGTCCTGAGAATCCATGTTTATGGAAGGGATAATGTTTGAAATAAGATCAGCAACCTATCTAAGAAAAAGATTTTGGAGTAAATGGAGGTTCCAGCACCGCCTCTCATTATTATAGATATCTGAAACTTAGAGATTGGGATCCTTAAACACATTCCCTACAACTGTAGATAGATGAGCCGGAGAAATGCCAAATCCATACGTCTTCTTAAACCCTGATCTTAGAACCATCTCCCACAGACCACTGAACACGATTTTGGAGAAAAGCTCTACCATAGAGAAGACCTCCTAAACCTTTTGGTAAATGTAGAAGCCCTTGATAATACATATGTAGACCACGATGATCTTGAGACATCGACACCAAAATCTAATAAATTGCTTCGATATATTGTCTTACAATGTCATAGGGATTTTCAATAATGACATCACATAAATAAGGATGAAAGATAAGGTTGATTGGATAACCATGAGATGCCTAGTTGGGTTTAACAGATTCCATTTCTAATTGGCAGATGCTTAAAATTTTTTTCCACACAAAATTGATAAGATGAACGTCGAGATAGGTCTAGGGAAAATGGAAGACCCAAATATGTTGGAATCCCATTAGTAACTAGAAAAGGTAAAACCTGGAGGATCTCAGTCTGAATAATGTTGGACACATTGCAAGAAAAGACCCATTTTTATTTCTTAAAATTGATACGTTGACTTGCCGCTATCTTAAAATCATGCAAAGTTTGACTAAGAGCATGAATAGCTGCTATAGTTAGTTTGAAATTAATAAGACAATCATCAACAAAAAATAAGTGATTAATTTCTAGACCAATTATACTAGCACCGAGTCCATTTATAAGGCCCATAGATTGGAGTTTTTATACCCTGTTGGAGAATGTTTCGGCACAGAGAATAAAAATATAAGGGGAAAGAGGATCACGTTGATGAATCCCCACTGTTGGAGAAAACCAATCAATAATACAACCATGTACCATAACATAATAAGACACAGTCATCACACATTGCATAATATAATGAACCCACTTATCTGGGAACCGCATAGCACAGAGACCCTTTTCGATGACTGACTATGGGAGGCTATCATAGGCTTTCCGAACATCCATTTTAAGGATTGTTTTAGAAGCCAATAGACCTGCAGATAGGGGAGTGTGTGAGACAACGTGTAATAATTCATGGGCAATAATAATGTTGTCCTAGATATTATGACCTGAAACTAAAACATTTTGGTAAGGGGTGACCAAATACTACCAAACTAGTTTCAAACGGTTAACCAAAGTTTTGGCAATAATTTTATATAATGTGTTACAAAAAACTGATAGGTCAAAAGTCCTTTACAGTGTAGGTGTCAGTGGACTTAGGAATAAAAGTGATAAAAGTACGGTTCACTTGCTTAAGCAACACTTGTCACTTCCTCCCCCACCACACCCCAAAATCTTTTAAACACAAAAGGTTGAAGACCAACCGGGCCTAGAGCTTTAAAATTACCCAAGTCAAAAACCACTTTTTGAATTTGTTCTTTTTTAAAAGGGGCAAGGAGGGTGGCATAAGTTAGTATTGTGCCCAAAAGCCAATCATGAGATAATTATATTTTGCACATTGAGGCATAATATTTTATTGAATGAGTAATCCAGTAATTATATTTGTTATTTTGTTTCTGCGTAACGTAATAAACATAATTATAACCCTAGAATAATGATATTCTTAAAAGTTTCTGGTCTAGTATTATCATGGAGCAGGTTGCAATAATACATAAAGACTAGTATATGTGGAGACTAATATAAGATATGTAGTCTACATATAGGTACAAGTTGAAAAACTTGTGTACTGAACCAACCCATCATGAGAATGCTACATTATATGAGTGTCATAAATGATTCTTATAGTGATCATGTATATGTAGTCCTTTGACATAAGGTTATCAATTTTCCCTACATGTAAGTCACATACTTTGATACTTCTCTTTATTGTTTGTAACTGAGTGAACTTGAAGGAGGTCATTGGGTATGTCACATATTATGTGGAGGGTTTTGTATGATCAAGATGAGATTTGTCCCTCCTATGTAACATGAGTAATATCTTCAGACCCCTTGATAGAGTGAGACTAAGAAAATGCATGGCCATACTTGAATGAGTTGATATATGATATCAATGTCATCAGTTTAAGTTAATCTACTCGGCAATCAAGAAACCATAGATCAAGTTACACGAGAGTGACACATTCCATGTCTTGCTTTTGATCTTAATATCTTGGACAAATGGACAATGACATATATGGATAATGATCATAAAGTTTTAGTCGAATCACCGACAATTTTATCACTTAGGTAGTAATGATGTGTTGCTAGATACCACTCATTGTTTATGATCATAAATGTGATTTATGATCATTGCTAATGTGATAGGAGCCTATTGAGTCGCACACATAGAGCTAATTGGATTATTTGAGTGCATGGGCTGAATTGTTTGGTATTGGTTTCATGATAATTTCGTATTAATGATTGGCTCAAAGGTTGAGCCATTATTAGGCTCAAAATTAAAATCTAATTGAACTATGGCTTTGAAACCCATTAGGCTTGGGAGTTGAGTCTCACTATAAATAGTCATATAATGAGAAATTCGCAGCTCTTGCCTTAGCCTCCTTAAGGACGGAATCAGAAGAGTTTTGAGAGTTCCAGACACACTCTTCTATTGCCATTCTTTGGATAACACAAACTAGCACTACGAGCGCAAGGGGAACGCATCTACCGAGATGTGGTGGAGGTGTGGTGATCTCGAGAGGCTCGTGTGGATACCATAGAAAGCTTGAACACGTCAACTGTTCAAGTATTGTGATTCGACTTAACAGTTGAGTGAAAGATCTTAACTGAACTAGGTATAAAATTTTGAGCACCCGATTTACCCCGTTTCACTTGGATTTTGAAGGGTTTCTGTTATATTTCGCTGCACTTACTTGGCTTCCGAAACCCTACAACACACTATTGCTCAGAAAGGATTATCGTAATGCCTACATAAAGGGCATCCTAGCGATGGCCTCAATCTTTCCAGAGAGGGTTGAACTGGGAACAAAAGGTAGTAGACATATGAACACGGATATCCTCCTTTTTGTATAACCATTGATCATCCCCAATTCAAAAAGCAAAGATTTTAAAGTGCATACGTTTGTTTTTCATAGCTTGGTGAAAGAAACACATGTTTGAGTCACCCTAATGAAGCCATTTAATTCTCAATTTTTGGGCCCACATATTCTCATCTACCATTGATTAGGAAAACTTAGGAGAGATGAGTTTGCTGGAGGCTATCTTCAACTTGGCGTAACTAAGTAGGGATATTACCAATGCAAAACCTGCTTTAGTGTTGAAGGGTTGGAACCAAAGCATTACACTTGGAGGCAACCCTAAATAAAGGAGAGCCATACATTATTCTCCCTTAAGAGGATTTGAATACTTTTTTCGCACTGAGCATAATGAAGCCAAAAAGCCTCAAACCTCCAAGGTTGATGATAAAAAGGTTGTTTAGGATGAGAGTCCAGAAGAAGTGGTGCATGATTTGATCGCTAAAAACCAAGATTTGTAAGAGTGGCATCTGACATCAAATCCAACCATTCAGAATTAATGTAAGCTTTATCTAGAACTTTTAAGACCAAATCTTCACCATGCTGAAGGTCTGACCATGTAAAGTAAGGGCCACCATATTGATATGAATATGGAAGGCACACTTAAGGATCCACTGAAGATAGCTAGTGGACCTACTACAAGGAAGAAAGCCAAGGAAATGGCTTAAGCACTCTATGCCTTTGTACTTCCTATTTCATGGAGGATGAACTTGGAGCTACTAGAACATCCTATAGAGTATCTTGGAATGATGGCACAACATAGAATAGCCTTTTGGAGTGTTAAGACACTTTTATACATCCTAAAGGGAAGCCTAAAGCTGAAGAAACTAAAAAATATAGCTCGGAACTAAAAGGCCTAAGCATGAACCTTGAGTAACACCAAAAGTGCACCTGATAGTACACTTTGGGGGTTTTGAGTGTTAGTTCATTTCTAAATATTTGTTTTTGTTATTTTCTAGTTTAATTCTATTATTTACATTATTATTTGGTGTGGAAACTTGTTTGGAGCACATGGGAATTAATTAGGCTGAATTTCTCACCTGTTTGTGTCCAAACCAAATTCAAAGCCCTAGTTTAACTGGGTTTGTTTGTTTCAATTAGGTTTAAGGTTCCTACAACTTGTATGGACGCCTAACCCTAGTTTTCTAGGCTACAAATAAGCCTTTTTTTTTTATGCTTGTAAACAAACAAATTTCATTACTTAATAATATTGCTTTTGAGAGCCAATTCTTTTGAGTTCTTGGTGAACTTACCTTGGTACACAAGGAAGCTAGTTTTCTTGTATTTTTTATACTTCTTGTTTCTAACCACAGGTTGGTTAGGGGTGGGGGTCAAATTCTAGTCTCTTGAAATGTTATTTATGGAATTTGCTAGCATCTTGGGTGCATTTCTTGATCTTTATACAAATGGGGTTCACATCACATATGGGAGCTACATGGAAGCAAACAAATCTAAGAAAAATTGAAGATGTGGTGCTCTAGGAAACAGATATGCCTGTTTTCCCATTTTCTTTAATTTACTCAGGACTTGATTGAATTTCCTATGAAAAGCAAATTCCCTGGATAACAAGAAATAACTTCCAATATAGTTTCCCCGGTCTAGTGGTGGAATTCAACCCTACGGTGGCCATACACATAGTCAATGTACCATTGGTGCCTTAATTCACCTTAGAGATTCAACAAAAGAAGGTGGTCATTACTAAACAAAAGTTGGCAAGTACAAAAGGAAGAGTGCCAACCTAACCATAAACCACTGCTTCGACCCGCAGCATCAACTACTACATACTAATCAAAGCCTAAACATCTTAGGGAAATATTAACATTACTAGTAATCATCTTAGTTTTTATAAGAAATAAGAAGTCAAGTTAATAAAGTCAGAGTAGTGACTGAATATGATGAACTACCGTTGCTCAACCCAGGCCCAGTAGTTAAAGCTTATAATCCTCATGGTGATCCAGTGGTTTATTGGGGAACAAACCCCGAACATCCCTGCCCTGTCGTCATAGTCTGAGTAGAAGGACTAATCGGATCCATGAAGATAGTCTGTAGAGTAACCAATAAAGCTTTAATCAATTGTTGAGACTCTAGTGGCCGCCATAGATCTGGTGGTTTAAATTGAGTACGTTTGGCCTTAGGGGCTAACAGATGTAGGGACACTATTAGATAAAAGTCTTCCATTTCGTCTCTACCATGTTTGCTACCAAAAGTAACACTGGGATAATAGGTATGGAACATTTCTTTCACAATGCAAGAAGAAAGAGGTTAGTGTTTTTTGGGATGCCTTTAAATGTAGGGTCTAACCCTTTTTTGTATTGATGCATTTGTCAATGGTCACTTAGTAAACATGTTATCTTTGCATTTTTTTTCGCTTTATGTCATGACCAATACAGTTTGATCGTTGTTCTAAAGAAGAGTTCGAAATATCATCAATAAAACTTTTGTGTGAAGCAAAGATGATATGATGTAGGGACCCTTATTCATTCCAATCCCTTTGACAATTCTCAAATTTTTCCTAATTCACTGCTTTATAAGCCAATTCTTACTCAACAAAATATAAACCAATGACTGACATATTTGGTTGAAATATTTGATATACCTTATTTAGATCTTGATTACTTTCATAGTTGCTCCCCTAGGGCATTTGAGCATTTGTTTTTCTGGGGAAAATCCAAATCTTCTTTGGTTGTCTTTAAAAGCTACACTCGGAGTGAGAGGAAAATTGATTCCTTTGACCTTAACCCTAACCCCAAGTAAAGACAAGTTTGCTAAATTGATTGTGGCTGAACTAGTGGTCCTTATTTCTTCAAAACTAATGATCTTTATTTCTTCAACTTCCTGCTTGTAATTCTGGCTATACTTAGCTTTTTCTAGGGGCACCATTTGAGCAACTGTTGCTCATCTATATGTGAACTAGCAGGTGTAGGGCAAGAAATAAGTCTAACCCCCATCATCTTATCATGGTCATTAGCAATGGCAAAATGGTTGCTAAAATCATCTAATAGACCAAGGCCAGGTGCATCACTTGGCAAATCACTAACCCTTTTTCTTCACTTCTATTTGTTGTGAAACAATTAAAGTATGTAGGCTCTATGTTAGAAGAAGTAAATGAAATCTATTGTTTCCCAAAAAGGTCTAAATTACCCATGTAAATATCAGGAGTTAGCATTAATGAATTTTTGTAATATAGTCAAGAATTACTGATTTTATAGCACTTTTTTCACACTTTTAATACTATTTCATATTTGAGTTGGACCTATGGTCCATCACCATTAGGGTAACGATAAAAAAATCTAAGAATAAAGGTTTTGTAATATTTAGTTCTACCTACATTCTTAAATAATGCCAACGATGCTGTGAGTAAGGAGAGAAATCCACAGTTATAACTTTACCCACATGTTCCCCAATATATGTTACAATTGACTGTGTCATTAAACTTAGCGGAAACTTGTGAATCTGAACCCAAATTAAAATAGATTAGAAGTTGAGTTCATCATAGGGTCTCTAAAGGTTAAAACATTTAACTAACACTAGAGCCCCTTCAATACGGTAAAGACCAATATGTAGAATCATTGTGACAACTTGTGGATGGGTAAAGTTGATGATAAATCTGTGTGAATTGATGGCTCCTAGAACTATGGATTTACCTTCAAGCTTCTAGGAACAGTTAATAAAGGTTTGGACAAAGTTTTGCATGAATTGTCTTTTATCGACTATTTTAATTAGGGGATAGTTGATGAACATAGGAAAATCATTATCCATGTTCTCCAAGGAACCAGGTGTAGAGGAAACAATCTTAGAAAGCATTAGTACCAAAAGGATCACCTCTTGTTGCTACCTTCTTTCATTTACCCCATAAATATTAACTCAAGCCCACAAGATCAATTTTAGGTAGGCTATTGCAATGCTTGTAAAATGACAGAATACACCAAGCAAACAATAAACGAATAGACCAACTGGCCAAATAACTATCAGCTAAATAATTCAAGCTAATGAACGAATCAAAATGAATAGAACATCCAAGGAAAAAAATGAACCAGCAAGCAATATGAAAGAGGAATCTTTTTTTAAATAAAGAAAACCAATAAAACTATTGATTCAAATATCAAACAAAACCTAATAACAAAAGAAGGAGTAAATGACTACTATGGTGGTGACTCGGCGTGGTACAATGGCGACAGTAGATGATACTCGGCTTGAGCTTTGCGTGTGTATTCCGAAGCATCAAAGTACCTCGCCACACTTCGATTAAGCATTGTCAATATGGGAGACGATGCAGGAAAACATAGATTCTAGCACTTATAAAGGACTTACAATGCTAACGAGGGCTTCAAATTATTAGAGATGCAAACAAATAATGAGAGACCACCCAAAGGTTTAGAACAAAATTGGGGAAAAACTAGAGAACAAGAAAGTGAATAGTGAGATTAAGCAAGAGTTTTGATGGAAAAACCAAATAGTAATAGCCCAGGCTTGGTGGTAATTCAGGGAAGCACAACTGTGTTTGATTAGAAAAGTTAGGGTTTATGAGCTCTTTGGGGGAGACTTATAAACCATCCAAATGAAGAAAAACTCTTAGGAAGGAAGAAGAAATGAGGAAATTGGATGGAGATTGGGTGAAAATGGTGAAAAATTAGTAGGAAATAAATGAAAAAAATGAAGCTCCCTTGTCAGAAAAAAACATCTCTATCAAAGTAGAGAGATTGCAGATATGTCTTGGGTACTTTATTTAAATTTATCCAAATCAAAAGACAATGGGAGTGTTGATCCTCTCCCAGTCCACAGTACTTGAATGTTTTATTCAGTAGTCAATTTAAACTATGTGAGAGTTGCCTTTGATTTAAGGATTAGGGTTCAAATCTCATCACAAGCAAAAATTCATCTTTTATTTCACTTTCTAAATAGTTGTAATACCTTATATTTTATTTTGAATACTTAGAAAAAAAGATGATTTTTTTTTTACACTCATAATTAGCTATGCAATGCTACATGGTATAGGGAGGTACAATGAGGGTGTGTCTGACAAGCATTTGGGAACTCAAAAGGCAATCAAAATAGCATTAAAGACATTTATAGGATTGGGAAAGAGGGGACTCAAACTCAGACCCCAAGTTTAATGGCCTTAACACTTTGCTATTTTACCAACAGCGCAGGGTCCAGGAACGACAATTTTTTATTACATGTGATATCATAGTTATTGAGGAATCAACTGTAATTTAAGTTGCTTTCTACTTGGTCTTTCTTTGGTAATATCACAAAGGGTCAATTAGATTGAGAAAAGTACCTCAAATCCGCGATATTTGTCTTAAAATATGCTTCTTATTTTCTTTTATGTGATACTCACATATGGCTCATCAGTTAGATCAGCATAACTGGTATTTTATGAAAGTTTTGATGGAGGCAAAGTTTGAATCCTTGACTACCATTTTGATGTCTTAAGTCTTAACCACTTAAGTTGAGCTTTCGGTACAAAAAAATTTCTCTATCTAAACCTAGATTTCTACCTAAGAAGTACTTATAGTACTATATTCTATCTCCTTTAATCATTTTATTCCACATGATGCCACCAACCCTTGCCAAACTTTCCCCAATAAAGCTTTATCCTACCTCCCCCATGTGTAAGTCCAGAAGCAATATCGAAGCTATGCCTTCAATGCTACAAACCCACATGTTTTAGGCCGCAAGACCCACAACATTGTGGCTAACCATATGACTAGTCAACAACTTTACAAGAAGTCAGATTATAAATCTATAAACTTATTAGTAGAATTTTAAAACCTTAAATATGAATCAAAGTGTTTGATTTAATAATATTAACCCCATACAAGAAAGATTTGGTGTAGGCAAGGGGTAAATATCTGGGGTTTTTTTTTATAATTGTCCCAACCAAATTAAGATTTGTTTGCAGTTTATGCATGAGAGTATAAAAGAGTAGTAAACCTCCTTTTTGTCCAAAACAAATACTAGAATTTTGTATAAAAAATACAGTAAACAAATTGTAAAAGCTACTTATGTCATACCATAATAAAAAAGTGATAAGTCCTTTGCTTGGAAATTATTACTTATTATCAAATAAGAAAGGGCAAATCCTCCACTGAACTTTTTGTGACAGTCTATCATATTTTTTTTTTACAATTAAAAAGCATATTAATGTAGATAAAAAAAACACATTAATGTTTTGAGAATATTTGTCACTAATGATTACGATACAAGATAAACTAGTCATTGTTGATATTAATAGTTGAAATATATCATTATCTCATGGAATATTCTGTCTAATGTGCAGTGATGGTATAGCTAATTGAAATAATTAATTACACTATTCATCCCTAAATTATATACTCTTATTCACATTAATCCTTAAACTAAAAAATTAAGTACCATCTTACTTATTCAAACAATAGAAATAGGAGTAGTGGTAGGCTTGGAGGATTTGAGATAATACCCATAAAATAAAATCAGGTCAGCCCCTTTACTGACTGATTGATATGTGAGTTGTTTATGGTTTGTGAATACTGAACAAGCATTGATGAACTTTTTTATGGAAGAGACATAAGAGGGCCTTTAGGAAGCCAAAAGAAAATAGCAACATTTCTTCCACACCATACTTGTTTCTTCAATGTACAAATAATATTCATTAATTCCTCTAGAATAGCTTCTGCTTTAGAAGAAAAGAGAAAATAAGACCATAAAAAAGTACATCCAAATGCAACCAAAGAGCTCAACAAACAAAACTTTGATTGTGATCGGGTTTTCTATGTTTGATGTTTTCAGTAATATGTACCAAAGCTACAATCTCCCACATCACCAAATCTAGGGGTTATAAACTTGTAGGCAAAGAGATTAGAGGAAACGAGTTTAGGGGAGAGAAGGGGAAAGAAAGAAGAAGGAAAGGAAGAAGAGGATCGTAGGAGAGAGAAGAAATAGAGTTTAGAAGGGTTTGTAGTGTTACTTGCCAGTTTAAAGGCTAAGTTAGTAATTTTATCTTTTTCTATACACAAAATTGCCATGTATACATGTTATGTATGCTGTCACATCATCAAAATATGCCAAATCATCATATAGCTGGACAATAGTAACCGCGGTGACCAATGTCCACTGATAATGTAACTTTAATAGTTTTTTTAAATACAAAAAGACTATGGTGGATGATATCTGCTATCGTAAAAAGTTCAATGAAGGATTTGTCCCTTTTGCTTACTATCAAATAAGTTCGGGTTTGTCTCATTTTCTAAAGTTTTTTTCCCATATCTTACATAGTATTATTCAAAATATTAGATTTTAAAAATTCTTAAAAGTGGTGATTTATTAATATTCTTTTATAAAAAGAATATTTTTATTTTAAAAAAATTGACTTAAAAATAATTTATAAAAATTTACTTTAAAAAAAATTACTTTGCAAGTTTTTATTAAGGTTGTATAACATTGTGAAATATAAAATGGTTGTGAGTTCTTTGTGAACTACATTCGTGACTTAAGAGAACTTGATCTCTTTGTTGCTGAATATTTGATGCCTTTTGTTGCTAGAACAAAGATCTAGGAGTGGAAGGATCAAAATCGGTCTTTAAGTGTTTTCTTGGATGTTTTGATGAGCTTAAGGTGCGAGTTGCTTGGAGTTAGACCAAGGGGTTCGCATCAATGATCATTTATTTTTTCATTGTTTCTTCTTCCTCCCCCTTATTCACAAAACTCTTTTATCATCATTAGCAAGAACATTGTTTGTTTCATCTGATAATGTACAGAAGACAGATCAAAGTGATCTACTTCGGTATTAGTGGATTGAGCAGAGGGCAAAAAACGGTGAGACAAGGTGATGAGGTGTATGTCTCTGAATAATAGATTGAGTGTTTGTATCTTTTTATTTTCTCTCTCTTTTTTTCTTAAAGGCATTTTCTCATCTGTTTGAGTCATCATCCATTTTTTTACATTTAAATAGTTTGTTAATCCAACCATGTGTTGGGTATAATAGTCTAATAAAGTATTGGTACATTAGTGCGTTAGTTTGCTTTTCCATTTATTTTCTTGATCTATCTTTTTTAAGCTATAGGCTCAGATACATGATATGTCATGGTTATTCACTTTACAGTATCACCAGAACAGAAAAATATGCAAGATCTACTATTGAGCTAAGGGACCTTCATTCATTGATATTATATTTCTATAATAGATATTATATAACCTACAATGAATGAGAATGACATCTTACAAAAAAATTGAAAAATGCCCTTGTAGCTATGTTTAATTAAACTATTCTGTTTCATGTTTTAAGGTGGTTGGTTTTCCATTTTAGCTTGCACAATGCACAACATTTAAAATAAAAAAGTTCAAACACAGATATTCTCTCCATTGACAATTTTCTTTTTAATTTTTAGAATTGAAATGAATTTTTTTTTCCAAATTCGAGCTACAGGAATCAAGGCTGTGCATTTTTAGGATAAAGTTATGCTTCATCTCTCTTAAAAAGAATTAAACATATTTTTTTTTGTCATCTTAGAAATCTACCAAATTTTTATGTAAACTACCTTTATCATCTTTTTTCAATTTACATATTAAAAATAAAAGGTAAAAATGGAGATAACATGTAATTTTTTTCTACTCTTCCATCCTAAGTTCTTTGCAATAATTACTATTTAGTAATTAGTCTATCATTTTTTATTTTTAATATTTTAGTATATAATTGAAAAAACCTTTATATATAAATGATAAATAAAGACTTATAGTTTCTAAATAATTTTTTTTTAATTTTTTTCTAAATAATAATAATATGAATAAATTTAAATTAAACCATTTAAAAAAGTCAAATATTTCAAAGAATATGAGATGGATGAAATATTTCTTGGTGTTCATGCTAAACCAAAATGTGTTATCAAGAATGGTATAGCGAGCATATGTTACTTCCACCAACATGTTTGGAGTTCTCTCAGGGTACCCGTGTCCCTCCATTAATCCTAACCTACGACTTTGTATCTTGCCATCTTCCTTCCTCTGGCTTTGTCAAGGTTGCTGACTAGGCCTAGGCAGCCATTTGGCTCGATATGGCATCGTCATTCTTAAGTCGATTGTTGTGGGTCATTTCTAGCCTTTTCTTCATACACCCTAATTAGTTCACTGGTGTTTAATGCACTTCCGCCAACCCAAACCAGCTTTATTTGAGGGGTTTTGTTTTTTTTTGGGTTTTTGCATTTGATTTATTTCGACTCTTTAAATCAAGCACATATGGTCTACTGCTAAGTGAATCAATTAGAGTGGCTAAGCCCCCATTCATAGAACTATCTATTTATCTAAGTTTGGATCATTATCTTTATTGGTAGCTTTTTAATTCCTCTCAAAAATATGATTTTGATTTTTGTTTTCTTTATAATATCAATAGCATTTTTGCAAGTAAGTTGGTGATTAAGAAGTAAGGGAAGAACCAAAGGAGTAGAGGGAGAGTAAGTGTTAAAGTCCTCCTAGTGCATATCCTGTTTGCCATAGGTAATGTGAATTATTTAGTTAAATAATCTCTTATAATATAACTTTGATTTGCAAGCCAAGCTTAAGTATAAGGGTAAGATAGCTTTGAAGTCATAAATGCACCTAATGACCATCATGGGCATTTTGGTAATTTTTTAATGGTATTTTGACATTTTTCATGTCAAAGAACTTTATTTGGATCCAAAATAAGAAAATATTTTTTCATCCATGTATTTTCTCGACTTACAAATTCCAATTTGTTTGTGAGATTTTACCCTTTTGGTGGTGGCAAGAATGTAACTTTTAAACGTTTGTGTCACAAATGATATAACCAATAAGTGAAGACCATAAGTTTAGTACTTAATTTGGCTTAGAAAACAGGGCCACTAGGAGGTTGGATGGGAAAGGATGTAGTTAAGTGTCAATAGGGTTGGGAATGGTGGCAGGTGGAGTGGGCAAGTTTATGAGGAAAACCAAAAGAAGGAGTAGGGGCAGTGAAAGTATGAGAGGAAGAAAGTAGTGAGGGTAGAAAGGCAGGCTCCGGTCAATCAGTATGTGGGTGGCTGATCAATGGAGATGGTTATAGGAGTTGAGCGGCATGGGATGGGTAAAATGAGTAAGATAACACCATGGTATGACCGTGAATACATTTAATTCTAGGGGGTTGGGAATCATTTGGAGATGCGTCATATGCCTGACGTGAAAAACAAGTTAATGCATTTGTGTTAATCATAAATGAATTGGGCCTTACTTTAATATAATTGTGTTTGATAATCATCCTTAATACTTCCACCATTCCATAGCTTTTTGCACCATTTTTCTTTTTGGGTCATATTAAATTCTTTATACCATTTTCTCTTTTGGTAAATTTTAGCAAGCAAAATGACTATTATACCCCTAATTCTGAATCTTGCCAAAACAAAGTTCAATCCTCTCCTCAGTTGGCAATTGCACTTAAGCCCGTCTCCTCCACTCTCATATGTGAACCAGTGGCTGTTGATCCATTGCCACCATCCCCTTGATTCCAGTTGATAGCAACGCCATTGAAATCGGTTATGAACTATAATCGATTTTCATCCAATTCTATCCCAATCACCATGGACCTTCAATTGGTTTATAAGATGGATCATACAAAGCAGACGACTAGAAAATCATTTGGTGGCAAGGCTGGCAACCAAGGTGGCTCACATATCTGATGCCCTTTGGCATCTCCTTCGTGTGTCATGGTAAAGGGGGCAGGAGCTTGGCGAAATGGTGGAAGGCCTGGGACGAACGCACTCTGAGAATATTGCCTGAAAATGACAGGAAGCAAGGGTTAGGAAGTCCTCGGAATGTTTTTAAGGGGAGGGGTCTCCGACGCCCAAGTCAGTATTTTTTTTTTGGGTAATCCGACGATTAAAGAGCAGAGATGTATCTTATCTCAAAATTAATGTCCCCCCTCTTCTGGAATTATTACCCAGTATTTGTAGAGGGGTGAATAGCAATAGTCTTTCTCAGATGGCCGGCCCAGATCATGACACGTGTTCGGAGGGATGCGTTCCACGTCTTTTGGGCAATAGAGGACCCCTAGTCAGCATGGGCTGCTAGGCTAAGACTCTGAAATGACCCGAGAGTGGCATGCTAGGGTGTCCCTGCAGGCGGCGTGTCAGGACGCGGCTGGGGGGCAGATTATCGAGGATACGCTAGAGACTCCATAAATGCTCCATAAATGCTCCTGCCGTACTCCCGAGGTCTCCCTCGGTAGAAGAGACCTTTTCGGAGAACTTGTCTCCCGAGGTCACTTTTGCAGGAATGTACCTCCCGAAGGTGACCTTTCTCGGAGACACCCCCACTTCCGGGGATAGCTTGTCCGTCCCCTGAGGTCGGCATTGTCGCTTCCCGGCACGGAGAAACGCCGAAACTGGATTTCCCGAGGTCGAACATCCTTCCTTCTGTGGTGGGTGATTTCTATCCCGAGGTTGGTGCTTTGCCTGAACCCGTGCCTTCGAAGGGTGATCAGCACCTTGGCTATCAATATCGATGCCAACAACCAAGGAGTCGAGAAGCCTCACAGGTTCAGGCCCGGAGCTATTGCGCTGAGGGAAATCATGAAGTACCAAAAAAAACACAAAATCGTTGATCAGGAAGCTTTCTTTCTTGGGGGTGGTGAAGGAGTTCATGCAAGACTTCAAGATAGATATGAGATTCCAAAGCAATGCCATCATGACTCTTTAGGAGATAGCGGAGAAGTATCTTGTTGGGGTGTTTGACGGTACCAATTCTTTGAGCCATTCATACTAAGAATTCGGCTTAGTTCTTGTTTATGATTTGTTGCTAAAATTTCTGGAAGTTGGAACTTGGAATTAATGGTGTGGAAGCTTTATTAGTTGTTGTTTTTCTTCGCGTAAAGATAGTTAATCTGATGGATCAAATTGTGTTGCTTAAAAGGTGAACTACAATATAGTTTCTCGGGAAATCGTTTGTCTTAAAAAAAGATTGAGCCTTGTTTTTATTTCATGATTTTGATTCTCGTCTTCTTCATCCTATTAAGAGATTTTACAAGAGGAAGAAATTGGGAGAGATTGACAAAGGAAGAGGAAAAGGTAAAATTGGAAACTCTATGCAAAACAAGAGAACTAAAACTTTGTGCAAAACTGAAATGGTGCAAATAGTGCAGGCCGGAGCCAGTGTGGTTGTTGATTTGGCCAAAACAATCATTCAGTGGCATAATTGTACCAGAAAACAAACATTAATGGTTTCATGGTAATTGTTCCATGCAGCTGCATAAACACGTGAAAGCGATCGATGATAAGAGAAATCGCGTCTATAGATTTCCAATTCCCGCACTGGGATCCACCGTCCTCGCTCGCCTGTAGATTTCCTCGCTTGCTGGAATCCATTGGATTGGTTCGCAATCCTGGGTTCCTTTCTCAGATCGCTACCATAAATACTTATAATCCCTTCTATTTTCTCCACCAAATGCTCTAGTCTCTGCTACCGGTTTTACTCTTCGATTCCAGAGGGGAGGTACGCCGTTTCTTTGTTCCCGGTAATCTTCTGTTCATCTTCTTTGATTTTCCTTCTTGGGTTTTCTTTCTCGGGCTGGGAAAAGATAATGTTGATGAACCGACGTTAAATTATGTTTGAAATGTTGGAATTCTGAGAAGGACCCTTTTCGTTTGTTTGACAATCGTTTCTTTCTGGGAATTTCTCTGCTTTTTATGTTGTTAGGTTGGTTTGATTGCAAATTCGCAGGTATTCTTGAGGAAGATTTTGCGTTGAAAATGACTTTGGAGAATGGGAATGGTGACCTAGTGGCTAGCAATGGAGATCTGGGAAAACCCTTAAAGATCTTCGTGGGTTATGATCCCCGTGAAGATCTTGCTTATAGGGTTTGTCGGCATTCGATCCTGAAGAGGTCATCGATACCGGTTGAGATTACCCCCGTTGTTCAGTCAGATCTGAGGAAGCGAGGGCTGTATTGGCGTGAAAGGGGTCAATTGGAGAGCACAGAATTCTCCTTCACAAGGTTTTTGACACCCTACTTAGCCAACTACGATGGATGGGCAATGTTTGTGGATTGTGATTTCCTTTACTTGGCTGACATCAAGGAGTTGAGGGATTTGATCGATCACAACCTTGCAGCAATGTGCGTTCACCATGATTACACCCCAAAAGAGACCACGAAAATGGATGGAGCAGTGCAGACTGTGTACCCGAGAAAGAACTGGTCTTCCATGGTTTTGTATAACTGTGGTCATCCCAAGAACAAGTTGCTGACACCAGAGGTTGTGAATACACAGACAGGGGCTTTCCTTCACCGGTTTCAGTGGCTTGATGATCAAGAAATTGGTTCAGTCCCGTTTGTGTGGAATTTCCTTGAGGGCCACAACAGGGTTGTTGAGGATGACCCGAAAACTTTCCCCAAAGCGATTCATTATACACGTGGAGGACCGTGGTTTGAGGCGTGGAAGAACTGTGAGTTTGCTGATCTGTGGCTCAATGAGATGCAAGAGTACTTGGAGGAGAGGAAGAAGAAGGTTGAGCAGGATAGTCAAGAGTAAGAGTGGCCTTCCTAGGGCAGGTTCAATACCAACTGATCTATCCCATTCAGAGTTAGTTGTGTGCCATTAAGCTCATTAGTACTGCCAATACTCTATATTTCTTATATTGATTACCCAATTCTTTGGATTGGATTTATTTGTTGTGTATCTAGATTAGATATTTTAGCAGTGGAATTTACCTCCACAGTTGTTTGCTGGTGATCCCAGATTACTCGTGACTAGCATTTGTAAGGTTCCATTGCCGTTCTTGAAGCAGTAGTCACATGTTCTTACCTACTGTTTTGTGTTGTATCTTCATGTTGAAGCTAAATCAGAGATCAGATTATATTCTTTTTGGTTGTGAGGTTCCAGTACCATTAGTGAAGTAAAGTAATCCTCACACGCTCTTATATATTGTTTATTGTTTTGTGAGGCATCTGCCTTTTGCTAGTTGTTTCTTTGATTGGTATAGTTGGCAGTGCCCTGCTGTTCTTTGCTTTGTAGCTTTGGCTGCTAAGTGATAAAATCATCCATTTCTTCTTTCACAAAAAAAAAAAAAAAAAAAGTATAGTGCATTTGAAGGCTTACATAACTGGTCTCCACAACTATCACTCCCACGTCCAACTTTGGTTGCTCCTCAAGCAATCCATATTCTCTGGTACTGCGGCCGAATGAGGTCGAGGAGGAATGACTATTTAAGCATTGGATCTTTAGATGATTCTCCTTTCCCGATTTCTTTGCTGCAAACGCTTTTGCCCTTCCCCTCATTGTTTTCCTCCTCCTCCAATCAAATCCATCTCGGTCGCCTTGCTCCCTCAACTTGCCTTGCGCCAACCTTGTTCTCTTCCTCTGTCACCTCTTCGCCTCCTTCCCCTATCTCAATCTCCCCCTTCACCTTGACCTTCTCTCCTGAGCACAATGAAGAACGCTAGCCCAAGGATTGGATCAATTCTTGATCTGTGCTTCTCTAGAGCCCAATAATTGTTAGTTGAGGGAGGGACAAGACCCAAATTGGACTACCACAAGCCAATCTCAGTGAAACAAATTATTGGTGTCAGTTGTCAGTCAAGAGAGAGCGGACTCAATCGCTACCATCCAACTTTAGTCGAGCATCCCATTAGTAAGAGCGGAGCCAAAATTTTAGGTTTAGGGGTCCGAATTTAGGACTTTTTAATATAAAATTAATATAAAAATGATAATAAGTCTATTAGAATTACAAATAAAATATTTTAAAACTAATAAATTAGGGTGTTCTTATAAAAAAACAAAAACAGAAATGGAAATCTACATTCATGTAGCAATTTCAAGCATAAATTTCATGCTATATTGCAAGCTTTCATATCCATAGTAAAAAGTTAAAAAGATTTTCTTTTATTTAGGATAAAGCATCGTTGATCTTACTTGTATAAAAAGTTTCATTTATTCCCTTTTCAATGTAAACAATGAAATAATTCTTAAAAAGCTGTCAATTGAATATTAGCTCAATTGACATGAAGAGCATCATATTACATGATCAACCAGGGTTCAAGTCCTGCCTTGTATAATAAGATTTCTCCTCTTTACAGTTAACAGTTAGTTTCACCCTTCGATCAATGTAGTAGTCGTAAGGGTAAGAGAGAGAAAAAAGAAAAAGAGAGAGAGATGATGTATTTTTGTGGGGCTTAAAGTGTCTCAGGAAATGTAAAAGACAAGTACTTTTAAATATTTTTAGGTTCTTTTAATATGCATGTGTGTAGTTAATTTTTTACCATAATATGTATGTATGTATGTTATCCTGTATGCACTCAAACATAGGATGAGATATTCCACATCCCATTCTTCATTATCGCTTCCTCGACATCTCATCCAATCCCTGGAAATCACAACAACCAAATGAGCCCATTGTATTTACTATCTTTCCTTGTCATTAGGCTTATCAAAGTTGCAGGCAACGATATGGTTAGTATTCAGGCAATTTGTAATCTATAAAGAAATTAAAGAAACAACACAAACTATATTCATGGGCACACTTGTATATTTACTGACAACCAATTTTAATCCTATTAGTTGTCAGCCCTAGTTATGTCTTACCTGCACATAGACAATAAGGGGTGATCATTTTAATATCCCTAGTAAGGGTTTTCAGCCTGCAACAAAAACCATAAAATAGTTTCATATACAAAATCATTATATACATACAATATACTACTCCCTCCGACCCAAATTCTTTGCACAATTTACTTTTTAGCAATTAATCTATAATTTTTTATTTTAGACATTTTAGCATATAAATGAAAAAATTTTATGTGTGAATGATAAATCAAGACCTATAGTTTCTAAATATATATTTTTTTAATTTTTTTAACAAATAATAATATAAAAAAATTCAAGTCAAACTAGCCCAAAAAGTCAAATGGATCAAAGAAATCGGGACGGAGGGAGTATGAATTTAGGTCTTAGTATCTACGAATCTTAATATTGACCAATATCTATAGTAATCTACAAAATCTCATCTCCTAATCCATACTCCTATATATAGTAGGAATTGACATACTCCATAATAGATATTTAATTTTTTCATTTCATCCCCTTGTATGTGCAGTTCTATATTTGATTGGCCATGGTTTAGAGTGTTTCTTCTATGAGGCATAGTATCTTAATCAATTAAGTGCATACTTTAGCTGGTATTGGCAAGCAACTTAATCAGTTAAGTCTTGAATTTGATTGGTAGAGCAAAGAAATTTCATGAATTAAAGCCATTTAATAGATTAAGTTTCGACTTTAATCAATTTCTAGCAAAACAACTCCATCGATTAAATTACATCCATTCTACACATATGGTGTTTGAATACACACACACACACACACACACACACAAAGAATACTGAGATCTTAAAACTGCCATAGCTGGATCTTACAATGTTTAGTATCTGTTTTTCTCTTGTACTTGGCCCTATCAAATTCATAGACCACAATATAGTTAGTACTTTGTTGATTTATAACCTATAAAGAAAACAAACAAACAATACAACACCTATATTCATAGCTTCGGTTGTGTTTTTTATTTGCACATAGACAATAAAAGGTGAGAACTCTAAGATTCTCAATAAGGGTTTTCAACTTGCAACAAAGTCCATATAAGACTTGCATATACAAACACATTATATCAATATACTATGAGAGAAGTATTAGTACATAGGAGCCTTAATATTGGCCAATATCTATAGGGATCTATAGAATCCCATTTCATAATCCCTAATCTTACCATAGTAGGCATCAGCCTACTCTATAACATATATTTAATCTATTCATTTCATCCTATTGTATGTGTAGTTTTGTATTTGATTGGCCATGGTTTACAACATTTCTTGCATGAAGCTTAGTCTCTTAATCTATTAAGTGCATACTTTAATGGTACTAGCAAGCAACTCAATCGATTAAGTCTGGACTTTAATTGGTTATAGTAAACAAGCTTCATCAATTTAAGTGACTTAATCGTTTAAGTTTGAACTTGACTACTAAAAAAATAGTAATTTTTGACGGATAACCACAAGATACACATCCATCGGCTTTAAATATAGTGGAAAGAGGTTTCTAACAACAACCGTCAAGAAATCCAACGGATAGTTGTCAGAAATTCCTTTTACTAGAAAAAAAAATATTTTTTTATGTGTTGTACATGGTAGTCCCTTAAATGGCCAAACTTGAAGCTTTGTCCGTAGTTCGAAACATGCTAAAAGTTTCGGACTGGAATCATCATTTTGTAGTGCATGGTTTCCTCACAAAATTAATTATGTGCATGGTCTCCATCTCCCAAAAATGTTTAGTTTGGTCCCAAAGTTTGTAAGGGTTACACTTAAACTGCCCCTGGACATAAAATTGGTAAAAAGATAGGAAAGAAGAAAAATAAAAATAAGAAAAAAAAGTAGAAGATGGTAAGAAAAATGGGGGAGGAAGAAGAAGAAAACGACAAATAAAAAGAAGAAGGTAATGATAGAGGAGATAAAGGAAAAAAGAAAGAGGAGGAGGAGGAAGAGGAGAAAGAAATTTTGTTAGAAAAAAGGATGGGAGAGAAAAAAATGAGGTTTTGATGGAAGATGATGACTTTATAATGATAAAAGATGAGGGAAAATTAATTTAAAACCGAAAATTAAAATTTTTAGCGTGGCAATTAGGAAAGAAAATTTTCAATTTCCAACGGATAGCCATTGAAAATTGACCATCGAAAATATTGAATTCAAAAAATTTTATTTTGGCAGTTAATTTTGAGCGAATTTTGTTTCACTGAAGGGGAATGTGGCTAGAAAATTTTTTAATAGCTAGCAGTTGGATTTTCCTATGTGATTGTCAATGGGGTTGTTTGGACCAAACTCAGTAGTTCATGGTGAACAGAGATCCTACACCCAAAGATAATGTTAGAGCCTTGGAATATTTTTTCGGAAAAAACCTTCCGCCAGTCAAGTCATTTCCCCGGCAAGCAGAGAGGTAATAGTATGTCTGGTAAAAATCTTGTACCTTGGGGTTGGCAAATGAAAAGTGCTTATATAGCTGAGGGGAATATCTGAAAGGATGGCTTCTAGATGAAGATCCCTTGGTTAATCCCGTAATTATAGGATTCCTTTCCTTCTTGGGTGGATTGCCTCTTTGGCCTATTAGGCTACATGACTGTGATCTGTCTGTTATGGATTTATTCATTGTGGGCCTAACATTAGGCCTGTGCCCTACCAATAACTCCCCTTTAAGAAAATGTGGGCTAGGACCTAGCATTTTCTAAATTAAGCAAAAATGTTGTCGTATCCCTCAATGCATTTCTTTGCGGTTAACCCTTCTTATTAGAGGGTATAACCCCTGCCTCTTTTCTCACTGCTTTTCTTTTTTATGTTGTGTCACTTTAGAGAGTTGGTATGATGCCCTTGCCAGCATCTTCATGAAGAAGGTGTTTAAACGCCATCATTTCCAAAGACGTGTCCACTACTCTGTGATCCTCATTGCACGTGGTGAGTTCAGTGATCGGGTTAAGGAGATGAACTGATGCCCATTAAATGTACATCCCAGAGGCATGACTGGGGGTGGTTTCTTAGTTGCTACTTTTGACACTTGTCCTCTTTTTAGTGGCTTGAGGGTTTACCATCACGGTGACGATTTCCAAGGAGGGCACTCGAGAGTCACGTCTTTTCCCTATATAAGGTGTAAGGTTTTGTTACCTTTATTTTTCACCGTTTAAACATTCTCTGTTTTTTGCTCCTTCTCTTGTCATTGCTTTTCTTCTATTTTTGAGGTTTACTTTCGTTCAAAGTTTTACCACTGTCAACCTTTTTCTCACATGTTCATTTCTTTCCTGCCTTCAAGTACTTATAATCAGGTAACGAATTTTGTCTCCCCTATTAATTTTTATTATATGATTTCTGTCATTATTTTATTTTTTCCATTTTTGATCTGGGTCTTGTTTGCCACTATTTTTGCTCTTCTGTTGCTCGTCATATACTGGTGGCAACCCTTACTTCATCTTTGTGGGCCTTTCTAGATAGCTTCTTCAAAATCGTTCTCAAGGGCTGCCGCTGGCCATGTCTTTTCAACTCCCACATACGTCGAAACTTCGAAAGGCCATGCACCTCTAATTTGTCTATCCTAAGGGGGCAAAGATATAGCTTACTTCAAAGACCTTCCTGACCAACTTCAAATGATATTTTTGGCCAAATGGGGTTGTGGCTGCCTTCAGCAGAAGTCACGTGCAAGAGGATGGTGTCATGCTCTAAACCACACCCACCTATGCATTTGTTTGCCACTTAGGAGGTTAATTAACTGAGATTTCCATTTAGAACTTTTGCGTGGCTTAAGACACAACAACTAGGACATTTAGCAAAAAATTTTAACTTAGTTTCTCGATTTTAATTAAAAAAACATCAAAATTCATTTGGCCAATTAAATGATGTTTGTTTTGTGTAAAAAATTTTATTTAAGCTAGTTTTAGGTGTATATTGAAGGAAAAAGTAATAGAAGTCTAGTTTGCATTGTCAAAATATACCATATACAAGAGTTAGGCCTTGGCAAGTAAAGTGCATACGTTAATGTCTTGGTAGGCCTACCTGTCATAACCCTCATTTTGTGTTGGACCTAAGTTAGCTTGGACTAAAAGATTAAGCCCAAACGCAAAGGAAAGCAATGTACTTGGTGGGCTTTGGAGACACATGAAGTACTATCAAGGGTAAGTTTACCCAAAACCATGTTTGTGCATGTTTAAAGGTTTAAGAGATTAATAAAGGAAAATAGAGTTAAAGGGCTTAATTGCATGCATATTTGGGTGACCAAAATGAGGGAATCTTTTATTGGAGGACTTCAGGCACCATGTAAGAAAAAGACCTTGCTGAGACAAGCATTAAGCCCAATTTCACGCTATGTGGCACCCAACTGGATTTGCATGCTTCCACTTAGTCAAACCATTTTGTTTTTAGGTCAAAGCTCCTAGTTTAAGCTTAGTCAGTGTTCTTGGTGTTGGAGGCTTGGGTTTTTCTAGATTGTTGATGGATTAGAGTTAAAATTGAAGATTCAAGCTTGTTCAAGTGCAATTTGGCCTTAGGCGACCTTGACGTTGCATTGCCAAGCTTGGATTCTTGCATTTGGATGCTTGGCCGAGAGCTAAGGGCAAGGGTTGGTAAGGGTATCACTATACTCTTCCTAATTTGGTTGAATTCCATGTTTAAGTTGAGTATTAAGCATTTAAAGGATGGTCATTGAGCTAGATGAACTTAGTTGCTGTAAGGGCTACATTTTACCTTCGGGTATATGTGATTAGTATGCTAGCTAGCTACGTTAATGGCAAGTACTAGAGTTCACATATGGGTTGGCCAGTTCATGTGTGAACTTGGAGCTCTATGGGATGGATTTAACTAATGGAACTAAGAAATGAATCAAATTATGGGTGTACTTGCTAGTGCTTATGTTGGCCGAGGCCAATGGCTACATGAAGGTTGTGTGAGTTGTGTGCTTTGGTGCTTTGTTTGTGCATGATGAGTAAATTAGCTCAATAAGTGTAAGTGCAAGTCTGTATGAATGTGCAAGCTCATATGTTTATGTTGTTTACAGGTTTTGTGAGTAGATAGTGGGATAAGTCTAGTGTTATGGACATGTGCTCGATAGCGTATGTGTTGTGGTTTGCCTTAATTACCATGTGTTTGATGGTTGGGCTTGTACTCCAAGCCATAGTCCTAGTTTATATGGTGTTGGTAGCTTTCGGATATGTTTAAGTGCAGAGACATGTAAACCTCTCTTCTTAAATTGTTTTGGATTTTGAATGATCTTGGTCATGATACCAAGTTTGTGTATATTCAGTTATGTATGTGAAGTATGAATGCCCTTTTTGAGAAGAGGTGTTAGTTATGTATTCGAGAAGATTATGGTTATGTGTTGGATGGTTGTAAGTGAAGATTCCATGTGTGTTGTTTATGTGGCTAAGTTTGTTTGCAAACCTCTTTGAAATGTGTTTAAGCATGTGCATATAAAGTGTGTTTTCAAAATTTATGAGGATGGGTATCTTAGTTGTCATGCATGATTGTATGCACACTTGATAAGCACAAAAGTATAAGTATATGTTTAACGAAGGTAAATAGTGCCTTGGTGTGCAAAGTTACTTTGGCGCTAAGGCAGGTAGGTTTCCTAGGGCACACTTCTTAGTGCCCTGGCATGTGTATTAGCACACGGCTGATAGTGCCTTGCAGGTACCCTTGGTTAGCGATAGACACACATAAGACACACACTTAGTGCACTAAGTCCAGTGTCCAAGCAAGTGCCCAATGCTAGCGATAGACACCTGAGGGGGCACTTTGAGGACACTTGCATTTAGTGTCCTGGTAGGTGCCCAATGAGGGCTCTAGTCACTAGTGATAGGCACCTAGGCACGCCATTCTGAATACACAAGGTGCACACACACTACCTAGTGCTAGAATAGCACCAGTGCTATTCTTAGGGCTAGCGATAGGTGTGCATGGGCTAGGGCCTGTGAGGGGCGTGACACTACCTTTGGGCCTACCAAGCGCACCTTAGGACACATGTTCCAAAAAATATAGAATCACTTTATTTACATGCCAAGATAAGTAATGTATCAGTTACATTGCTAAAAACTTAATGTACAAAGCTGGCTACAAGTAAGCATACATAGGTGTCTTAGTAGGCCTACCTTAGGCCTTCCTATGCACAACTGAGACACGTGCACA
Organism: Aquilaria sinensis; assembly: GCA_005392925.1. NCBI lineage: Eukaryota > Viridiplantae > Streptophyta > Magnoliopsida > Malvales > Thymelaeaceae > Aquilaria > Aquilaria sinensis. The sequence goes on along the minus strand of SMDT01002598.1, from coordinate 256,774 downwards.
CATGCACTTTTAGTTTTACATGCCACCTTCCATACAGTAATTTAAAGTTCCCTAGCCTTTCCTAGGTAATAAAACAGACCGAAATGCAGCTAGTCCCATAGTAGCCATAAGAGCTTATAACCATAAACACTTAGGTTAACACATTGAGCATTAGTAGGTTACCATAGTTTTAGGTGCTCAATACATACCTAAAAGTTCACACACTATCAAAACATTTTAGTCTTTGCCTTGAAACAATAAAAAATAGGGCATAAGTACAATGTTCTCAGTAAGGGCCCAAAACAGCACCAAGTGACCACAATGTCTAGGACATTGTACGTAACACATATATCCATTCTTTCCCAAGCTAAAACTTGTAATGTAAGAAAAAAAAAGACATGAAGCAAATGCAAGGCAATATACTAAAAACATAATATGGGGTCAGCATATGTATCCAAACAACAATGCGCACAAAACACACACACCACACACTTAGCTAACAAGCCTAGGGTATAGCGAGAATTTTATAGCATTTTGTTCATTTTATTAGTTCAATTTTACATTATGTCACTTTAAAACATAGAGATTTAGACTTTGTACAAGCCTAGGCAAACCTGAAATAAGGCCTTAATGCTTGCCGTAGGCATAGTCTAGCTAGAACCTTAACATGGTGTTCTTACCACCCTACCCCTTTCATAGCACCTAGGTTCCCTTGGCTCTAAGCGATCTCCTAGGGTTTTTCCTTTTCAAAAAAACATAAAACTTAACCTAGAATTCAAGAGAAAAAACATATTTGAGCCGTTACCAAAAAGGATATAGCACTTAGGTTCCCTTGGCTCTAATCCATCTTCTAATGTTTTTCCTTCTCAAGGAAACATAAAACTTAACCTGGAATTCAAGAGAAAAAACATATTTAAGCCCTTACCAAAAAAGATAGGTGTTGGACACAAGAAATAAACTCGGTTTAGACAAAACCATAACACATTGTGGTTGAAGCAAGTTTCCTTCCACTAAATTCTCACTCAGTTTAACTTCTTTCTCTCTCTTTCTCTAGAACTCTTAGGCCTCCACCATGAATGCATGATTCATGGTTTTATTTATCTTACAACCACAAAAAATACTAGCAAAGCAGCTCTAGTTAGAAGGAAAAGAGAGAGAGAGGTGGAAAAGGTCCAATCCGGCCTTGTCATGTGTTTTAATTTTGGTCTTAACCTCCTAATTGTGGTGTTTAACTTATCCCTTGCTCAATTAACCAGCTGTTCTCAATTGTTAGTCAATTTATATCACCCACTTTATATTTTAATTCATACAATGAAGTCATTAAATTTCAATACAACACATATGCACCTTAAGTGCACCCTTGTGCACCCCATAGTGCACTTTGGTTTTCTTCACCTTCTTTGGCCATTTTTCTTTGATTTCTACCCTTAGGCCTCATTTAGCTTAGGCATTCAAGCCTCTCAAGTTATCTGAAAGGTAAGATTACCTTAAACCTCCTATAAACATAGGCACACATGTGCACACTAACACCACTAGTATTACTGTTCCTTTAACACTGTTAAATCATCTTATTTTGCCATGCCTTTCACAACCATTTGCCCTCATTTTCATTGACTTTTAAGTTATTTTATGTATAGCCCATAGCCTATACAAGTCCTAGGCATGACATTCTTCCCCCTTAAGAAATGTGGTCCTCCAAATTTTGAAGAGACTTAGGAAAAAGTTCTAGGTTTCTTTTAAGTATTTTAGCTTCCATTTCTTATGTTACCTTTTGTTCTATATGGTGAGTCCATTGGACCTTTACCATATTTATCCATTTGTTTCTTAGCTTCGTAGTGTCCATAGCTAGAATTTTCATAGGTTCTTGTTCATAAGTAAAGTTGGAAGCCACTAGAATGCTAGAAGCTGGAATTGCATGAATTAGGTTAAATAAGTACCTCTTTTGCATGCTCACATGAAATGCATCATGTATATGCCTTAGCTCAAGAGGTAATCTAGTTTATATGCCACATTGCCAATTCTGGCAACTATTTGGAATGGTCCAATATATTTGGGTGCTAGTTTGCCCTCCTTTCCAAATCTTACAACTTCTTTCATTGGAGACACTTTTATCCACACATAGTCTCCAACTTGGAATTCTAAGTCTTTTCTTATTTTTAGATTAGCATAGGCCTCTTCTCTATTGTTAGCAACCTTTATCCTATTCTAGATCATTTTGATCTTTTTAGTAGTGTCATGGATCAAGTTTGGCCATGTTTCAACTTTGTCTCTAGGTCTTGCCAATAATGGGAAGTAATACACTTTCTCCCATACAATGCCTTATAAGGTGCATCTTTGTCACAGTGTGATAACTCTTGTTATAGGAGAATTCTATCCAAGGTGAGAGTTGATCCCATTCTCCTTTGAAGTCTAAGGTACAACACCTTAGCATATCTTCAAGGACTTGTATAGTCCTCTCTGTCTTACCATCTGTTTGGGGATGGTAGGCTGAGCTTAGTTTCAGTTAAGTGCCTAAAGCTTGGTGTAAGGACCTCCAAAACTTAGAAATAAATCTTGGGTCTTTATCAGAAATTATATCATTTAAGATACCATGTAATCTTGTTATTTCTTTTATATACAGCTGTGTTAGCCTATTAAATGGATCAGTGAGGTTAATAGGTAAAAAGTGAGCAGACTTAGTAAGCCTATTCATAATCACCCAAATAGTATCATGCCTTCTTCTTATCATAGGCATGCCTACCAAGAAATTCATGGATATGGATCTCCATTTTCTTTCTAGTGTAGGTAAACTCCTAGCTTTTGGTGTTCCACTTTTGCTTGCTGGCAAACTACACATTTGGACACAAGCACCCCAATATCGTTTTTCATATTTGGCCACCAAAAATATTCTTCAAATCCTTATATATTTTCAATGTTCTGGGATGTATGCTCATTTTGTTACAATGAGCCTTTTTTTCAAGATTTGTTCTTTTAACCCATGTCCATTAGACGCATAAATCCTAGCTTGGAAGTACAGGAAACCCTGCCTATAAGAGAACCCTTGGAACAATTTTTCATATCTTTGGCTAAATACCTTAGCAAGATTTTCATCATGATGTTATGCTATTAATATTTCCTCTTTCCAAGTTGGTTGAATGGTCACAACAGCTATTTGAGTTTTCTCCCATTCCAACCACTTTTTTGCCAAACAAGCTAAGCTATTCAGGTCATTCTTATCTTATTTTCCTTTAGCCTTCAAAATGCCAGTATCTTTTCTGCTCAAGGCATCAACCATTGTATTGGTTTTGCCTTCTGTGCACTCAATATTATAATCAAAATTCTTGAGATACTTTAGCCACCTCATTTGCCTTATATTCAAGTCTTTCTGAGTAAAAAGATATTTCAAGCTCTTATGGTTAGTAAAGACTTGGAACTTATTGCCTATTAAGTAATGCCTTCATTATTTCAAGGAAAAGACCATAACAGCTAGTTCCAAATCATGGACTGGATAATTCCTCTTATGTGGTCTCAATTGCCTTGAGCCATAAAAAATGACTTGTTTGCCTTGCATCAATATACATCCTACCTCCACCATGGATGCATATGTATAAACCTCAAAAGGTTTAGTAGGGTCAGGCAATATTAAGATGGGTGTTTAAGTGAACTTATTCTTAAGCTCATAGAAGCTTTGCTCACACTCCTTTGGCCACTCAAACTTTTGTTCTTTCCTAGTTAATGTTGCCAAAGAAGCTATTGTTATAGAAAATCTAGGTACAAATCTTCTATAATAACCAGCTAACCCTAAGAAACTCCTTATTTCCTTTACATTTTAGGGTTGCTTCCATTGTAAGATTGAAGTAATCCTGGATGGGTCTATCGCCAATCCTTGTCCTTTTACGACATGACCTAAAAATTCAATTTGGTTTGTCCAGAAATGACACTTATTTAGCTTACCATATAGTTGATGTTTTCTTAGCAAGTCAAGTGTCAATCTTAAGTGTTTCTCATGGGCTTTCTCATCTCTTAAGTACACCAGAATATCAACTATAAAGATTATCACAAAGTGGTCTAGATGTGGTTTGAATATTTTTTGCATCAGGTCCACAAAGAATGTTGGAGCATCTGTGAGCCCAAATGGCATCATTGTATACTCAAAATGCTCATATATTGTCATAAAGGCAGTTTTAGGAATATTCTCTTCTTTGATTCTTAGTTAGAAGTATCCAGACCTGAGGTCAAGTTTGGAGAAGATTTTAGCTCCCCTAAGTTGATTAAACAAGTCCTCAATCTTAGGAAGAGGATAGTTGTTCATTATGGTTATAGCATTGAGATTTCTATAGTCAATGCATAATTTGAGGGTTCCATAATTCTTTTTCACAAATAGCACCAGTGCTCCCCATGGGGATACACTTGGCCTAATGAAACCTTTTTCAATTAATTCATCTAACTACCTTTTAAGCTCATTCATTTCTGGGATTTCCATTCTATAAGGAATATAGTAGCTCTTGGAGCTAGTTTGATTTCAAATTCTACCTCTCTCAAAGGTGGCAACCCAAGTAACTTAAAGGAAAATATCTTTGGAAACTTCCTTACAATAGGAATTTTATTAAGTTCACTTTTAGTTTCATTCCCATTTAAGCCCATGTACTTTTCTTTAAAGAGTATAAATATGCAATCTATCACCATTATTTGCACATTTCTATCTCATTTTAGTAATTCTTGTAGATCATGCGCCCCTAGCCCATGTAGTGTTACCTTTCTAGCTTGGTAGTCTATAACAACATTACTTTCTGCTAGCCAATTCATGCCCAAAATTATATCATATCCAGTTGTTTCCAGAATGATCATATTAGCCCTTAATTCCAGCTTACCCAGCCTAATTACACTATCGTTAATTATTTGATGTGCAAACATTATTTTATTTCCAGCTATTCTAACCATATACATTTTAGGCAAAGTAGTAACTACTAAATTTAATTCTTTAACTAAACTAGCTGAAATTATTGATATAGATTCTCCAATATCATATAGCACAAAAATAAGATCATCATGAAGGTAAAGTTTACTTTTTCATGCTTCCTTTCTCAACCTGTCTGGGCCTATCTCCTATTCTTCTTTGCTTGGTCTTTTCTGCCTCCTGGATCCATCAATCTAGAATACTCTTCTTGGGTGTGGTTGTGCTTTGGCTGGCTTGGTCCTTATTATGGCAGCTTTGATGGCAGAGGTGTTGTTGCTCCCCTTCCTCTGCCTTGTTGGTTCCTTGGCCAAGCAGCACTAAATCTTTTAAGTAATTTTTTTTCTTTTTCTTAATTGGGTAATCTTTGACCCAATGATCTTGAGAGCCACACTTGAGGCATCTATCTGTGACTCTATAGTATGGTTTAAAACCATGGTACTTTCCATACACTTGGCACTGTGGCTCAAATCTTTGTGGCTTCCCTTGCCTTCTTTTACTCCTTCCTGGTTTCAACCATTATTGGCTCATTCTTTGCTCTTTTTTCCCACTCCTCTGGTTTTTAATAGCCCCTCTATTGCTCTTTTCTTTTTGTTACTAGAATTCTTGTTCCAATGTCTAGACCCTTTGGACTGCCTCATAATATTTCTTAATTCCAATGGCCTTAGTTCAGGCCTTAGTCCTCTTATAAACCTTTTGGTACTCAATTTTTCCTACCCATCATATTGTGGGGCATATCTAATAAGACTATTGAACTTTTTCTCATAATCCATTATAGGCATATTTCCTTGTTCTAACAAATTAAACTCTACTTGTTTCTAACCATTGAGTGCTTCACTCATATATTGTTGCTAGAACAATTATAGGAAATTTGCCCATCTCATTGGCTTCTTTTCTTCATTAGCTTCATTTCATTTATATTCATATGAGCCATTTGTACTGTCCTCCACCAAAGCTCAACATTTTCTTCTAACTTGAAGGTAGCTAACAACACCTTTTGAGTGGATGAGACTTCCATCCCATCAAACACATTTTCTACTTGGTAGATCCAAAATTCCGCCTTATTTGGATCATCACAACCTCTAACATTGGGGGTTTAAGTGGCAAAAACCTTTCTAATTGCCCTTCTCTTAGGCCATCATCTTTTGGCCTCCTTTCTCTTCTCCTATGACTCATTGATCCTTCCCCCATTGGAACTGTACTCCTAGCACTTTTTGAGGCTTGTTCCACCTTTTTAGCAAGACTACCTAAGTGCTTTTTTTTTTGTCTCATCACTAACCTCAACATCACACCTCACTTCCTACCTTATCTTTGACTATAATCTTCTACACCTTGGATTCCTTCTTTTATCATCCAATTCCTTTCTATCATCAGCCTTATTTCTACTGGTTCGTTCCTCCCTCATAGGCTCTTTGCCTAGCCTTTTCTTCCTCCTTTCTTCTTATGGTGCTTTTTCAGCCATAGCACTAATAGGTGCTTGAGCCAGGCCCTTAGATAGGGCTTCATACCCATTATAAACTAAGCTATAACAACTTGCATAATTTCTATCATATGTTCCATTCTTTGTTGACCATGCATATTATGTCCAGGCTCATTATCCCTATTTTCTAGCTCCCCTATCGTACTTTCTGCCATTTGCTCAGTTTTAGGCTGTTGATTATTTCTTGGATCAACCCTATTATTTTGCTACTCCTCCATTTCTTTTACTTTACCTCTAGTCATCAACCTAAAAGCACACAATGGTAACCAATGCTTAAATTTTTCAAGTCATTAAAACTTTAGTGGGATTAGCCTAAATAGACCTCTAGTGTCCTATCAAATCTCAGCTCTAATACCAACTCTATCATGCCCTAAACCACCCCCACCCTATGCATTTGTTTTCCATTTAGGAGGTTCATTAACTTATACGCCCATTTTAAACATTTGGGTGGCTTAGGACACAACTCCCAGGACACTTAGCCAAAAGTTAAACTTAGTTTTTCAATTTTAGTCAAGAAATAGCAAAATTCATTTGGCCAATTAAATGATGTCTATTTTGTTCCAAAATTTTTAGTTAAGCTAGTTTCAGGTATATCTTGAAGGTCAGATATATCTTGAAGGAAAAAAAAAAAGAAAAGTCTAGTTTGGATTGTCAAAACATACCATGTACAAAAAGTAAAGCCTTGGTGGGTAAAGTGCATAATTTAATGTCTTGGTAGGTCTACCTTCAGGCCTACCAAGTGCACCCCAGGAGACATGTTCCAGCAAACATATAATCACTCTATTTACATGCCAGATGAGTAATATATCAATTACATTGGTAAAAGCATAATGTACAACGCTGGGTACAAGTAAGCATACATAGGTGTCTCGGTAGGCCTACTTTAGGCCCTCCTATGCAAAACCAAGACACATGCACATATGCATTTTTAGTTTTACATGCCAACCTTCCACACACTAATTTACAAGTTCCCTAGCCTTTCTTAGGCAATAAAACAGATCCAAATGCAACTAGTCTCATACCAGCCATAAGACCCTACAACCATGAATACTTAGGTTAACACATTGAGCATTAGCAGGTTATAATAGTTTTGGGTGCTCGAGATATACCTAAAAGTTCACACACTACCAAAACGAGTTAGTAGAAATCCTAATCCTTTAGTCTTTTCCTAGAAACATGAAGAAATAAGGCAGGAGTACAATGTAGTTGGTAAAAGCCCAAAATGGCACAAAGTGCCCATAATGTCTAGGACACTGTACATAACACGTATATCCATTCTTTCCCAAGCTAAAACTTACAATGTAAGACAAAAAATACATGAAGCAAATACAAGGCAATATACTAAAAATATAATATAGGGTCAGCACATGCATCCAAACAACAATGCACACAAAACAAACACATCACATACTTGGCTAAGAAACCTAGGGCATAGCAAGCATTTCATAGCCTTTTGTTCATTTTATTTGTTTAATTTACATTATGTCACTTTAAAACATAGAGCTCCTGATCTTGTACAAGCTTGGGCAAACTTGAAATCAGGCACTAATGCTTGCCTTAGGCATAGTGCTTTCGGTACCTTAGCCACTTCTTAACACCTAGGTTCCATTGGTTCTCAACCATCTCCTAAGGTATTTTATTCTCAATAAAAAACATAAATCAACCTAGAATTCAAGAAAGGAAACATATTTGAACCCTAATCAGAAAAGATAGGTGCTGGGCACAAGAAATGAGCTCGGTTTAGACAAAACCATAATACCTTGTGGCCGAAGTAAGATTCCTTCCACCAATTTCTCACTTCCCTTTCTTTGGAAACCTTATGCCTCCACCATGAATGCCTAGTTCCTGCTTTTTTTTCGATTTTACATCCACCAAAACTACTAGCAAAATAGCTCTAGTTGGAAGGAAAAAATAGAGCTGTCCAATCCGACTTTGTCAAGTATTCTAATTTTGGTCTTAACCTTCTAATTAAGGTGTCTGACGTATCCCTTGCTCAATTAACTAACTTGTCTGAGTTTTTAGTCTATTTCCAACACCAACTTAAGTTTTAATTCAAACAATTAAGTCCTCAAATTTCAACATAAACACATATGCACCTTAAGTGTAACTTAGTGAACTCTCGTGCACCCCATAGTGCACTTTGGTTTTCTTTCCCTTCCTTGGCCATTTTATTTTGTTTTCCTAGCCTTATGCCTTATTTTTAGCTTAGGCATTCAAGCCCCTCAAGTTATCTGAAAGGTAAGATTACCTTAAACCTCCTATAAACATAGGCACACACATGTGCACACTAGCACTAATACCATTTTCATTTGACCCAGTTAAATCATCTTATTTTTCCATGCCTTTCACAACCATTTTCCACCATTTTCATTGACTTATAAGTTATTTTATGTATAGCCCATGGCTTATACAAGTCCTAGGCATGATAGTCGGGGGCTTTACTAGGGGACACAAAATGTCTGGTGTCCCTACCATCTTTGTTGATTAGCTACAAATAAGGCTTTGGTTCCCTCTTTACCCACTGGCAGAATAGATCTGTGACCACTTTTAGGTTCAACCCTCATGTTGACTCCAAATTCTTTCACGTAAATAAACACCTTCATCCTTTGCTGCAAGATGGTGATGGTGGTCCCCATGTTGGAGGTTTTCCTCCAATTCTACATGCTAAACCTGAAGAAAGGTTCTTTACTCTTTAACATCGGCCCCATCAACCAAGGGCGACCAAATCTTTTACCTTCGCCACCTGTAAAGATTTGTAGGTAGAATGGAAGAATAGTTTCTTCTATACGTTAAGGGAGCCATCGCGGGCCTTCCCTTATGAGTTTGCCAAGACCCTCCAGCAAGCCTTGGTTGGGAGGCCATCACAATACAAAGACTGTAATGACCATTGAGTATACACTGGGCTCCTTACTTAGATGGAATTAATGGTGGGAAATGAAAATTTATGAATCTGGTCCCTATCCATTACACGAAGATTGGAGGGACATCGCTCAGGTTGGTAGGGATCAGCAGGGCTCATCTGAGCTACCTGGATGTGCTGCACCCTATTAACTATGCCCCATAGTAGAGAAGACAGGTGGTGGATTCGTTTGAGATAGCCTTCTGTGCCTAATAAGGTCACTAGTCCCTATGATTCGTGCTTTACATGCATTTATTCACCTTGCCTTTTTGCTTATCAGGATGGTTCTAACTGTATTCTAATTTTTTTTCTTTTTTTTGCAGAGATGGGCAGCTGAACTAAGGAATTCTTGAAATGGTGGAAAAGCATCATTAATGGGCTAGCTGTTGCACATCAGCTCCTGATCCTTTCAGCCAATACAACCCTCCCACCTAGGCATGAAAAGTCTTCTGCTTCCAAGGCCACATCCCAGATGGTGCAAATGGACAACTCTCCACTGGAGGCTTAATTTGTTCACAAAAGATCGTACTCTTGAAGTCAAAATGGACTAATGCCTCTCTAGGTGGAAGTGACGTTATGACCTGTTTTGATGATTTTTTCCTTCTCTGGCATTGATTTTATCGATATGACATCATTCTTTGCTGATTGTGAGTTTTTTTATCTAGCTTCTCTTGAAGGCGATTTAAAATGAGCGAGCCCTCCACCAATGGAGAGCCAAGGCCAATAGTGATCTTCTGGAACTAAAAGGCATTTAGGGAAGCATCACAAAAACAAAAGGTGACTGGGAATGTAGTGTCCTAAAAGTAGAAGAGGCCTTTTCTGCTGGGATCGTCTCAAAGAGGGCACCTTTAGTAGTGTCCGGTCCCACTTGCCATAACCTCCCTAATCTTGAGGTGGATCACTGCCTTTAACCCCACAACCCGGTTTCTGAGCAGAGTTAGGCTCAAAGGCAAAGTTTTGCGGTTAAGAGGATCGTGCCAGACTAAGTGTTCGATCCCAGTGGGTGGCGGGCATTGGTAAGTTGATCATAAGGATTGTACAGGCATCTTTCACCATATCTTAGAGGGTATAAGGACTCCAAAAGATAGGCACCTTTTTACCCATCCCATTCAGGGGGGGATGGATCTTAGTTGATCGGCATCGCCTTTAGCCTTCTTTAGGTATGTTGATTGTTACTTTATACTGTGCAAAGTATACATGTTAAGATGTTGACTATTCTCCTCTACAGGAGGCCATTATCACGTTCTCCATCAGTGAGGGGTGTATTATTCACGATAGGAGCATTCAGTCATTAACTTCTTAGGTTAAAAACTTGAAGCCTTCAAATGAGTCCTTGAGGAAGGAGTTAGAGAGTGAGTGCTCCATTAAGGACGTTCTGGCAAATGAGGTGCATGATATGAAGGCAGACAAGGCGAAGGCCAAGACCTACTGCTAGTTAAAGCTGAAAGAATTAGCGGAGGCCCTCGAGAAGACTAGGGAGAGGGAAGTCTTTGATAAGGCCGAGGTGATTGAGTTCTCTCCTAAAAGTTACCTAAGACAAAATAAGGCTCATGAAGCTAAGTTTGCCAATGGACCAACTAGCTCTGATGGGTTTCTTGATTGTTCAAAGTGAAGCCAGCTCAAACTTAACCGCCCCTACGATACCCATCATGGAGTAGATCATGAGGGGAGCTCATCTCACTCATCCAGAAATGAAGCAAGGGCTCGGTAAGGAGGTATTCGACGAATTCAAAGAGGGCTTCCTTACTTGCCACTTCAGGTTGAGTGAACCATCCGAACTTGGACTTAGCCTCTTTATCAGCTTATGAAAACTGGGTTCGAACTATGATGTATGGCCAAACGAGGAAAAAGCAGGAGTAGTGCCCGTCGATGAAGAATCATTTGTGATGGACACTCAAGAAGTGCCTTTTGACGATGAATTCTAGGTAGCCTCGTTTACAATTGTTTTAAAAGGGATGCCAATGAAGCAACTAAGACGTTGAATAGAGGTACCTCCGCAACTATTTTTGAGGAAGGGCACCATCAGTTATGGAGAGACACCAACAAGGTGTTTCTTACCTCCATATAATCCATTCATGTCGCCCAGTATCCCCTTGAAATATTTTAATCCTTCGATGGCTTAGCACAGTGTCTCCTTGAAGTCCTTCAACCACTCAACCCGTATGATCTTACAAGACCGTGCATTGCCTTCAATATTTTCTTAATGACCTTTTGTATGTTAAATTGCTTCTGTAAATAATTTTAAAGATTATATTAATGAAGTAGTCATTACTTATTTCTAATGTGTGGATTTTAAGCTCATCTATTGTGTTAATCCAAATTTACTTATTCAGTAGTTACAAGCTTAGGGATCATTAGTTATAAGTGGCAAGCCATCGTTAGGGGTTTTCAGCCCCATTTTTTTTTTGGTATGATTGTTTTCATCATTTTAGATTTTATTGCCTTTGTGGTTGTTGTCTTCGTGGTTTTGGTTTTTGTCACCTTTGTGATTTTGGTTTTCGTTGACTTAATAGGTTTGAGTTAGCCTCAGATATGTTAGTGGATTATTCCTTCAATGGCTAACCCTTAATTTATGAATCTTACTTTTATTGATTCAGTGGCCAAGCTAGGGGCTTCATAGGATGATCCATCAAGAAGATAAGTTCAAAAGAATGAAAGCCTTCATTAATTGTGTTTAAGAAAAGATGATCCATGAAAAAGATAAATAAAATGATAACCTTCATTTTACTTCATAAGAGTAAATAACATCATTGTCATGCAATGTAAGGTAGTAGATCATCTGAGTGGTAGGTCCTGGGCATCGTTCTTCCTTTTGAAAAACTCTGTCTCTGACCTTGCGCTTAACTATATAGGGTCCATCAAAATTAGGCCTTAATGCCCCATGACCAAAATTTCTACCCGTTAGTTCTACTTTCATAAGGGCCATACCTATTTGGATGTCCTTCATCTTCATTCTTCCTCTTAACCCTCTTATCATAGGTCAAGGCAACTTGCTATTTGAAAGTCTTCATACGGATTCTAGCATCATCTTTTAGTTCCTCCACTAAGTATAATTGGCCTTCTAGTGCTTTGGTGTTTTCTCCTGAGTCAAATGCTTAGACTCATAAGGTTGAGCATACAACTTCCACGGGTATAAGTGCGTCTATTCCATAGGCCAGGTTGAAGGGGAACTCATTAGTGGGCCTTTATGGCATCATCCTATAATCTTATAGGACACTGGGTAATTCTTTAGTCCACTTCTCCTTGGCTTATCCCAACCTTTTCTTCAATTCGGTTGGTGACTTCCATTTGCCTATTTGACTGAGGATGGGCTATGAGTGTAAAATAAAGTCAAATGCCTCTTATTTCTGCAAATTGACAGACCTGCTAGTTGTTAAATTGCCTCTCATTATTTGTAATGATGGCCTAAGGGCATTTGAATCGACAACTTATGATATTTCACAAGAACTTGATAATATGAGGGGTCGTTCTCAATCTACTTGGTAAATTAATCCATGGCTGTAATGTAATATTTGACTTAGCCAGGGGCCATAAGAAGTGCTCCAATAAGATCTAGTCCCCATATGGAAAAGGGCAATGGGTCAGCGGCAGGGAAGTTCTAGAGCATTATAATCTTTATACCAAAGAGTTTAGTTGACAAAGGTGGCACTGTCAAACGAACATTCGAGAATCTGCTCAGATTGTGGGCCAGAGATATCCTTGTTACAACATTTTATAGGCCCAGAAATTAGCACCAATGTGCATTCCATAGTCCTCTTAGTGAATCTCTTGGAGCATCTCTTGCCCTTCTCAAGGTATCAGGCACCGTTCTAGGAGGAAACAAATCCTCTCCTACACAGTTCTTTACTAATAATGACAAACCTTCTTGACCGAATCCTGGTCTTCCTTCTTTCCTTTGGCATTATGGTCAGGATCTCGGTGTCAGAGTAAAGCCTAATCGGCCTACTTCAGTCATCTGCGAGGGCCTTGTGTTCTATCAGCTATATCAACGGCTCTAGGAGTGCTTCTATCAAGGCCTCTTCTTGGACTTTCAAGAAAACGTTTGCTCATTTTAGGCCCTCAATATCTTCTAAACCTACACGTGGTCAAGTATCTGCATTAATTTTTTAGTCGTATTCAAATACTTATAAAAGAATAGGGTCTTTAACCCTTACTATCCCAGTAGCCTGGCTCATTATCAATTGGGAGTTGTTGTAAATTCATAAGCATCATACCCCCACCCAACCAGTCATCCATAGCCTTACTAAGAGAGCCCAATATTTTGTTACATTGTTTGTGACTAGGAATTGGAACTTTATTTACCTCTATACCAATAGGCCATCGTAGTAAGATACCTGCACCTTGGTACTCAAGCCTAGATGTTCCATCTACATACATTTCCCAAGGTGAAGCTTCTCCCATGTGCTCTTGCTCCCAAGTTGTTCTATCAAGATCTTGTTCATGTGCCTCTGGTAAGTGGCTCTAGAGTTCTTTAGACCAAAGGACATCCTCTTGTAGCAATTTTCGGCCTCCTAGTGGTAAAGGCTATTTTTTCTTTGTCTTCAAGGTCCATACGGAACTGATGTTACCCACTGAAAGCATCTATAAAAGATAAGATGTTAAACTCCAAAGTGGCATCAAGCAACTGATCTATGGATGGTAGTGGGTAGGGATCCTTGGGGCAGGCATCGTTTAGGTTTGTATAATTGATGCATATGCGCCATTCTCCATTCTCCTTATTTACTAAGACCACATTAGCAAGCCACTCGGGATATCGTACTTCTCGAATAATACCCACCTTCAATAGTCTTTCAACCTATTCTCTAATGAAATCTTACATTTCGGGTGCCATATTCCGCTTCTTTCATTGTATCGGTCGAGCGAAGGGTTTACAGCTTATGGGTGAAGATTTCTAGGTTTGTCCCTAACATATCACTAAGAGACCATGGAAAACATCCATATTAGCCTATAATAACTTAATGAATGGTTGCTTTACCTTTTAAGGGAGGTCCTTACCAATCTTCACAATTTTTCAAAGGGCTATCTCTATCACCTCAGATTCTTTGGATAAGGATATGCTGGGCTTATTCTCATTTGGCTATTTTTTCTTCCTTTTTGGCTCTGATAGAGCCAATCTCTCCTCCCTAGGTCCTTTCAAGTTGGCCACGAAACTTTTTCACACTTTGGCCTAGTCTATGTAAAAAGTAACGTCTCTGATATGAGTTAAAAAAACCATAATTAGCCATTGAATATCTGTTATAATGTGAGATTGTACCTAAGTTGACCATCCAAGTATGGAATTATGTGGTGAGGGTACATCCAGGACCAAACATTCTAAGCTATGTAAGTCATAAATGGTTCACCCATTCTTGTCTATGCCCATTAACATGAGGGGCAATTTGATCATCCCTAACATAGGACCTCTTATCTACCTATTCTAAATGTAAGCCATAAAATGGGGGCAAATAAAGATCTCTTGACTTTAATCTTTTTTAGCAAACTAGCAAATGGGACGTTAGAGTTGGCGCCGGTATCTAGGAAAATCCTCTTAACAACAAAATTGTTGATCCTAGTGGTAATGATGATCAGATCTACATAGGGAGAAAGAACGTACGACCCATCCAGCCTCATTAGAACATTACTATAGTCAGCTACCTCCAATTAAGCGATCTCACACTCTTGCCTCTATGGGCCGTAGAAGATTCTCCCTTAGTAATCATGTGTACTAACACCATAGATGACCCTGGATTTCTGTGATGCCTCAAAGGCAATCGTTGTCTGTCTAGCCATCATCTTCGGTCATGATCTTCTTCCTTGCCCCTTATTCAAGGCCTTTTTTCTTATCTTCAGCAAGGGGATTGTGGTTTGGCTAAGTATTTTTTCAATTTTCTTGCTTGATTCATGTCCTCTAGAAGTCTCTTTAGCTGCCAGCAATCCTCGGTGTCGTGGCCTTTGTCTTTATGGTATTGACAATATTTCTTCAAGTCTTTCTTGTTTGAAGGATGCTTTGGTGGAGGCTATCTAGGCATTTGGTTCCTCTTTTCCAGTGCATATAGGATGTTTGATCTTATTTCTTTTAAGGGCAGTAGAACGAGATTTAAGCATGAAGGTTCTATTCCCTTGCCTCTCTTTCTAGAGACTCACCCACCTTCTCCGGCTTTTGGCTGTTCCTTCTATGCTATGGGTCGATTAAGTTCTTGGGCCTGCATGTAGCGAGTAGCTTGGTCAAGGAATTCTTCTACATCCCTTACAGGGTTTTCATGGAAGTCCTAGGCCAACCTAGAGTCACGTGTCGAGTCTTTGGTGATAGCTACCAAGTGCATTTCAAGAGACAAATCCTGCACTTGAATGGCCTCGGTGTTAAACCTTTGCCCAATGTCCCTTAAGAACTCCTCTTGGCCTTATCAAACTTTCAATAAATGAGCCACCATTTTGAGGGTTGATCTACTCCCCAAAAAGTGGTGAAGGAGCACCTGAGAAATATCTTTGAATGAGCAAAAATAATTCCCTATATTCGTCCTAAACCAAGAGGAAACTACCCCCATCAGGGTCAAGTTAAAGGCTCTACACATTATTGCATCTGAGGCTTTCTCCAACCCCATGGAGGTAATATACTGCTGCAAATGATTGACAGGATCTATGAGGCTATCATAAAGATCAATTTTTGGCATGCAAAATCCATCAATAGTGGGGCTTTGATTTTTTAATCTGTAAAGAGTTGGATCCACATATAATCAAAATCAATAGTAAAGCTAGCCCATGTTGTGGGAGGGTTTAGGCACTTTTGTATGATATTCCATCTTATCAAGCCTTTGTAGAATAGTGCTTACATCGCTGCCAGTGGGATCTTCAGATCCTCTTAAAGATGGAAGAGGATCAACAACATGGGCCCTCTGAGCTGGATCCCGAGGAAGGACCTGTTGGGGTTTGTTGGTCACCAAGTAGCTCTTTGTGACTTTCTTGGGTGCTTTAGATAGCGCTATACGGATTTCCTATTGGATAGTCATTTGCAATTGTTTAAAGAAAGCAAGCTAGAATGCCTAAAATTGATCGTCGTCTAATGGTGCGTGGCTCCCTCTTCGAGGGTTCATTTAGAGAGCCAAAGGCTCTTCTCCTTCAACTTTATAGGCAGTTTTATCTCCATGCGAGGAGACTGGTTTAGCCTTTACGCTGGCTTTTATGGTCATCCCCTGGCAAATCCCAAACATCAATATGAAATCTTTAGGTGTTCACCATGCTTTCCTACAGATGGTACCAAATTGATAGTCAATGAGGTTGCTTAAACTAAGCCTAGTAGCTCATGGTGAACAAAGATCTTGCGCACAAAAATAAGGCCAGAGCCCTGGAGTATTTTCCCAAGGAAAACCCTTCGACGGTTAAGTTAGTTCTCGACCAGTAGAGAAGTAATAAAATGTTTGGTAGAAATCTCGTACATCATGATTGGCAAATGAGAGAGGCTTATATTGCTGATGAAAGATCTAAAAGGATCACTTCTGAATGGAAATCCCTTAATTAATCCCATAATTTTAGGATTCCTTTCCTTCTTGGGTGAATTGCCTCTTTGGCTTGTTAGGCTACTTGATTGCGATCTATCTATTGTGGGTTTATTCATTGTGGACCTAACATTGGGCCTGTGTCCTACCACAATGAATGATCCTTAGAAAAATTAAATTCAAAAAAAGTTATTCCTGCAAACAATTTTAAGATAAAAGAAGTTCGCTAGAAAATATCCAACAGCTAACCGCTGGAAAATGTCACCAAATAATTTCCAATGGCTAGCTATTAGAAATTTCCGTTAGCCGTAACTCGTTAGAATACTATGCCTCAGAAATTGAGGAAATTTTAGTAGTGCTTTATTCGTTTTCTAGCAAAGCAACTATATCAATTAACTATTTACTTTAACAAATTAAGCCTCTCTTGGCCTCTTCTTTGTCCATGCCATGCCAACACTACTAAGTTTAACACAGCAAACACTAGAAAATTGGTCTCAGATACGCTCTCAAATGACATTATTTCCAGCCCTATATACCCAAAATACAAGAGCACACCCTCACCTTTAAGAACCCTTAAAACCTTAGCCAAAATACACTTTCAAATGACGTTATTTCCAGCCTTAACCCTTGATTTAGCTTGCTAACCTTATGAAATCACTAAGAAACAAGCAAGGCAGCAAGATTTCCATCATTTCAAGTACATAATCCAGCAAAAATTCAATCCCAGCCAAAATCCAACCACTTACAATAATCACAAAATTGAAATCTCCACTCTTCTTGGTATGGATATGGTTTTCATTGAGAGCAATGCAGGGATCATTATGTTGTGAGTGACGAATTTAGATCGGCAGTCTTGAAGGTTTTGGATCATTATGTTGTGAGTGATGAATTTAGATCGGCAATCTTGAAGGTTTTCACATATTTTTGTAAAAATTGAAAAGTTGATGGCAGATAATTTGAATAGCTATGTATCCATAATTTAAGAGATGAACACTGATTCTTGCAAGTTGGTAACGCAAGAGTAACTCGATCTTGCCCAATGTGTTGTGGTCATGCGAAGATTGAGTTTTATTTAGTTAAGTTTGGTAAGTGTAACTGCGTTTTGTTATTTCTTTCCTCAGATACTTTGATTTGTCCATCGAACATTATCATCTTCGTTGTTTATTAATAAAATTACCATTGTTTCTTTCGGAAAAAGAAAACAAAAGACAAAAAGGCCAAAAAAAATAATTTTTTTCATTCACAAACTAGGATCTCGTTGGGTGAAAGTGTGACTAATTGATATTCATGGTAAATAAATATTTTTAATAGAAGTACTAAAAAATATTTTATATTTCTAACCCAACAAAAAATCCACATAAATTATATCAAATCATACAACAAACAAATACACTAAACACCGGCAAAAATAGGTAAATGAGCCAAATATTTTGGAAAAGAGAAACATTCTTTTTTTTTTTTTTTTGCAGTAAGAATGTACACCGAAAATTCCAAACCACATATTCATAGAAAAAATATTGGAGAGGAGAAGTTTGTGGTTGGTGGGACGGCCCAGTCCCCTCTTTGGCAAGTGGTGCGAGCAAGCAACGACAATACAGTTTTGTTTAACAAATCCTTCTCCCATTTGAATATGCATGCATGCACCGACACCTGTTTTGGCTTATTCTTAGGCTCGTAATATTTTACACTATAGCGATTTGTATTTATTTTATTTTTTCTATAAAAATTTTAGTTTATCTTATCTTATTTTTGTATACTTGATATGAGAGTGTCAAAATCAAGGTTTCACTTGGAATTATTTTTCAATTAGGTGGGTGTAGTTGTACAATTAGATCAGAATCCTAATGGTAATCACAAACTCTAATTGAAATGTTTTTTTCTATTTCAAATCATAAAATTATACGATTTAAAAATTTGAATTCAGATATTCACAACCTTATATTCCATCAATCTGAATATTGGTCCCTTTTTACTTTATATAGAAATTCTTTCTATGCAAATTTTTTTTATCGTTTTTGAACGAAATTTGATTTTATATTCATGTTGATTTCCCAATATTTCAACGACTTGTAGTTTGAAGAGAAACTGCAAACTCATAAATTTCATGGAATATGATCTTATGTAAAAAACGTTTTTCTCACTAAAATTATTTCACTTCTTTATACACGAAAAAATTATGAAAGTCGTGGTTGCCCTAATCTACATTTATGTCGGTCAATTTCATAGTACTTACAGTTAATCCCTCCTATTTGAGCCCTTTAGCATAAAATGCTCAAATTAACATTTACATTTTTTAAATTGTGCAATCAAGCCCTAGATTCATCAATTTCATAATTTAGCACATATTTGATTTAACATAAGGGGTCGTGGCTTTTCATCATTGATTTCTTTGGCTTTGTTTGAAAATAACATCTAAAATCAACATCACTACAAGAGGGAAATATTGGAGTGACTGAAACTAGCAACTGAGTTTTAGTCGCTAGTCAATCGTTAGCATGTAGGCCCTGGAAATTATTGCGATTGACTAGTGACTAAAAT
The DNA here is from genome assembly GCA_005392925.1 of Aquilaria sinensis. Taxonomy (NCBI): domain Eukaryota; kingdom Viridiplantae; phylum Streptophyta; class Magnoliopsida; order Malvales; family Thymelaeaceae; genus Aquilaria; species Aquilaria sinensis. The sequence continues at coordinate 237,473 of SMDT01002598.1, read as the reverse complement.
ATTCAGTCGCTAGTTTTAATTGCTAGTTAATCGCTAGTCAATTGCACATTTTATAATATTTTTGAAAATCAGTCACTATTTTGCTTCAATTGCTATTTTAGTCACTAAATCAAATTAAAATCTTCAGTTTCAGCCTCACATTCTTCATTTCTCCTTCTTCTTTCTCTTTCTTCCTTCTCTGTTTCTTTCATTGTTTCTCCTTCTTTCTTCTCTACTTCTCTCATTGTTTTGGTCAACTTCTGGGTACTACCGTTGCGTTCTATCTGCACCTCCAGGAGTCGCCATACACTTGCTGCCTGAGTCATACTACCCGGTTGTCTCGAAAGCGCCGCCCTCGAGAGAATCAAAGTTGTGGTTAATCTTAATGTAGTCAGTGAAATAGTTACAAAACGAGATTGTACTTCTATTTCAGTAGTTGATACCATGGGTGAAGTCAAAAATTCAAAGGATAAAGATGCTAGAGACATTTTGGTTGTAATAATAATTTTGGTTGGAATAATATATTTATACTTATATATATACTTAAATATACATAATGTTATATAAAATATATCATTAATTCAAAATTCAGAACTTAAAATTGAATTTAGTCTAATAATTAATAACTGAAATGATAGACTTAGTGACTGAATTTAAAAATGATTAGCGGCTGAATTAAATGTATTAGCGATTGAGCTTTCATTTGTTATTTTAATAAAATTTAAAATTTACATCAGTCACTAGTCAGTCTCTAACAATTAGCGACTAATGATTTTACTACTGAACGATTCAGTCACTAGTCAGTCACAGTTAACGAATGACAGCGACTGTTTCTTCAGTTGCTAACATACTTTTCTCTTGTAGTGCATTAAAGGTTAGAATAAATTATCAACGACTATGATAACTTTTTTCAAACCTTAATGTAAAAGGCTATTGTTGGATAGATTTTTCAATCTCTAATAATAAATAGTGACACTGTTCTCAAACAAAGCCCTCCTTATATTGAATGGTAAAGGCACAATCTTGGTAGTTAATGAGCTGGGCTTCCTTCAGCACAAAGTGGCAACCTTGGGGGACTAGGCATTGCTGGCTTTCAGGCTCTAGAGTTGCTGGGATTATTACTGATGCTTGGTGAAACCTGGGGACAACAAAAAAAGTCCCAAGCAAAAGGCCGCAGGGTAGTCAACAGAGGAAGGAGGAAGAGGCGATGGCATGGTATCGTGGTTATACTAACTCGAGGATTTGGTTTAACGGTGCATGACAAATGCAACCTTATAGGATAGGTGAACAAACTATGGGCATTGTTGGTGATTGATGACACTGGGGGGGTTGATGTTTGGAGGTGAGTGAATCGGTGGTGATGGTCTAGAGTAAAGGGCAAGAATGAACTGAAGATGGTTGTGGTGAGAGTTGCGTCATAAGCTAGAGCAACAACGCAAATGGCTATGAAAGGAAAGGCCACGTTGATTCAATCTCCTTCAGCCAAGATAGTAGTCATGTCAAGAAAAGGTCTTTGTTTTGCTCCATATCATATACGAAATAGAAGTGCCATGATGATTTGGCAATATCATCTCCATAGATAATCAATTTAAGGATGACTTGTCCTGCACTGTCAGCTTAGCTGGTAAAGGTGTAGAAACATGGAACGTGAGATCTCAGGTTCAATCCCTCACCTTGCCCATTTCCATAACAATGCCTTAGATGCTGCTTTAGTTGTTTTTCTAGTTTCCAAATACACACTAGACATCCCCTCCCCTATAGTATAAATACTTACCTTCAACTCTGTAGCATTGTATAATTGATTCTCTCTACACCAAGAAAAAGAAAAATTAAGGATGAATTCATCTAGTAAGATTTGCTAATTGAGAACCGAAGGGCATGCTTGTATGATCTAGGGAGAGGGAAGAGAGCAAGCATGGTAAAATAATAATTTTGGCCCATAAATTTTCATTTAAAATACATTTTGGCCCCTTTAAAATTGGTCAAAATACCTTTTAAAAGAACTAAAGTTTAGGGGGGAAAAAAACTTATTTTGAGCCATTCTTTTTTAAAAGCTTGGTCCACCCTTGGAAGAGAATCAAGTAGAGATATGTTGTCAAGGGTGGTTGAAATAGAGGGAAAACGAGCTCTACATGGGCAACATTGGTTGTCAATGACAAAAGCAATGACTAACAAAAGTGGGATCTTTGACAAGAATGGTACCTCAATCATTAGATGGAATGTTTTGCAACCATCTGCACAATTTTCAAAAATATAAAAGGTCAATTTGAGCATTTAGACCCATAATCTTAATGGGCTGCCTGGCAAAGTTAATGGACTAAAGGTGCAACTGTAGGCTTATAGAAACCCAAGGGTGGAAATTATAGGTTTACCAAAATTGTGGGATAGGAGTGTATGCTGGGCCGAACCTCAAGGGGATCCTGCATGCCATTTTCCCTAAACTATTAGGCATTGGATCCCATAAGTATTATAATTTTCCTCTCCAAAAATTAAATTAGATGGCCTATTTCACATGGGATAAAAATAACAATAATAGAATAAAGTAGAATTAAGGGTAAATTTAAAAAGATCCTAATGTGTGAAAACATATTTGCCATTTTCTATTTGAAAATCCATATTCAGCCTCACAACTGTGATTATTACCACTGTTTTGTAACTGTTAGTTGCTTGGATCAATTTTTAAAATTCTAAATTAAATTATACAATTGTCATCTTTTAGTAAATTTAGTCTTTCTAATAATAATTTAAGGGTTAATAAGCATTTTAAAATATCAAATTTTCCTCAATCTAAATATAAAATATTTTGTTCCATATTGGTATTAACAGTGCTAAAGTAAGAACTTTAGATTATAATTTTCTACTCTATTTTTTTTATGTTTAATCGAGGGCCAGCCCACGTCACCACCATTGAAAAAACGACAACAGGCTTGCATTCTGTTAATGATGTTGGATGAGATGGGCCTGGTGTGGGACTGGGGGGTGGAGAAAATGGACAAACACTAAAAAAGACGATGCAAAATTTGAGGCTCTGAAGAGTGAAAACTACTTTCCACAAGACAAGTTTGATGGATGGAGGGATAATTACTTGAAAGGAAATAATCATGGGAGGTTCCCAATTTTATGCCAAGGTACCACTCCACTTTTTTTTTTACCCTTGAACTGAATCTGTTCTTGTTACTAGTGAGCTGATAATTTCAATGATATGGTCACTACTATCTCTCTCCCTGTTTTTTCTTTACTACCATTTTGATTTTTCTTGTTTTGCCTGTCACTAGGATTCCTTGTACCCATAATGTTACTGAAATCTTTGTTTCCAGTTCCCAAGTTCTTTCCTGAAGCGAGTGGGATTTCCCAGGAGTTGCCATTGGTGGTGCAGACTGCAGTGAAGTTTCGTTTCTAGTTCTTGGGGTGTCTTAGAGGAGCATAGGCAGATCCGCCATGAAAATCCAACCCCAGAATGTTGTGACCCTAGTTGTGTTATCCCTGGTTGAACTGGTCTTGTCTGGAACAGACCCTGGAGATTTTGCTGTTTTGAAGGAGTTTAGAGATGGGTTATCGAATCCAGAATTGTTGAATTGGCCAGGAAATGGGGATGACCCTTGTGGACCCCCTCGTTGGGATCATGTATTCTGTTCTGGTACAAGGGTTACCATGATTGTGGTACAGAATCTGGAGTTAAACGGAACTTTGCCTCAAGACCTCAACAAGCTTTCCATGCTCAAGAACATTGGTTTCCAAGGAAACAAATTTAGTGGTAAGTTACCTTCCTTTAGTGGGTTATCCAATTTGCAGTATGCATATTTGGATTTCAATAACTTTGACACAATTCCGGCTGATTTCTTTGATGGGCTTCATAGCTTGCAAGTTCTGGCATTGGACCAGAACAATTTGAATGCTAGCACTGGGTGGTCATTCCCCAACTCTCTTCAGGATTCTTCCCAGTTAACCAATCTCTCTTGTGTGAGTTGTAACTTGATTGGTCCGCTACCGGATTTTCTTGGTTCCATGCCTCTGTTGACGAATTTGAGGCTTTCTTACAATAAAATTTCCGGTGTTATTCCAGCAAGTTTTAGTGGCATGGCTTTGCAATCACTCTGGTTGAATGATCAACAGGGAGGTGGACTTACAGGTCCAATTGATGTTGTGGTGACCATGGAATCGCTTTCAGTCCTATGGTTGCATGGAAATCAGTTCAGTGGTTTGATTCCTGAAGGTATCGGTAACTTAACTGTGTTAACAGATCTCAATCTTAACAGCAACCAACTTGTTGGCCTTATTCCTGATAGCCTAGCAAAAATGGACCTGGACAAGTTGGATTTGAATAATAATCAGTTCATGGGTCCTATCCCTGAATTCAGAACCAAGAATGTGACTTTTGCTTCAAATGCATTCTGTCAATCCACTCAGGGCCTTCCCTGTTCTCCCGAAGTCATGGCACTGATAGAGTTTCTCCAGAGTGTGAATTACCCTCCAAGGCTTGTTCAGGCATGGTCAGGCAACAATCCTTGTTCTTGGGTTGGGATCCATTGTACCTCTAACCAGGGGGTTGACACAATAAACTTGCCTCATTATAACCTTTCTGGGACTTTGAGTCCTTCAGTTGCTTCATTGGTATCCCTTTCCCAAATTAAGCTTCAGTCTAATAATTTGAGTGGTCTGATTCCTGGAAACTGGACTTCCTTGAAAGCTCTCAAAACTTTGGATCTCAGTAACAATAACATTTCAGGTCCAATTCCGAAATTCACCAACTCTTTGAATTTAGTCCTTACTGGGAACCCTTTGCTGGAGTCTAATCATTCTGGGGTCCCTCCAGCTACGAATAATCATTCTGGGGTCGCTCCAGCTGCGAATTATCCACCATCTCAAAGACCAAATTCTTCATCCCACAGTCCGAGACCAATAAATGCAGGCTCAACCTCTAGACCAGGCAGTCCTGCAGTTAACTCAGCCAACACACAACATGCTAAAAGAAATGCTCTGATTATTGTTGCTGCCTCAGTTGCCGGCGTAGCCGTCCTAGCTGCATTGGTTTTCTCTATATTGATCTGCTGCTACAGGAAAGAGAAAGGTAGCAACTTGGCTCCAAGTTCTCTTGTTATTCATCCTAGAGATCCATCTAATGCAGATAACGCAGTTAAGATTGTTGTTGCAAGCAATACCAATGGAAACATATCTACAAGAACAGGTAGTGGATCTGCTAGCAGAAATAGTGGCGAGTCACATGTTATTGAAGCTGGAAATTTGGTTATCTCAGTTCAAGTTCTCCGAAATGTGACGAAAAATTTTGCACCTGAAAACGAGCTTGGCCGTGGTGGTTTTGGTGTGGTTTACAAGGGTGAGCTGCAAGATGGAACTAATATAGCTGTCAAAAGAATGGAAGCCGGTGTGATTAGCAACAAAGCCTTGGATGAATTTCAGGCTGAAATTGCTGTTCTTTCAAAGGTTCGCCATCGCCATTTGGTATCTCTTTTGGGTTACTCAATTGAAGGAAACGAACGTGTTCTTGTCTATGAATATATGCCTCAGGGTGCACTGAGTAAGCACCTGTTCCAGTGGAAGAGCTTGAAACTGGAGCCTTTAACATGGAAGAGGCGGCTGAACATTGCACTGGATGTAGCCAGAGGAATGGAATATTTACACACTCTGGCTCACCAAAGCTTTATACATCGAGATCTTAAGCCTTCAAATATCTTGCTGGGCGATGATTTCAGGGCAAAAGTTTCAGATTTCGGGTTGGTCAAACTTGCGCCTGATGGAGAGAAGTCTGTTGCTACCAGACTTGCTGGAACTTTTGGGTACTTAGCACCCGAATATGCAGGTTTGAGCCCTTTTCTTAGATTTTCTGAAATGAATCTATATTTAGCATCTTTACAGTTTATAGCTTGGTAATAATCTCAGAGTTTGAAGAAAACTAGAGAGTGAGTATTAGGCGGTTTAGTAGTACCATTATCATGTACCATCGCATTAAGCATAGAGCAGTGCCGGCTGTTAAAAAAAAAACTTAAATTTCAACAGAATTGAAAAACAAAAGCAATTTTAAGATTGCAATTAGCAATCCTAGAATTCAGCAGAATTAAAAAATAAAAAATAAAAAATGGTGTGGTGGTCGGCGTCTTTCTTTCTTATACTCTGGCATGGGTGTCAGATACTGAAACCGCGTACTTTGTTAATGTTCTACTGTATATTTGAAGTGTCATGTCCAGGTGATCCCTGTCAGGTAGAAGTATTGGGCAATGTATGACATAGGTATGGCATGGTAAAACAAAGAATAGTCCCATATCAAATAGGTCACATATCCTCACGTAACTCCTGAAAGTCTGTTTTCATGCATACTGATTTATACTATCTCTGACTTTATGTGCTGATTCGATCAGTGACCGGAAAAATTACAACCAAGGCCGATGTCTTCAGCTTCGGTGTTGTGTTGATGGAGCTTTTGACTGGACTGATGGCACTTGACGAGGACCGGCCTGAAGAAAGTCAGTACTTGGCAGCGTGGTTCTGGCATATCAAAGCAGACAAGGAGAAACTGAGGGCAGCTATTGACCCAGCCCTGGATGTTAGAGATGAAGCGTTCGAGAGTATCTCAATCATCACAGAACTTGCTGGGCACTGCACTGCAAGGGAGCCCAACCAACGGCCTGACATGGGTCATGCTGTGAACGTGTTAGCTTCGCTTGTTGAAAAATGGAAGCCGCTAGATGATGAGAATGATGATTATTGTGGGATTGATTACAGCCTTCCACTTAACCAAATGGTGAAGGATTGGAAAGAGGCAGAAGGAAAAGATTCAAGTTATTTAGAGGACAGCAAAGGCAGTATCCCAGCAAGACCTACTGGCTTTGCAGAATCATTCACTTCTGCAGATGGCCGGTGACATCTCACGACATGTCTGCAACCCGTCAGCAATCGATAGATGTAGATAATCTGTTTGTTTACTCGGTCTGAGGACTTAGTATGTGTGCTGTTGCTTTGTTTTTTCTTTAGTGCTCTGTATTTGCTGGTTGTTCCTGAAGAAAGTGATGTAGATATCGAGCGTTTATGAACGAAACAGCCTATTATTACTTCACACATCTTTGAATCTGTGAACAATGTATATGAATCATTCTCAGATTATGAGCCGTACGGCTCGAACCCCTGTTGTAAAGAACAATCGTTAGTGTTGATAGGCATTTGAGTTTATGGCATCTGCTTATTATTGGACAGAGTCAACAATCGGTCCAAGAATTTTACAGGAGAGGCAAGCATTAACAGCCAGACTAACACAATAAAGCAAAGACCGCTACATCAAGGCTCAAAAAATTTCATTTCTCTGCTTTTAGTTGCTGGAAGATTGTAGAATCAATCTTCAATCCAGCATGGCTTGGTGGCCTAAGAAATGGGTGGAATTTGCAGGGTACAGTCGGAACAAAAAGGGAATTGCACCAGCTGTACTTAGATGGCACAAAGAAAGTCAGCTAAATCAAATTTGGTGCTAGTGGGCATCATCCGGGAAGCAACCAATATGATAGGCAGCATTCGAATTAATCTCTGTGGATGCCGAAATCTCCTGTATGGATAAATTTCTGGGAGCAGAAAAATTCCTGAATGGATGACATACAGGAGGTAATAGTACAGCTGATTGTCTGTCAGTCGCCAGTAGCCGCTCACACTTGCTGTGACAAAACCTCCAAGGTTTCAATAAAATCAAGGAACATATTGACCTAAAAGAAGAATGAATGAGAAAAAAGTTCAAACGAAGTCATGCCTGCAAGCCTTTGTAAACAATGTCTGATAGCCGCAGATCCAGAGCTGTAAAAGAAGGTGAGGGCTTTGGATGAAAAATTTCTTACCATGAAATAGGCACTGAAATAAAAGTAGCAGTTCTTTTTGAAAACATACCAAAAGGGTATATAGTGCAGTTTCGGTCCTCACTCCGAGAAAATACTGCAGGGCAACAGCAGCATGCTCCTGAAATTGCACCACATATAACACTTTTAACATGAATCTTCAACCTGGCTAGATGTTTTTCAATTTAAATGATAAAAAAGTCTGCAAATACAATACCGTGATCCTTTGAAATACATGGTACACTGAAGAACCTCGTGCATGCATGTAGCTACCACCCTGCTTAAAAATGTGAAGATAACTATACCTTACCAACTAATGATGATACAGAATGCTGAAAGCTTAAAGGTAAAGGCACACAAAAAGGTTATTCCACAAATGTCAATCCTTAAACAACTACATGTATAACCATGACTACACAAAGCTAGGCAAAACCAAACGGCAGGACTGAAGCTAGAAACTTGCACCTACTCACAACCTTCATTTCTAATTGAAGTTTCCCTTAGTTTCCCCTTCTAATTTCTCCAATACTGAAGTTGGATATTGTACAGCTCAGGAAAGCAAAAACAACAAGTAGAGGGCACAAGGTCCAAGATTTTCTGCCTGAGTGCCACATTTGTTTTGTCATATGCTTTTTTTTTTTTTTTTTTTTTTTTTGGAAAAACAATGCTCACCCTCTCTCATTCGACTTTTTAAACTTGTTGGATGAAACACCTGGAAATGACGGCTAATTGGCAGTTTGAAGAAAAATTAATTGAAGGAACTGGAGATGCAGCACGGGAAGAGCAATTATAGTACTTCCAATACTACATTTATAATGGATATGCAGCATCAATTTTCAATTTTCAACTCTTCAACAAGCTACTTGTTATGATCTAGGATAGCATAACAAGTAGCTTGTTGGATGGATTAACTAGCAGTCAGTGCTGCCAAGGAGTGTCAGAGGCCCTATTCTACAATTTGGTTATATAACATTATTTTCGCTACTTGTTTTTTTTTAAAAAATTCACCTTACTTGTGCTAAAGGATGATTTGATTTATACATGGCACAAACTATTCATTATCTTCTTCTTCCAGCCACTCCAAGGTTGATGGGCTCTAGAATTAGTAGCAAGTATTCAAGGCTGGTCATTATAAGGGTGATGATATAAAGAGTTTGGGCTTGATCGGTTTTGAGCCTCATTTGGGAGAGTCCATCCATAAACAAAGGGTTTCTACATCTTGCATGAAGGGCTTCAGCCAGAACTCCTATGCCTTCCATAGGAAAGCAAATCTGGCACAGAAAGCAATTGAAACTTGGCTGTGAGGCAAAAATCTTTCACATCTTCATTGACAAAGGATGGAAACTCCCAAATTGCAGACGCAGATAAGAAATTACCTCATCAGGAGAATAAAATGCCACAGCATCAGGGTCAGTAGAACCAGCTGGATGTAACGAGACTATTGCTCTGAAGACAGAAGGGAAAAACAACTCCACTACAGCTACCTTATCAGTGGTGACAACAGCCCGGGATCCTGGTCTAAGTATGCTTGAAGTTGGAAAGTTGTGCTTGAATGTCTCCATGGAATTATCATTGCCAGTACTGGGCAATGAAGCAGCTCTTTTCAACCAGTCCAGCCGCTCATACGTGAAAGTTTTCAGATTTGGCACTTCCTTTTCCAAATGTGAGAGAATATCAGAGACTGTCCTGCAATTACTAAGAACAGCTTCATTATTGTCACCTGGCTCTTGGACTCTGCGTTTCTTAGCAACTGATTCAGTTTCTCCATCATCAAGGTGGGGAAAAAATTGCCTCTTTTGATCAGTGAAAGCCTTGAGAGCAAGCCTACATGATTAATGATGGAATGAGTTACAGCTTTCTGAAAGATTGGCTTATCACAGAAAATGCAACAATCTTACAGGGAAACAACCAATATAAAAAAACAAACCTTGAACAAACAAGCCAAGGTTTGCAGTTAATGAATAAAAATGAAGGGTAAAAACCCCCAGTTAATTCCACTGGAGCTAGTCAATCAACATTCTTAGGAAACGGGTAGCTGGAAATTAACCACCAATATCAACCAATCATTATCGCTGTAAATCTTGGCTCATCTAGTAAGTTTATGACCTTGGCTCCCTATGATTCCAGTTGTTAGTGCTCTAGGGAACTCCAAGCCGATACAGTAACTCATAACATTATCCACCTATGGAATATCATAATGACAACAACGAGCAGCGAAAATTCATCCTATCATTAGAGAAAAGCTTCAACCCAATCTTGATAGAGTTCAGCAAGCAAAAGAATGCTACTGAAAAATTCCATACGTGCATAATTGATATTTCCGCATTTACAAGCAGTCACACCTACAGAAATTGTACCACTACAGTCACACAAGAACTGATATATGATCTGCAAAAAACCTGGTCCTCTCTACAGCAGAAGCACCAGCCTGTCCAGCAAGTTGCCGTTTCCAGGCATAGGCGACCACCGCACCATCAGGGCAGACCAATGGCATGTGCAAACCCCAAGAGTTGCTCCTTGACCTTAGAGATTCATTAAGCACACCAGACTCCTCGAGCTGTCTTCCTAGCAAAACCCGAAAACAAGTTACTCGAATTCACAGGGCTGGAAACTTTGGGAACAAAATTCATTAGAAATGGATGTGGATCTCAACAAACCGATTGAACGGAGGTCCTGGAAATGCTGGCGAATGGAAGAATCTTCTTTGACGAACAAATGGACGGGTTTCGAGCTCTGGTGCGGCTGAGCGGTGACGAAAAGGGCTTCAAGGAGGCGGTCGGCCCCCAGCCGGATGTCGGCAATTAGCCTCGCAGCTTGGCCCAGCCTTTCCATCGCCACAGCGACCTGCTTCGGTGGCGCCTCCGCACTAGAGGTCGAACTGGTCGGAGACGCCGCAGGGTGCGGTGCCTGATACTGGTGCTGTTGCAGCATTAGGGTTTCAGCAATCGCTCCGTATGAAGGACGCAGCTGGTCAACGAAGAACTAAATGCCACTGAGCTATCTCGTTGGAACAGGAGAGGAGTTCAGGAATCGGGAGCTTTGCTCAATCAGGCCTTCTCCGTCACCCGAAGTTCGACCCGACTCGCATTTTACGCTATACTTTAATGGGCAAAAGTCTCAGATTTGCCACTAATAATTAGACGCAGGTTCATATCTTACACTATAGTTATTTTTTGCCCAATCCTTCAGTAATGTTTCAAAATGTGCCCCAATTTGCTACTAATAATTAGAAGTTGCAAGTTTTATAATTTCAGGATGATAATATAATATTTAACAAATTTTAAAGACTTTAAGTAATTTATCATTTTTTTAATAACACAATTGGCAAAGTAGCGGGTTGTGATGCAAGTGTCCGAGTCAATAGGTGTCGGAGGTAGCAAGTGTTATATTCTATTAAAGAAAAATGATAAATTACTTAAAATCCTTAAAATTTCTTAAATGTTATATTATCACCTTTAAATTACAAAAATTTCAACTTTTAATGGTCAGTAGCAAATTTGAACCTATTTTGAAACATTCGTAGGAGATTGGGTAAAAAAACTGATACAAACCGGCTTCTAAATATTAGTGGCAAATTTGAGACTTTGCCTTATTTTTTTCTCCCCAGCATTTATTATCATCATTTTAAACTGTCTCAAATCTTTAAAATATTTTTAAATTTAGTTTACTACCTTATTATATCAATCTCTAACCATTATTTTAATATTTATTTTGTTATTTTTCATTTATGTATAAAAAGTTAATGGAAAAATTTTAAATAAGACACACTTTTTTTTTATCTTTCTTATATTCTTGCCAAACTCAAGTATTTTAAAGAATTTGGGTTGGAGATAGTACATTATTTTTCATTTTTTTGTGATTCACTCAATTTGTATACTAATTAAAAAAGAGTATCTACACTTTAAAAAGCCCCCAAACTATTTTTTAATTTTTTTATAGAATTAAGTATTTTTTATGTATTTTATTTTTATTGACTTGAGTACGAAAGAGATTCATAAAAAATCAATTAATTTCTATAAAAAAATATTTAAGTTATTATTAGCTTGAGAGAGTATTAGTTTTCAAATTGACATTTATTCTTGACAAAAATTAATGAAAATGAAATAATGTATTAGATAATCAGCTATTTAATGGAAAAGAAAGAAAATTTATATTAATTATATTTTTAGTAATAATTTAGTCAAATTATAAACCAATTGAAATTCTGCATTGTATCAATTGCTAAAAATACTTTCAAACATTTTTTAAAAAGGAAAGAATTCATAATAATTTAGTAATTTAAAAAAAAATATTTAAGTGACCATTATGTAGATCAAATATTAACTTTCAAATGATATTATTTCTATAAAAAAAAGAGTTAAGAAAGGAAATGACAGATTATATATAATGTAAGAAGATATAGCTTAACTAAACTTGTTCATTAGCTAGGAGTGTATATATCATGATCCACCTATTAGGGAAAGGCCTATTTTTTTAGACCCCAATAGGTGCCAAACAAGTGCATGTGGCATTTAAGGGGAAAATAGTAAATATGGGACTCGAACGCCCTACCTTCATCGGGTATCTCTCACGTCTTAACTATTGTACCAAGATTTCGGAATGCTAAATCTTTTCAAGTTAGAGCTAGAATTTGTTAAGTTGCCATAACAGTTTTAATTCTTTGAACTATTAGTCCTATTTTGATCACTAATCAAATGATTTTGAAAATTTCATAGATAGAAATGCTCCACACCCAATAACCTAAATGAAGCCCTCGAAGAAGATTCCAAAGAGCGCCAAAAGAACCAATTTTTTTACCAAAAAAAAATTATCTTTTTCTCATCACTTGGTTTGTCTTCCAACAACCACAAAGATAACTAAACCCAACTCTTTGATCCAATTCAGTTAGAGTCTACTGAGTTCTAACTTGAATCTAAGATTCATGTAAATTGGGGTTATTAAATCAACAAATATTCAACGAGAAGCAAGAGATGGGAAAACAAGAATTCACAAGAAAAATTTAGAACAATACCTCAAATAACCATATATTAACCTCAAGTAGCTACAATCCTCCTATAAAGTGTAATAATCCAACCCATGTCCAACACGATTGCTTAGCTAAATACAAAGGAAAAAAACATGAACAATTTGAATAAGTGACTAGTTGCAGCAGTCAAGTTCTTTGCTTCCTTCTTCAATTGCTTGGCCTCCACTTTTAGCTCCACATGATCTTTGCCTCAAGTTGGTAGGTGATGGACAAGATGAAGAACAACATAGAAAACCAAATCTAAAACCTCAGGAGAGCTAATGTGATATATGTAGAATGATCTAGCTAGACTAGGGTATTCTAGTTCCATATATAATTTTCCATTACTCTTAAGAGATGAGGTAGTTATAGGCTGTAACCAATAGCAAATATGAATCAATTCATTTTAACTTAAGTTAACTTAATTAATTTAAAATGACTTATTTTTATTTTTGTCTAGTTTACTTGAAATCAATTTCATTTAAAAGGTAATATTATGTAGATGAAGTAATCTATTCAAAATAAAAAATTTTATAATGTTATTATGTTTTTATTATTTTCTTTTTTAATGCCTAAAAAACATAAAAATTTAATAATATCATAAAAAAATTTCGTTACACATAAATAATATTTAATTTTAAATGAAATTTGTTTCATGTAAAAAAGATGTAAGACTAAAATTAGCTCATTTTAAATTAATTAAATTGATTTAAGTTAAAATAAATCGACTCTAATAAGATTAAATAGAGCTTAAAAGGGGAACATGACCCATAAAATGCTAGATGTGGTCCTCAAATATTGTTGGTGTTGTGGCTTTGTAGCTAAAATGACAATTTTTGAGGTGAGGGGGATTAAGGCCGTGATCATGGGGGTTGGAACCATGGCTTCGGCCATTTTGGCTATGCTCTGGTTCTTTTCCCAGTTGAGGCCATGGTTTGGGACTTCTAGAGGCTTAAATCTCTTCTTCCACTCTAATTTTGTAACTCTATGTTCCAGGCTATAGCTTTGGCTTCCCACCTTACTTAAGCTTCAAGGTTCATCCGTTTAGGCACTTCTTTGAACTCCTTTGCCTTCAAATCCACTTAAATCTCAATTAATTGCCTACAATCATTCGAGTCTTTTTTTTTTTTTTTTTTGGTCAAAAGAAGTCATTTATTGCGAACAAACCTCGAGGAGTTTCATACAAAAGGTCCAAGTGAAAGAAATCAGAGAAAGGGGTGAGGAACTATTAGTCTGCTCAAGAGATCTCATCTCTCTTTTACACCAAGATGCAGTAACATCAACACAAGCATTAAGCTGCCTGGGTATATGCTTGAAGCTGCAAAACCAAAACAGAGCATGAAGGTTCTATATATCATGAACAATGGGTTTGATGATCCAAGGGGTGGTACCTCCTGCAAGAATGCCAATAAGCTGCTTGGAATAAGCTTTCATTTCAATCTCCTACAGCTTTAGTTTGGCTGCCTACTTCAAACCCACTCGCATAGCCTTAGCTTCAGCCATTAGAGGATGATGAGCTTGTAGAGTTGAGCCACCTAAAGTTAACAACAATCCTTGATCATTTTTTATTACCACTCCTGTTTTCAGCTATTCTTGTAGTTACATCACAAGCACCATAAACAATTATCTTCGCTTTGCCTTCGTCTGGTTTTATCTATACACAGTCCTACATTTGAGCAAGTTGTCTATCCCTGTGATCTGGGCATAAAGAATACCTTATTTCCCCAACTAATTTTTTAATTTTAGTAAGGATGCCTTCTGGATTTAAAGACTTCATTTTAAATATAGCTCCATTTCTTGTTATCCATACACACCAGCAAGTAAAAACAATCTTTGTTCCTAGAATTTGACTTTCTACCTTTAATGCCACCTTAGTTAGAGTATCATATAGCCAATGATCAAAAGTACATATTTGAGTTTTATTCATTTGGTAATCTAAGACTCCAAATGAAATAGCTCTAGTCCAATCACACTCTAAAAAAGCATGCTTTGTTGTTTCATCAAAATTACAAAAAGGGCAAGTCCGCTAAACTTTCATGTTCCTCTTAACCATATTCACTTTAGTTGCCAAACCATTATGGCAAGCCTTTCAAAGGAAATTTTTAACCTTTGGGAAACATTTAATTCCCCACAATAATTTCCATAAAAAAGGATTGTATTGATGAGAAAAAGAAACTTTACCTAAATAAGTAAGGTCTTGAACCTGAAAATTATAGGCATAGTTGACAATAAGCTTGTCTGATCCATCCAAAGGCCAAATCATAGCATTGACCTTAGAAGGGCTCCCCAAAGGAGTACGCAAGATAGCCTTAGCTTCTTTTTCTAATAACCATCTATGAATCTTCTTGAGATCCCAAGAACAAGAAGATGGTTTGATTAGCTGCCAAACCTTCATATTCATTATATTATCCAGGTTTAAGAACAAGGATGCAAAATATGATTTTTCGTTGATGGAATCCAAGGGTCCTTTTAAATTCTAACTGTCTTACCAATACCAATCTGCCAACACATCCTAACTTTTATAATATCTCTACCTTCAAGAATACTTGCCAATTCCCAAGACAACTTTGACCCTTTTTTTGCCTCTGAAAAAGATGTTCTTGGGAAGTATAGTCCTTTCAAAATATTTACCCAGAAACTATTAAATTGTTGCTGAATTCTCCATGCAAAGTTTGCTAGTAAGGCTTTATTAAAACTCTCCCAATCTTTGAAGCCTAATCCCCCTTCTTGTTTTGCTTTTGCCAAAGTCCCCCAACTTTTCCAATGGCCTTTATTCTCTTTCTTTAATGAGCCCCACCAAAAGTTAGCAATCATAGCATTTATCTTATTACACCATCCTCCAGGAAACTTAAAACAACTCATAGTATAAGAACTACCAAAGTAATAGCTTTAATCAAAATCTTCTTATCAGCATGAGAGAGCATTTAGCCTTCCCAGCGTTGAAGTTTTTTTTTGGTTATTTTGTCTTTCACTAACTCCAACATTTTTTACTTTGACCTCCCCCAAACTAGTTGGACCCCTAAGTACTTCCCTGGAGAATTATTTTTAGGAATTCCCAAAATGTGGCTAATAACTTCTTGAAGCTCAACGGGGAATTACTGCTAAAGAACATATTGGATTTCTCCAAATTTATCGATTGTCCAGAAGCAGTGCAATAAGCTGTCAAAATATTCTCTAGTTGATGGCAATTAGTAGTCCTAGCTGATAAGAAAAATAGAGAGTCATCTGTAAAAAAATAAGTGAGAGAGAGTGAGACAATTCCTATTTAACTTGATACCTTTCAGTTGTCTATCCTTAACTGCATTAGTCAACATTAAAGTGAGAACTTCTGTAATAAAGATGAAATAATAAGAAGATAATGGATCTCCTTGTCTCAATCCTCTAAAAGGCTCAAAACTATTAGATTCTCTGCCATTTATAAGCAGCCTATAATTGACTAAAGTTACTAATTTCATAATCTGTTGCACCCATTTATCATCAAATCCCATATGTTGCCATAGATGCAACAAGGAAGTCTCATTCTACTCTATTATAGGCTTTGTTCAAGTCTATCTTAACTATCATTTCACACTTTTTCCCTGATTTCTTAGTTCTTAAGTGATGAAGAACTTCATGTGCTATAATGATGTTAGCTTGAATTAACCTACCTTTTGATAAAAGCATTCAATCATTCAAGTCTTTATTAAGAAAAAAAATGAAATATTCTTGGGAAATAGGCAAAAGATTGTGTAAAATATAGTCAAAATATCTCAACATATCAACTCTCACACTTAGAGTTTTGCTAGTTCCTAGCAAACATGATTAACTAAACCAAAAGATATCACTACAAAAAATGGTGCAAATATTATATCATGCATGGAAAAATCGTAGCATGGAACTTGCTATGATAATGTGACGATTCATATTGCAATGAATAAAATAATCACAAAATCATAGTAAAAGGCGATCTTGGCTAAATCGTCGCAACATCATTGCTATGGTTTTGCGAAGATTTTAATTGTGACGCAAATAATCACCACAAAATCATTGCATGAACTCCAGCCTAATTTTTCTGCCAAAGTTTTCACACACATCTACAACGCAGCAGTATTGATCATCGCAAAAATCATCTCGGGAGCAATGATTTTGCTATGATTTGTATCTGCTATGATTATAATCATGTCAGTTACGCGCAGCAAAAGTTCCTTTTTTCTTGTAGTGGTGCCCTGGGAGGATCTTAACACTTACATATACAATTTCTTAAAAGCTTGCGATACTTGTAAAACTATTGAATTTCCGCGAATATAATAATTAAGACTACAAATTTGTTCCGTTCTCACTTCAAGAATCAACAAAAATATTGAAAATAATTCGTTAAATAATGAGTTATTCAATGTAAAAATAACTGAGTTATCAAAACGTGTAGAATCATAATTGAGTCACATCATTTTCTTTATTTAAAGCTAATTCATTTTACCTTAAGTTAACTTAATCCAAAATTACTTATTTTTATGTTTATATCCCTTTTACTCGAAATCAATTTTATTTAAAAATTAATATTATTTAGGTAA
Source organism: Aquilaria sinensis (assembly GCA_005392925.1). Classification (NCBI taxonomy): domain Eukaryota; kingdom Viridiplantae; phylum Streptophyta; class Magnoliopsida; order Malvales; family Thymelaeaceae; genus Aquilaria; species Aquilaria sinensis. The sequence continues at coordinate 220,110 of SMDT01002598.1, read as the reverse complement.
AATAATCTATTGATTGTAAATTTTTTTATGATACTATTATTTTTTTATGAATTTTTATTTTTTAGGCATTAAAAAGAAAAAAATTATAAAAAATTAATAATATTATAAAATTTTTATCTCAAATAAATTAGTATACCTGTATAACATTGGCTTTTAAATGAAATTGATACCAAGCCAAAAAAATTGTAAAAACAAAAAAAAAATATTTTAGATTAAATTGACTTTAGTTAATTAAACGAATTGGCTTTAATTAGTTTATATATTCAATCAACACACATTAATCATCTCCGCTTTCTTTATTTTGAATTGTTGCCTCGAGTTATTGGATTCAAATTCCTCATGTTATTGTCTATTTTTGCTCAAACTTAAAAAAACCTTCTAACAAACACCTGCCGGGGGACATATCTTAATTAGACAAATCTTCTCATCCCTTGTTATTTTCTTTCCCACTTTTCTTCCAATTCCCTCTCAAAATTTTGGCAGAGAATTGAGTGCAGGAGAGAGAATTAGCCATGACCTCTTCCTCTGGAAAACATCGTAAAAAGGGTAGCCATTCCTCTTCCTCCTCCTCCGACGAGGGAAGCCCCCGTAAACCGTCGCCAGTACCAACCCAACCCATCTACCCTTCTGTACCTGGTTACCCTCCTCCTCCGCATGGCTACCCTCCTCAAATGGGTTACAACCCTTACACACCACACCCCGGGTACGGCCAATATCCGCAGTACCTGGGGTATGGCCAATACCCGCCCCCACCAACTGAATATTATCAAGCATCCCGTGAGCAGGAGGACGGAATCGTGGCTTGCATCCGCTGCATTTTCATGATCATAATCCTCTTCTTGCTTTTCTCCTTCATTTCCATGATCCTCACCATCATCTTCCTCCGCCCCCAAATCCCCGTTTTCCGGGTCGATGCCATGGCTGTCTCCAAATTTCAGGCCACAAACACGTCGCCCTTCACTGCCAACTGGGACGCCAATGTGACGGTGGTGAACCCAAACACGAAGCTGGAGGTCAACTTCGAGCAGATCAAAATAAACATCTACTACCGCAACTTGTTCATGTACTCGTTGGGGAAGTCGTATGGGACTCCGTTTGATATGGCAATAGAGACGACCACGACGATGCCGGCGAGGGTGTCCACAGATGGGGCTGGAGAGGGGGACTCGGCATTGGTGGTGGACAAGATCCGGGAGGAGAGCAAACAAGGGTGGGTCACCTTCGGGATGAAGCTAAGCATTTCAGCCTCGCTAAAGTCTGGATGGTGGAAGAGAGAAGTTGATTTGAAGGTCTTCTGTGAGAATTTGAAGGTTGCTTTGGTCGGCAACTCCGGGAATGGGTTTCTGACGCCGGAAAAGCTCGACGACTGTGTTGTTTACATTTGACGGAATTAGTTTATAAATTGCATCGAACGGGGCATTGTTACAACAATGAAACAGTATGAGAACAACTTTTGTGATTAGTATTACAGAATTTGGTAATTCATTAAAGCAAGTTTTTTGAATTGCTAATAGTGAAAGCTGTAATTAGACAACTCTAAACTCTAGGGCTAATATATAACGTTGTTGTTGTTGTGTGAAAATTAGATTTCTTTTCATCCTATGACGTGTTACCCTTTCATTTTCATTTAAATATTTTAGAACTTGTGTTATATGACGTCAGTCTCAAATTCTAATTTTTTTTTTGTTTTTTAACTTAAATTTGATTTGAATGAATTTACGTTATTATTTGCAAAAAAAAATTAAAAATATATTTAGAAACTAAGAGACTTATAATATTTAAATATATATTTTTTTAATTTTTTATTAAAAAATAATATAAATGAATTTAAGTTTAAAATTAAGTAAAAAAATTTTAAATGGAGCAAACAATTTAGAAGAAATGAAGTACAAGCTAATTTAGAATGTTAGAGTCCATCGGATGGGACGGAAATAATATTTCTTTCGTCAAATGTTTGATTGTAACGTGTTTTAGTACTGCAAATTCATATTTCATTCAAACGAAGAAAGCATAAAAAATTGAGTTTGACAATTGATGGGAATTTGGCCAATTCGATTTAACCTGATTCAATTGAATTATTTTTATTTTTATATTATTTTTGTTTAAGATATTTCATTTGAAACTCAATATTATGTATGATGCGGCCCGGTAGCGCGGGACCAGCATCTCCACTGTGTGCAGTGATGGGAGCAGCAGGGGGTCCCGGCAAGGGGCTGATGTCCCGGATGGATCGCTTGAAGTGAAGGCCGGCAGCTCCTTGGTCCCGTGGTGAGGAAGTGAAGGAAAGTTCCTACGGCGCGGCGGAGAGCCCGGAACAAAGATTCCTCAGGGATACATAGCTGAAATACTCAGAAAACAGGGGTTAGGAGGTCCCCAGAGTCTTTTTCCGGGGAGGAGCCTCCGACGCCCAAGTCAGTGCCTTTTTATGGTAGGAAGTACCGTAATAAGCACGAGAGATGTGTACCTGCCGTGGCGTGCCTTCCTGCGGGCTGGAGGGAGAGTATTCAGGCGGAGAGGAAAGCGTGTCCTCTGTTTTCTGGCCTATCTCTGTCCCTTCTTTTCCAGCCGGGGGGCCGAGACTCCCCCCCCCTTTTACGGCCATGCGCTTGGCGTATAAAAGGAGGAAACGAGCCTTTAAGATTGTGGCACGTGTATGGTTGGATGATACCTGTACTTCTGGGCGTGGGGTCCCTTGATCGCCTGCAGGCTCCTCGAGTCATGAGCTGCAACAATCACACCCCGACATGATGAGACGGGAACTGTGGCGCTGTGTCAGAGTACAGGTGAGGACGCTGTGCAGGGTGTACGGGCGACTTGTCAGAGGCTCCTGGATGGTTTCTGCCGTACCTCCGAGGTCCCCTTGGTCGAAGTCCGTCTTCGTAACGGGGCCTTTTTTCCGGAGTCAGACTAGTACCTCGGGGTATTACCTGTTTCTAGGGGTGAGCATTATTCGGATAAAACCGAAAAAACCGAATAATCAAATTGGTTTTGGACAATTTGATTCGGGTTTTCGGGTTTTCGGTTTTTCGAGTCGGTTCGGGTAAAAACCGAATTATATAATCGGTTATATGGTTCGGTCTCGGGTGCTATTATTGAAACCGAAAAAACCGAAGTAACCGAATTGTAAATACTAATATTTTATGAGTGCTGATTAGGGATTTACCCTAGCCCCTAGGTATATAAATCAAAATTTCTCAACACTAGCGCAGCTGCGCAGACAAGTCTTTCTCTTCTCGAGTGCGTCCCGAGCGTGATTTCCTGTCTGCCGATCATGCTCTGATGCTCGACTCCACTGATCTCTTCCCCGTTTTTTTTCGTCCCGACCATGCTCGACTCTACTGATCTCCTCCCTTTTTTTTCGTCTGATTGTTCCATTTGTCCGAAGCGTTCATCGCCAACGAAGACCGCCGGAATCAACTCTCCGTAACTGAGCAAGTAAATTTTAGCTTGGGCGAACAAATGAGATTATCAACCATCTTCTTCATCTTCATCTTCATCTTCTTCTTCTTCAAATGTTTTACTTCCCAAACCGTGTAAGTCAAAATAAGTTGAGAGGCTTAGGTATTAGCTAATATTAGTTTGTCAACGCATGATGTTAGCATGATATTTGACTGTTCGAGCTAATGGATCTCTTTTGAGGTCATTAATGGCTTTTCCATTGTTGTTCAGTGAGAAACCCTAACTGGGTCGGCATGTAACTCTTCCAATCTGAGGCTAATCGGCTCCCATTTACTTCAGGTGAATGAGATTTACTTGCTTTGTGCATTTCGGCTAGCCAGTGATACTGAATAACTGTTAGTGGAAAGGTGCGATGAAAGTGTTTGTGGAAATGTGTGAATGACTGTCAATTTCTAATTTTGTAACCAAAATCTCCTTTGATTAATTGTAAATTTGAGGAAAGCTAATACTATATTGCTTCTATTTGATTAGTACTAAACGTTGAACTACTAGGGTCTCTGCCTTGCAATCTGCCGTATGACTTGTTTATAATTTCTGAAGTATTTATCTAGAATCACTAGACTTAAACCATACTGATAGATCTTTTGTTTACATATGTTGCTACTTTGCAGGGTTGGGATTTGTGGACATGGGAGTTTGAAAACGGTGGACATTAGATTGTTTCGAAACAAAGATAAAAAGGTATTTGATGAATAACAGATAAATCATTTCAGAGTATTAAGTCTGTTGTCTTGGATTTTGATGTTTTCTATTAATTTTATCTGGTCTTGTTAACCTGAAATGCATTTTTATTTCTACTGAAATTTGAACCAACTAGGTTCTCATTCATGCCTGGATTACTCGCATACTCCCGCTCTCAATAGCTGCTCTTACTATCATTTTTAATTATAGCATTTGAATTCAATCAGGAAATAAAAGGTTCCCTAAAAATACTAAATATGCTCTTCGGCAATGGGTATGAAACCTGAGAATTTCAGAAGTGTTTATTATCTATGACTTGCTTGTGTTCTTGTCTGATTAAACATGCACATTTGGATGTGGAAGATTGATTTGAATAAGACCTAAAAATTACAGAATTGTGGTTATAGTAAATACTAGAATCATATGATGTTAGATCATCTAATTTTGGTTTGATTAGACTGAAGCTGAAAGAATTACTCCAGAGAAGTCAAATACTGCCATATTGGCACTTACTTCAAAATCTCAATATAAGAAAAACATTTTTTTTATAGGATGAAATTCTTATTCCACAAAAAGAGAAAATACAAAAGTCATACGCTGGCATACTACCCAAAGTAAACAATCACTTCAAAGATAATGAATGATGCATTTGAGCCAACTTGCAGATTGGCTGTAAACATAGGGAATTTCCAAGCTTTTCTTTCAATCTTGAAATTTCCTGCGGTGTTGCTCAGTTTTCCTTCGGCCTTATGTGGTACAGCACCACTGCTAGAACCTTCTTCTCAATGGTGTTTGATCTGTGCCTCTTCTTGATCTTCCTGGTGAACCATTCAGGATCTTAAGCCCAAGGAGTTGCCTCCTCTAATTCACAGCCAAACATTAACCAAAAAACAAAAAATAAAACAAGCGTTGTCTTTTTCATCCTTTTCTTCATGTGGAGAATGGGTAGCCTGGTTTGCCATTCTTTATTTCATCTTCTTGATTGTTGTAGCCAGCTCATCATTGTACAAAACCTGAGTATAACCCTATCTTTTGGGATGAATAGCAGGAGCAAATGCTTCTAGTCCAAAGGCCTCCATCTGATTTCTGCCTCAACACTCCATAACATTAGTGCACATATGAGTACTTTGTTCAAAATACATGTTTCTATTGCTAAGCTGTCCTTTTGGAAGATTAACCTTGTGCGAACTGTGAACCCACATGTGATCTCTTTTGGTTTTGCTTGAAACAGTCCAAACAAACCAACCAACCCCTCCATCTTGTTGGGATGATTTTCTTGGGATGATTTCCATTTAATTTGATGGATTTTTTATAGACTTGGGATTTCTTCTACTAAATATTTTTTTTGTTTGTTTGATTCTTAGATGTCTTCAGTTGAAGCACAAAATGTGGCAGCAGCAACTGAAGATACAAACGCAGCAACAAAATCTTCACCTAAACGAAAAAGGAAACATATGAAAAGGAGAAGTAGTGCTTGGGATCATTTTACAAGGTATGTTGACAAAGATGGTCATAGGAAAGCACGATGTAATTACTGCCCTGTTGAATACTGTTGTGATAGTAAGGATAATGGCACAACTAATCTGAATAGACATGTGGAAAGATGTCCAAATCATCCTGCCCGTGTTACTGCAAAACAAGCTTTGTTAGTTTCTCAATTTAAGGCAGCTGGTGGAAATGGGGAGGGGGAGGGAACACTTGGTGTTTGGAAATTTGACCAAGATGTCATTAGGAATGGGTTATCACGGATGGTTATTATTGATGAGCTGCCTTTTAAATTTGTTGAGAAAGAGGGGTTTAAGTGTTTTATGTCGCTTGCATGTCCAAAGTTTAAAATTCCCTCCCGCTTCACTATTGCTAGAGATTGTTTCCAACTCTATTTAGAAAAGAAAAAAAAGCTTCAGCAGTGGCTAAGAACTAGTGGAAGTCGTGTTTGCCTTACTACTGATACATGGACTTCATTACAGAGGGTTAATTATATGTGTGTCACAACCCATTTTGTTGATAGTGACTGGAACTTGCAAAAGAAAATCCTTAATTTTTGTCCAATTTCCAGCCACAAAGGGTCTAAAATTGGTGAAATGATTGAAAATTGCTTGCTTGATTGGAAGATAGACAAAATGTTAACAATTACTGTTGACAATGCAAGTTCAAATGATACTGCAATTGCTTATGTGAAGAAAATTTTAGTGAACTGAAAAACTGATATCTTAGGAGGCAAGTATCTTCACATGAGGTGCATTGCTCATGTAATCAATTTAGTTGTAACTGATGGTTTGAAAGAAGCAAGTGATTCAATTGCTAAAGTTCGAGCAGCTGTGAAATATGTGAGAAATTCTCCATCTCGTTTAGCAAAGTTTAAATCATGTGTGGAATTTGAAAAAATTGAGTGCAAAAGCTTACTGTGTTTGGATGTTTGCACTAGATGGAACTCTACATACTTGATGCTAAGCACTGCTTTAAATTTTGTGAGAGCATTTGCTAGATATGAACTCAATGATCCAAATTTTTTAGTGGAGCTAGAACCTGATCCGGGAGTTCCAACTGATATAGATTGGGAAATTGTAAAGAGATTGGTGACTCTTCTTAAGAGTTTTTATGAGATGACATTAAGAATTTCTGGTTCACTTTATGTAACATCAAACACTTTCTTCCATGAGATTAGTGAAGTGGATTGCCTTTTGAAGGAGTGGGAAAAGGATTCTGATGTTAGTTTTTCTTTAACGGCAAAAAAGATGAAAGAAAAATATGACAAGTATTGGGGTGACATTGAGAAAATGAATATGCTAATTTATGTGGCTGTTGTTCTTGATCCTCGTCATAAGCTAGAGTATGTTCAGTTTGTTTTCTCTGAATTGCATGGCAAAGATAGTGAAATTGAGAAAAGGATGGCAAAGAATGTAAGAGATGCCACTTTTGAGTTGTTCATTGACTATCGGAAAATGAACCAATCTCAAAGTGGTGAGTCTAGTGGTTCAGTTCAAGGAATGAGTTAGGGTGCACAAGAAATTCTTCCAAAGCACTTGAAAGAAAGATATAAGAAATTTAAAAGTTTGAGTGGAAGTGGAGAAGGGAAATCTGAGTTAGAAAAGTACCTTGGTGAAGATTGTGAGGATGATAATGCTTCTTTTGATATTCTGACTTGGTGGAAGTTTAATAGCAGTCGTTTTCCTATTCTTTCTCAAATGGCACGAGATGTGTTGGCTGTCCCAATATCAACTGTTGCCTCAGAATCAGCTTTTAGCACCGGAGGGAGAGTTCTTGATATATTCAGGAGCTCTTTGAATCCTAAAATGGTCCAAGCACTTTTATGTGCTCAAGATTGGATTAGGAGTTCTCCTAATATTCTTAAAATTGAAGAAGACCTGGTAGAGCTTGAAAAACTTGATGAAGGTAATCTTTTTACATTTCAAGTTTTCTTTTTTAAATTTTTCGTATTTTTTATGGAACTAAATTTTTTTTACTGATTTCTGTTTTTTCAGAGCTATCACAGTTGGGATTGAATCAAACCATTCTTGATATATGAGGTAGCCAATTCCATTTAATGTCTTTTGTTTAAAATGAGATACCTGCTTTTGTTTATTGGTAAGTATTGTAATTATGTTTTATAAATTTGAAATGAGATAGGAAAAAATGCTGAAAATTATGGATTGCTGTTGATTTTGTTGCTAGAGTTGCTTATGTCAAGACTTTTGCTGCTGTTTTACATATGAGGTAACCAATATGCTTTATAAATTTTAAATGAGATGAGGGAGGATGTTGAAAATTATGGATTGTTGCTGATTTTGCTGTACGATTGCATTTCCTGATTTTGCTGCTACAGTTTATTGCTGATTTTGCTGTTGGAGTTACTTATATGAAGAATTTTGCTGCTGATGTTGCTGCTGTAGTCATATTCCTGACTTTGCTGCTGTAGTTGATTGCTGATTATACTGCTTGGAGTTGGTTATGGGAAGAATTTTGCTGCTGGTTACTTTGCATATAATTGTAGAAACTAGTACTGTTGACTGGAGGCTGTTTTTTGAATGTTACAGTCAATAGGTTTTTTGCATACACTTAGGATTTGCCATAGGTGATAGGCCCATAGACCACTATTTTGGGATTCTAGTTTTTGAAGTGCAGGAAGGATGGTTGTTGGCATTGATTTACTTGCTGTTGACTTGTTTTTTGTTGCTAGTTAATCTTTGCCAACAAGAAACTCTTGTCCTGTTAATGATATGTAATGTTATGATAAACAAGAAGCTTTGATGGTTTGATATGAAAAATGTCCTGTAAATTTAATTGCTGCTTTAACATGTTGCTATTGCACTAGCTAGATTTCTAGTTGAATTATTATAGCTTAGCTAGATTTTCTAGTTTAAACTTTAAAAACTTTAACAGTAATGCTTTCAAACCTTGTTGAGCAAGAATTCGTAAGATCCTATTTTTGTGGCATGTCCGTCTATGCAAACTGCGAGTTGGGTTTATATGTTGCATGGAGAAAGTGTTATGTTTAGTCTGTTGAGTAAAAGGGAAACCGAATAAGGAAACCAAACCAACCGAATTTTTATTCGGTTGGTTCGGTTTCGGTTTCAAAGAGGTGTTCGATTGGTTCGGTTAATATATTTTATAACCGAAAACCGATCGGTTTCAGCTACTTCGGTCGGTTGTTAACCGAACCGACCGATTGATCAGCCCTACCTGTTTCCGAGGTTAGTTCAGTCATCCTCGCGAGGGAGGCGAACCATTGATTTCTCGAGGTAGGCATCGGCGGTCTGCCGAGGTGGTATTCCTCAGGTGTCTGGCTCCCTTCCTTCCTGAAATCCTTAAGTGTGTAACGTGGCCACACTTCGGCCATCACATGCCCCTCTTCGGAAAGCCGAAAAGGAAACTTCGGCTGGTGCTTCCTTTTGTGGGTTGCTTTCAGGACTCGGAGTATGTCATCTTTGAGGGAGATATCTTCGCCACCCAAGAGGTGTGCCTTGCTCGGGCAAATGCCACCTGTTTTTTGTGTTCTCGAGGTGCCTAACTTCTTCCAACTTCTTCATTTTTCCTGCCATTGGCCAACGAACCGTTGCGTCTTGACACTAGGTGTGTCAGTTCTGGGTGACGCATCCAGGTTTCTAGAATGTCAGAAAACGCGCCCAAGTTTCTCGCGATGGGTGGCACGTGGCAGGAGTTGGCTGGAACAGACGCGTCTTTTCGTGTGCGAGGGGAAATTATGGTGACGTTTCGGCTTCGTATCGCCGTTGTGGCTTCTCCTTGCTCTATATAAACACCTTTCACTTTATTGTTGCCTCACTTCCTTTTTTTCAGCTCTCATCAGCTCTAGAGCCTTTCCTCTGTTTTTTCTCTATTTTCCGGCGCGATTTTTACGGCGGAGCGATTTCCGGCTATTTTTCACGACGGCGTCCAGAAATCCAGATTTTGGCAAGGCTTTCGGTGGGTTCTGCTTTGAAGTTCCTTCGGTCTTTCGGTTTTCAACCTCCCGAAGTCGTTTTCCTCTGTTCGAAGTTATTTTTTCTTTTGTCCTACTATGTCTTCGTTTTCCTTTGTTCCGAAGTCCCTCTCTCTTTTTGTCCTGCCATATCTTCGTCTTTTCCCGAGAGTTGGCACCCTCTTATGTCTCCCCTTTGCTGGTTTTCTGAAAGTGAATTTTTCTTTCAAAATTTTCAGCACTCTTTGTCCTTGTAGGCTCATACTGATGTTCCTCCTTTTCAGAAATGGGCGACGAGTCTGCTGCCTACTATAAGTCCCTCTTCTTTGGTCAGGCCGAGGGGGGAGATCAAACGAAGAAAAGTAGTACCAAGAGGCGCAAGACTTCTGGGAGCGGGCCGTCTTTGTCGGCAAAGACGAAGAAGACGAAGAAGGACATCCTTCTCCCATCCCCAGAGGATGCGGCGGAGACCGAACATGTCATCACAACTTCCATCCAGCCCGAGACTACCGTCGATGCTGAAATTTCTGCCGAGGTGCCTGCGGGGGCGCTTGCTATTGCCACCATTCCAAGTCCCGCCACCTCGGCGATCCCTCTGGGTACCCTAGCCGGTGATTCTACTGCTGAGGAATTGGAAAAACGTTGGAGGGATAAAGGGAAACACATTCCCACTGCCGTGGAAGAGGTCCCGGACTCTGATGCTGATACTGCTGGGGTTCCGCATGGTTTGCCTCTTGCTCCTCCTTTTTTTTCGATTTGTATAACTGAAGAGCTTTATGTAACTTGTGTTTTCGCTTTTTCAAAGGATTTGGCGCCCCCAGTCTGGGTAACTGATCATGCCCGAAGACGGGCTCTTCGGGATTCTTTCATCCCGAGGGACAAAATCCCAAGGGAGTCATTCTGGTCTTTCACGGAGGACATGAATCTGTTCTCCGAAGACTGCCGGGAAATGGCTCCCCAGATGGCAAAGGGTGTGCTCACCCAAGCTTCTTCCAAGGCTGTTGCCGAGGAGTGTGCCCCCGAGGGCACCCTTGTTGCCAAGATTTCTGAGCACGCTGCCCGGGTAACTCTCTTGGTCCCTTTTCTTTTCTTCCCATTTCTTTTCTTCCGTACTTTAGCTTTCCTTGTGACTTTTGCTAAGTGTCCTTTCTTTTGTAGCTTTTGGGGTACAGTGAGTACCTTCGGGTGTGGTCGGCAGAGCAATCTTCGGTGCAAGCTCGGGCTGAGAATGAGCTGGCGATGACCAAGCTTTTTTGTGCTAATGCGGCGTTGGCCAGCACCGAATTAAGCCGGATAGCCAGGGAGAAGGTGGCTGCTGTCCGGGACGAGTTTTTGAGGGGCCAGGGGGACCTCATAAAAGTCTACTCCCACAAGATGGCCGTCCTTGGCGCAGAGGTTGTGAGTTTAACCTCAGCCAATGAAGCCATTCGAAAGGAGAAGGAGGAGGAGACTGCTCTTTTGGCGATGGCTCTTGCTGATAATGCCAATCTTCGAGCCGAGGTCGACATGGTGAAGGAGGACAATGCCAAGCTTCGGAACGAGGTCGACATGCTAAAGAAGGACTCAAAGAACAAGAAGAAGGTAAAAGAGTTGGAGAAAGAGGTTGCAGACCTTCAAAAGGAGGTCTCGGATCTTCAGAACGAGGCAGATGCTTTAGATGTGGCTAGGGACAAAGCCGACCAGGAAACGAAGGTTGCTTTTCAGGATGGTTTTTGCCTAGCCCGTCATCAATTTCACAAGAAGCATCCGGACCTTGACCTCTCTTTTCTAGTAACCATGGATATTCCCGAGGGTCCTTGGTGGGCTTGGTCAAAATTAGAGCTCCTCAATCTGTCACTTGCTTCTTTTCCGAAGCCGTCGGCTAAAGACAGCGGAGCTGGAGCTTCCAATGATGCCGGAGCCCTCTAGACATCCTAGCGATTTCTTCTTCTTCTTTTTCTTTGTGTTTTTCTTTTCTTTGTAACCTTCTTCCTGTATCAAAATTTTGATAAATGAATTCCCATAATTTTGGCTAAGTGTTTTGAATCATCTCTTCCAATATTTCGTGGGATCTTTTCCGACGATCCCGACCACATTCGGTCAAGGAACTTCGAAATACTTCTGGCTTATCGTCTCGACCACATTTGGTCAAGGGATTTTTCCCGACCACCTTCGGTCAAGGGATTTTTTGAGAACACTTTGCTGTTTTTCATCTTTTCCCGACCACCTTCGGTCAAGGGATTTTTCCCGACCACCTTTGGTTAGGGGATTTTGGAAAACCCTTATTGTTTTCCATTTTTTCCCGACCACCCTCGGTTAAGGGATTTTTTGGAGAACACTTTGTCGTTTTCCATCCTTTCCCGACCAACTTTGGTCAAGGGATTTTTCCCGACCACCTTCGGTCAGGGGATTTTGGAAAACCCTTGTTGTTTTCCATCTTTTCCCGACCAACTTCGGTCAAGGGCTTTTTCCCGACCATCTTCGGTCAAGGGAGTTTGGGAAAACCGTTGTCATGTTCCATCCTTTCCCGACCAACTTTGGTCAAGGGATTTTTCCCGACCACCTTCGGTCAGGCGATTTTTGAAAATCCTTGTTGTTTTCCATCTTTTCCCGACCAACTTCGGTCAAGGGCTTTTTCCCAACCATCTTCGGTCAAGGGAGTTTGGGAAAACCCTTGTCGTTTTCCATCCTTTCCCGACCAATTTCGGTCAAGGGCTTTTGTGAAAACCCTTGTCATTTTCCATCCTTTCCTGACCAACTTTGGTCAAGGGCTTTTTCCCGACCACCTTCAGTCAAAGGAGTTTGGGAAAACCTTTCTCGTTTGTCTCTCCCATTAATCTCTTGGGAATTTGTTTGTTGCCAGCGAAGTTCCCTCAGGCCAATCCTAGCCTTCTTTCGCCGGTATATTTGATAGACTTCCCCCTTTTTTGGGCATGTAGCCCGATTAACTAGGGAAACGTGAACTTTGGGAGAAACACGCCTTTCGGGAGCGTGTGCTTCAGCTCTGTTTGGCGGATGTTTTGTCATAGAGGAAAACTTCTGTACTTTGGAGGAGTTTCTCTCCTGCGTACCTTCTTATCTAAAATTCTAGGTATGGAATTCTTTTAAAACATCTGCATGGCGGATGCTTTTCCGTTTTCCTCCTTCGGCGCTACTAAGCTTGTATGCTCCCTTTCAGACCTCGTCTACTTCCCCCGGCCGAGGTACCCCGTGGGACGTCTTTTTTGGTCCCTTCCACAGATTTGTACTTATGGTCACCTCTTTGCCGAGGGGCTGTTCCTTTTGAGCTCGATCATCCTTTGGTGTTCGCCCCTTAGATCGAGCTTACTCCTCAACCCGAGGTGGCCCCCTCTTTTGTCGAACACTCATACTCTAACAGGTGGCCGTACGACTTTCTATTGGATAGCGACTTTCGTACTGGAGATAGGCGAGAGAGGTTTTTTCCCCTTTCACTCCTTTGAGAGTTGTTCGGTAACTCCTAGGTACGATGGGAGCCGTTTTTTCTGGTCATTTTTCCCTTTGCTTTTCTCCAACCTCTTTTGCAGTTCCTCTTATAGCTCTTTTGGCCACCTTGCCTATCTGTTGTCCGGCAGTTAAGCTAGTAGGCCGAAGTGCTTCTCTTATGCCGGAGCTGATGCGGATTCTTTGAAATCCTTTATCTATAGGCTGGACATCATTATTGGCCAGTACTACTGTTAGTATGCTAAATCAGCATATTACGTTCTTCCAGACGAACTTTTGGTGCACTTTTTGCCGGCATGGTTGCTAGGTGTTCTACCCTACCCTACTCGGTGAAGTAGTCCTCTACTTCACATCTTCGGGTGCTATCAGGAGCGGCTCGGTGTAATTTCTCCGAGGTTATCCGCTCAGAAGGCAGCCTTTGGGTGCTGGCTTGTCCTCGGCCATTCCCGTACCTGCTGGACGAATTGTCCTGCACCTTTTTTACCGATATTCATTTACGAACTTGCGTACCTTTTGCCTGCATGGTTTTCCCTTAATCAGAACATATCGTCCGGAACGTTTTTCACTTTCTGCCACTTCATGAGGATCTTTGGGATCCTTTGGTTCCGAGATTTCTGCCGACAGGATCTTCCAGCCTTTTGCGCGAGGTCGTTATACCTAGCGTTGCCATACTCGGATGGCCCAGCACTTCTAGGATCCAAGATTTGATTGTTTGGGTGGCCTTCCTGCCTTCGGGCCCCCGAGGGGTTTCCTAGTGTCCTGTCATTCGGCACTTGAAGTTCCACTGGCAAGGAGTTTTTACTCTGGATCTACCTTCACTCTGTCTCCCTTATTGGTTCCAGCCTTCCCTTCCTTTGGAATTTCGGCGATGCAGTCTGCCAGCACCTGGATGCTTACTGCCCCTCTATGTTCATACGTGACGTAGTAATTTTCGAGCTTGATGCGTCATTTTGATAGTCTTTTCCGACTACTCTTGCCCTTTTTTGTAACGTCACGCAGAGGCAGGTTACTTCGGACAGCGATGGCATGTTTAGGGAAGTAGAATCGGTACCTTCTGCCCGTTTAGTCAAGTCATAGACGACTTCTCGGGGCAATGGGTGTTGACTTTGTTATCGAGCAGGTGGCGATTTTTCCTTGGGTGCAGGATTCTTCAGGGAGGTTTGGGTCATCCTGACCCTGCTTCTCGCGTAGGTCATATTCCGAAGGGGCATGCCTCCCGCCGAGGACTCATCTCGTTGATTCTCTGCTTCCTACACTTGTGTGGCTTGACACGGGACCTTTCCCCTCAACGAGGTAACGCTGCGGAGGGGCTTTGGCTTGCCCTTTGCTGCGGCCTTCTTCGGCTTGACTACTGCGTTATTTCGACCATGACAAGGCATGGGTATTCGCGCAGGAAGCCTTATGGTAGTAATCAGAGGGCTCTTACCCTCGGGCGGGGGAATCCCTGCTGCCATTTATTCGGTTGCGCACTGAATCTTTGGCGTGGACGGGGACTTCGGGAGTCCCTTCTCCTTAGAACGCCAAGCCTCAACTTTGGCAACCTGGGAGCAATTTCCCACAGACGGCGCCAAATGATGCGGCCCGGTAGCGCAGGACCAGCATCTCCACTATGTGCAATGATGGGAGCAGCAGGGGGTCCCAGCAAGGGGCTGATGTCCCGGATGGATCGCCTGAAGTGAAGGCCGGCAGCTCCTTGGTCCCATGGTGAGGAAGTGAAGGAAAGTTCCTATGACGCGGCGGAAAGCCCGGAATAAAGATTCCTTAGGGATACCTGGCTGAAATACTCAGAAAACAGGGGTTATGAGGTCCCCAAAGTCTTTTTCCGGGGAGGAGCCTCCGACGCCCAAGTCAGTGCCTTTTTATGGTGGGAAGTACCGTAATAAGCATGAGAGATGTGTACCTGGCGTGGCGTGCCTTCCTGCGGGCTGGAGGGAGAGTATTCAGGCGGAGAGGAAAGCGTGTCCTCTGTTTTCCGGCCTATCTCTGTCTCTTCTTTTCCAGCCGGGGGGCCGAGACTCCCCCCCCCCCTTTTACGGCCATGCGCTTGGCGTATAAAAGGAGGAAACGAGCCTTTAAGATTGTGGCACGTGTATGGTTGGATGATGCCTGTACTTCTGGGCGTGGGGTCCCTTGATCGCCTGCAGGCTCCTCGAGTCATGAGCTGCAACAATCACACCCCGACATGATGAGACGGGAACTGTGGCGCTGTGTCAGAGTACAGGTGAGGACACTGTGCAGGGTGTACGGGCGACGTGTCAGAGGCTCATGGATGGTTTCTGCCATACCTCCGAGGTCCCCTTGGTCGAAGTCCGTCTTCGTAACGGGGCCATTTTTCCGGAGTCAAGCTAGTACCTCGAGGTATTACCTGTTTCCGAGGTTAGTTCGGTCGTCCTCGCGAGGGAGGCGAACCATTGATTTCCCGAGGTAAGCATCGGCGGTCTGCCGAGGTGGTATTCCTCAGGGTCTGGCTCCCTTCCTTCCCGAAATCCTTAAGTGTGTAACGTGGCCACACTTCGGCCATCAATGTAGATGCAATAATCCATTTGAAAGTAAATTTTTATGATATTGTTAAATTTTTATAAATTTTTTTTAATATTTTAAACTAGAAAATTTCATAAAAATTTAGTAAGATTAAAAAAATTATATTTTCAATAGATTATTATAGATACATAATATTGACTTTTAATTAAAATTAATTCCAAGTAAATAGATCATTTTTTAGTCAATTAACTTAAATTAAAATGAACTAGGCGCTAAAAAAGACATATTATATAGATAAAAAAAACTAAATTAAAAATGTGAAATGATAACTTTAGACTTTTTAAACTTTCTCCAGGATGCCATCTCTCTCATTATGCCTTGCATATCTTCCAATACCACATTTTTTCTTATTAATTGTGAGATGTCTGATATTGTTATTCCTTCAAGAGGCATTAGGCAATAGGAGACTCTATTTCTTCATATATTTTCATTCTCTCCGAATTTTTTGTCTACAGAATTTGCATGGAATGTGAAAATAAGGAATGGGAGCTTTTCAAAATTGGCAGGAAGGGTGTGGCCCTGTCCCATTTATTTTTCACTGATGATATTATCTGATGCCCTGCAGCATCTTCGTTGTGTGACATGGTGAGACCGGGAGGGACTTCCAGTGAGGGGGAGCGTCTGAAGTAGAGATTTCCCAGGAGAATCTGCCTGAAGCACTCAGAAAACAGGGGTTATGAGGTCCCCGGAGCCGGAGGAGCTCCCGACGCCCAAGTCAGTGTTTTAGAGGTGGAGAGAAAGTATTGGGGGACCAAAGATTCTTGCCTGTTTTACGTTTTTTCGGGGGAGGAGAGAGAGACCCATCGCTGAGGCCATTTCCTTAGTATATACAGGAGGGTATGGTCCGTTCAGATTGCAACACGTGTTCGGTCAGATGTAATATGTACTTTTGGGGCATGGGGGCCTCTAGCCGCCTGCAGGCTTCTCGGGCCATGGGCTAGGGCAGGAATAGCCCTGCATGACAAGACGTAGGTGGCGTCGGCGTGTCAGAGCGCATATGAGGGTGGTGTGTAGCATGTGAGGGCGACATGTCAAAGGCTCCTTAATTGCTTCTGCCGTACTCCCGAGGTCCCTTCGGTTGAGGTCACCCTTCGGAATAAGGACACTTCTCCCGAAGTCAACTCAGTAGTTCGGGGGTTTCCTTAGCACTGAAGCTCCTCGTTCGGGGGGATTTTCTCCTGTCGAAGGTGGCTGGTCCTTCTCCCCCGAGGCTGGCTTGGCCGCCTTTCCGAGGGAAGCAACATGCTATATTCCTGAGGTCAATACTGTCATTCCCAGTGGTGCTAGTAAGCCACCGAGGTCGTATGCCCCAAGCGTCGGACTCCCGCTTTCCGAGGTTGGTACTAGTACTCCTCACGGGTGACGCTCGATTTCCCAATTGTGGTATTCGGTCACAGGTTCAAAGGGCGATAGCACTTCGACTATCACATGCCCCCTCATCGAAAAGCCGATGTGAAGACTTCGACTTGTAGACCTTCTGGTGGCACCTTTCAGGACTCAGAGTGTGACGTTTGCGAAAAAGACACTTCGTCGCCCGAAGACATGCCCTGTCCGGCCAGGTGTCACTGTCTACCCTTTGGTGTTCTCGAGGTGCTCAATCTCTTTACTTTTTTTGCTGCAGATCAGTGGACCATCTCATCTCGTAACCAGGCGTATCAACTTGGAGTGACGTGCTCAGGTTTTCAGGGTGTCAAAAAGCGTGTCCCTCATTTCGCGCGTTGAGTGACACGTGGCAGTAGTGAATAGGAGAGGCTACATCGGTTATACCAGCCACATCTTTTTGTCTTCGACAGGCAGTTTATGGCGACGATTCGTCTTCACGGAGCAATTATGACATCGATTCGACTACCCTTCCTCGGTCCATATAAACCTTCCTCCGTCATACTCCTCATTTGCTCTCTTTTTGCCTTTGCTTTGCTCTCGTCTGTTTGTGTGCTTTCCCATCTCTTTTTGTGGCGATGCTAGCGGTAGAGCTATTTTCGGCCACCATTCACGACGACGTCTTCAAATCCTGATTTCGGCAAAACTTTTGGTGGGTTTCGATTCTAGAGGTCCTTCGGTTTCTTCATTTTTTGCTTTCTTTAGCTTCTCGAAGTCGTTTTTCTTCTTCCCAAAATCCCTCGATTCTTTTTTTCCAAGTCACTTTTTTGCCAATCATGTCTTCACCTGACCCCCTTATGTCTGTCCAAGCCATCCCCGAAAGCTGGCAACCTCTTATGTCTCACCCTTGTTGCTCCACTCCGGTAAAACTAGCGAAGTGGACAACCAAATTCTTTCTTCCCTCCTATGCCGTCACAAGGTTACCTCGTCTCGGCCATTTTAGTTTTATGAACCAAAGTGACGAGGTTACCGTTTTTCGAGCCCAACTGAAAGCCGAACTTCGGTTCCCTCCACCGAGGATGATTTGCGATTTTTGCCAATTTCATGGCATAGCTGTGAATCAGCTTCCTCCCAACTTATACTGCTATTTTAACGCCTTCCTCTGCATGTATGGGGTCTTCAGAATAGAACCCCACTTCATCCTGTTCATGCAGTATTACAAGCTCTATCCGATCCCAATGGGTGGCTTCTATTTCATGCTAACCCGGGGATCTGGGAGCAAGAAATACATGTTCACCTTCACTACTAAAGATAGTTGGCGAAGGTGTCAAAGGAAGTTTTTCTTCCTGAAAGTGGCGGAGGCTTGGTCGTATGTTCTGACTAAGTTGGCTAGGGGAAAGCTGGAGACGGATGTCGTGGACCCCAAAAAGCTGCTAACTCCTGAGTTGGCGGCGAAGTTTGTAGACTTCGACAGACGTATCCGTGTTGTCTCCGACTGGGATGCCAAGGTCCCTCCACGCTACCTCTACCCCTTCCCCATCATGTGGAGACTTATGACCGAGGAGGTTCTTCGGGAACTGGGGGTAGTTAAGGAGCACAAGACGAACCTTAACATGCCAGCTTCTGTCATCGACGGGAAGGAGTCATTTTTTGAAAGTAAGTTTCCTTCCAAAGTTTTTAGTATAAGTATCCGTCTGGACTTACATTTATGTTTTTCTTATTTTTCAGAGATGGGCGACGAGTCAGCTGCCTATTACAAGTCCCTCTTTCTCGGCCAAGCCGAAAAAGGGGAACAAACAAATAAGGGTGCCTCCAAGAGGCATAAGACATTTGGGAGTGGGCCGTCTTCGGCCAAGAAGGCGAAGAAAGACGCCCTTCCCCCACCGCCAGAGGACGTCGAGGAGGTTGGTGGCAAGCTCGAGGTCCCAACTGTCCTGCCGACCGAGGTGGCCACCAGTGTGGTGTCTCGAAGTCCCGCCACATCGGCAGATCTTTTGGGTTCATCGACAGCAGACCCTTCTGCTGAGGAGCTTGAAGAGCACCGAAGAAGCAAGGGCAAACATGTTCCTGCCGAGGTGGAGGAGGTTAGGGACTCCAACGACGACATCGCTGAGGTTGCGCCAGGTTTGTCATTTAGACACTTTACTCTTAATCTTGTAGATATATGACTAAGAGACTTTGTCTTAATAAGACTTGTGTTTTAACTTTGCAGGAGAATTGGTGCCCTCATCCTGGATGGTGGACCATGCCCGAAGGCAGACTTTTCGGGACTCCCACATCCCGAAGGACAAGGTTCCAATGAAGCCTTTCTGGTCTTTCACGGAGGACATGAACTTGTTCTCCGAGGGCTGCCAGCAAATGGCTCCCCAAATGGCAAGGGGCGTACTCACCCAGGCTTCCTTCAAAGCGGTTGCCGAAGAGTGCGCCAACGAGGAGACCCTCGCCTCAAAAATTTCCGAGCATGTTGCCCAGGTACTTCTTCAGGCCCTTTTTATTTTTTCTCCCCATTTTTCTAAATATTTGGCTTTCCTTATGCAGATTTGACTAAGTATCTTCTCCTTTTTTGCAGCTCCTGGGGTATAGTGGATGCCTTCGGGCTTGGGCAGCAAAGCAATCTTCGGTCCGAGCTTGGGCCAAAGATCGTTTGGAGAAGGCCAAGGTCTTCTGCGCTAACTCTGTTGTCAAAAATGCAGAGTTGAGCCCAATAGCCAAGGAGGAGGTTGCCAAACTTCAGGAGGAATTCTTGAAGGGCCAAGCAGAGCTCTTGAAGGATTTTTCCTAGAAGATGTCCGACCTCGGCACGAAGGTCATGAGTCTAACTTCGGCCAACGAGGCCTATCAAAAGGGAAAAGAGGAAGACTCTGCTTTCCTGGCGAAGGCGCTCACTGATAACACCGAGCTTCAAGCCGAGGTCGAGGCTCTGAAGAGGAGTACAAAGAAGAATAAGAAGGTGAAGGCGTTGGAGAAGGAGGTTGCTGATCTTCAGAACGAAGTAGAAGACTTGTCCCTCAAGAAAGACAAGGCCGTCCAGGCGACCAAGGTTGCCTTCCAGGACGGCTTCTGTCTGGCTCGTCATCAAGTTCTGGAGAAATACCCAGATCTCGACCTTTTCTTTCTGGCTGCCCTGGACATTCCCGAGGGGCCTCGGTGGACTTGGTCAAAAATCGAGCTTCTTAACCTGCTATTTGCACCTCCTCCGGCACCGAAGACAGCGTCTAAAGACACAGGAGCTGGAGCCTCTTATGACACTGGGATCCCTTAGATGTTCTGGGGCCTTAGCCTTCTTTTTTTTTTTTGTAATTTTTCTTCTTGTAACCTTTTCCTTGTAACAAGGCCTTCTTCAACGAAATTTTTCCTTCCTTTAGAATTTGGTTAAGTCTTCGAGCAATAATTTTTATCTCCCAGTTATCCCGACCACTTTCGGTCAAGGGATTACGAAAAATACGTTTTGCTTGCTTTGTTAGCCGTCTTCGAAAAAACGTTCACTTTCGACAAATTCCCTTAAGCAAAATTTGGCCTACTTTTAATGGACTTACTTTTTGGGAGAATGAACCAATCAACTTCGGAAGGAATACGTGACTTTTGCAAGCTTCTTGCTTAAGCTTTGTTCGGCAAGAATTCTTTGGTGGAAGAAAATTTCTGTACTTTGAAACTTTTTCTAACTTGTACAATTTCTTACCAAAATTCTAAGTATAGAATTTCTTCAAGGCATCCGAGTGCCATGTGTTTTTCAATTCTCCACCTTCGGCATCGCCAAGCTTATAGACCCCATTTCGGACTTCGTCAAAGACCAAGAAAGGTCCTTCCCAGTTTGCCCGAAGTACCCCGTGGGATGACCTTCGAGGTTCGAATTTGGCCTTTCGGAGAACGAGGTCTCCTTTCCTTATTCCTTTTTGCCTAACGCGCAAGTTCGCGGCTGTGGCTACTCTTTGCTGAAAGGCCTTCCTTCTGAGTTCAGCCAGCTCTCTGTGTTCGTCAATCAGGTCGAGCTTAGTTCTCAATCCAAGGTCGTTCCTCCTTCATCGAACACTTGTATTCTGACTGATGGTTGTACTACCTCGATAGGGATAATGGCCTCTGTGCCGAAGATGAGCGAAAAAGATGTCTCACCCGTGGCCCTTCGGGGTGTTGTCCGATAACTCCATAGCACACTAGTGATGCCCTGCAGCATCTTCGCTGTGTGACATGGTGTTACCGGGAGGGACTTCTAGTAAGGGAGAACGCCTAAAGTGTATGTTTCCCAGGAGGATCTGCCTGAAATGCTTAGAAAACAGGGGTTATGAGGTCCCCAGAGTCTTTTTCCAGGAAGGAGCCTCCGACGCCCAAGTTAGCCCTTTGGAGGTGGAGAGAAGTATTAAGGGTCAGAAGTTCTTGCCTGTTATCTCTTTTCGTGAGAGTCCGAAAAAAGATCCCTTGGTGATGCTATTTCCTAGGTATATATATGAGGGTGTGGCCTGCTCAGATCGTAACACGTGTTCGGTCAGATGTAATTTGTACCTTCTAATCGTGGGGGCCTCCAGCCGCTTGTAGGCTCCTTAGGCCACGGGTTGGGGTAGTCATAGTCCTACATGACATGACGTGGACTGTCCCGGTGTGTCAGAACGCATGTGAGGGCGGCGTGTAGCGTGTGCGGGTGACATATCAGAGGCTTCTTAAATGCTTCTGCCGTACCCCCGAAGTCCCCTTACTCGTGGATGTCCTTCGGAGTGAGGACCTTTCTTCCAGGGTCGTGTTAGTAGTTCAGGGGATTCCCTAGCGCTGAAGTTCCTTGTTCTGGGGGGGGGGGTTTCGTCCTTCTCCCCAACGGTAGTTCAGTTATTTTCCCGAGGGAGGCGACACGCTATCTTTCCGAGATTGGAGCTGTCATCCTCAGAGGTGCTGGCTGGCCACCGAAGTCGTACGCTCAAGGCGCCAAACATCATCCTTTCCGAGGTCTCCACAGGCACTCCTTGTGAGTAACACTCGACTTGCCGAATGCAGTATTTGACCTCGGTTCGTGGGCTACAAGGGCGACAGCACTTCGGCTATCAACTTGGAAGTTCTCCTGGCCACTTTCCCTTTACTTCCCCCAACCTCTTTTTCAGACCATCTTTTATGGTTCTGGTGGATACCTCTACTTGTTCGTTGCTCTGGGGATGAGCTATTGGGGCGAAGTGCATTTTTATTCCGAGGTTGGTAATGAATTCTTAGAATCCCTTGTCCATAAGTTGGGAACCATTATCGGCCACTATCACCCCCGGTATGCCAAATCTACATATAATGTTCTTCCAGATGAATTTTTGTATATCCTTTGCCGAAATGGTTGCTAGGGGTTCTGCCTCGACCCATTTAGTGAAGTAATCCACTGCCACTACGTAGAACTTCACTTCTCCAGGTGCTGTCGAGAGTAGCCCGATGAGGTTTATGCCACAAACTGCAAAGGGACAGGGGTAGTCTACCGAGGTTATTAATTCCGAGGGCAGCCTTTGGACGCTGGCGTGTCTTTGGCAATTGTCACATTTTTTGACAAACTGTCTTACGTCCTTTCTTATGGTGGGCCAGAAGTACCCTTGGCGGAGTATTACTCCCACCAAGGCATCAATTCCGATGTGGGAACCATAAGCCCCCTCGTAGACTTCTTTGAGAACTATCCTAACGTCCTCTTCGTTGACACACCTTTGTAGCGGACTTGCATACCCCTGCCGGTATAATTATTCCCCAATTAGGAAATATCGTCCAGAATGTCTTCACACTTTTACCGCTTTGTGAGGATCATTGGGAAGCTCCACGGTTGTAAGATACCTTTTTATAGGATTTTTCCACCCTTTTTCCGAGGTTGCTATGCTCAACGTCGCTATGCTCGGGTGGCTCAACACTTCGGTGAACCTTTCTGATTTGGCCAAGCTGCCCGCTTCGGTATTGTCTCGGCGAGGTATATTTTCAATATGTACTGCGTCGAACTCCTGGATGAGCTTTAATACGAACTCGTGATATTTTGAGAAAGTCGGATCCTTCACGCTATAGTCCCCTGCCATCTGCCGCACCACTAGCTGGGAATCGCTGTGGGTTTTTAGGTTTCTCACACCAATCTTTCTAGCCAGGCGTAACCCTACTATGAGAGCTTCGTATTCTGCCACATTGTTGGTGACGTTAAACCCAAATTTAATGGCTTTCATGACTTCCAAACCTTCAGGATCGCAAATAACTACCCCAGCTCCCTGGTGTTCAGAGCCGAAGGCCCCATCTACAAACAGAGTCTATTCTGGCTTTTTTTTTTGCCGAGGTCTGATTGATCACGTTCGGCAACGAGTACTTCAGCAATGAAGTCCGCCAGAGCTTGGGCTTTTATTGTTTTCCTTGGTCATAAGTGATATCATACTCGCCGAGCTCTATGCACCACTTGGAAAGCCTTCCCGAATGGTCTACTCTCTTCATGACATCCCGAAGAGATAGGTTACTTCGGATAATAATGGGGTGAGCTTGAAAGTACGGATGCAATCTTCTGCTTGCCAGTACTAGGGCATAGATAGCTTTTTGTAGTAGGGGATACCTGACTTCGGCGCCATGCAGGAACTTGCTCACATAGTATACTGGCCATTGTTTCGCCCCCCTTCCTTCACGAGAACCGAACTCAGTGCTTTTTCCGTAACGGCGAGGTATAGTACAAGGGGTTCTCTCTCTCGTGGTTGCCGAATAGTGGGTAGACGAGCTAGATAGACTTTGAGCTCTTCCCAGGCCTTTTGGCAATCCTCGTTCCAAGGATGGTCATCATTTCCGAGGTCGCAACCATTTTTTGCTGCCTTGGTGAGGACCTTAAAGAATGCTCGGCAGCGATCCCCATACCTGGAAATGAATCTGCTAAGGGACATTATTCTCCCGGTGAGCCTTTGCACAACCTTTGTTGTAACAGGAGTTCAAAATTCAAGTAGCGTTTTGACTTTTTCTGGGTTGGCATCGATACCTCTTTCCGATACCATAAATCTGAGGAACTTGCCTGAGCTTACGCCAAGACGCATTTTTCGAGATTGAGGCGAATTCTGAAGGCTCTCAGTTGGTGGAAAGTTTCCTCCAAATCTGCAATATGACTGCCAGGCAATTTGCTCTTAACTATCATGTCATCAACATAGACTTCCATGTTCCTCCCTATTTGGTCGTTGAAGACCTTGTTCATTAGCCTCTGTTAGGTGGCTTCTGCATTTTTAAGCTCAAAGGGCATTCTGATGTAGCAATATGTACCGCCTTTGGTGATGAAGGCCGTTTTTTCCTCATCTTTGAGGTCTATCCTGATTTGATGATACCCACTGAAGGCGTCGAGGAAGCTCAGGAGTCCATATTCAGCAGTAAAGTCTACCAACTGATCTATTGGCGAGAGAGGATACGAATCCTTAGGGCAAGCATCATTTACGTTTTGGAAGTCGATGCACATTCGGAGCTTGTCGCTCCCTTCTTTTGTGGTGATAACCACATTACTTAGCCATTCGGGGTATTTGACCTCCCTGATTACGCCCGCATCTATCAAGTGCTGGACTTCAGTTTTGACGAAGTTGTTCTTGTGTGCTGAGAGGCTTTGCTTTTTTCAACGAACAGGCTTTGCCTCTGGGCTTACTTTAAGGCTATGCTGTATTATACGAGGGTCTACCCCAGGCATGTCTTTCGGCGAGTAGGCAAACAGATCTTTATTCATTAACAGGAAAGATACAAGTTTTTTCTTGTCACCTTCGGCCAATTTTTTCTCTATTCGGGTATTCCGGCCTGGGACAAGCTCTATGTCTTCCGTTTCTATTTTCTCAAAATCTTCTATTCCTTCTCCTTTTGACTCTTCTGCGAGTACGACCTTTGTTTCCGTAGTCAGCGCGCAGTTTGTCACCGGCGCTTTCCTCGCCTTGACAAACACCTTACTCACCTCCCCCTGGTTGATGAAGATCTCAGCATCTCTATCCTTGGTGGCAAAGGTGACAGTTAAGTACTTTACATCTGGGCGGATGTGGAGGTTCCCTTGCGTTTGCCTCCCAAGAATGGCATTATATGATGAAAGGACATCTATGACGATGAACCTTGTCATTATAGAGGCAAACAGCTCGTCTTTGTTGTTTATTGAAGTTCCCCTTAGCATCAAGGGAAGATCAATCCAGCCAAGGACGGGGAGTTCAGATGGTTCCACTCCAAAAGTAGGAGAAGTGACGGACTTGAGGTCGCTCCTTGATATACCCAAACTCGGTAATAGGTGTGAGAATAAGACGTCCACATTTGAACCATCATCAACCAGTACTCTCTTGACGTCCCAGCTTCCTATCCTTGCCATAACCAGCAGTGAATCATCATGAGGGAATATGACAGTGGACCCATCTTTCCGAACAAGCTTTTTTTATGGGTTCTCATATTCCATCACCGAAATATCCCTGGCTTTTCTTTTCCTTTCTGCCGACGGCAGTTCTGTTGTGATCATTTGTATCACTCCTGCCAGCGGAGGCGGACGCCTTTTTGGACTTCGGTTTCGACGCCTGTCAGAGTCATACTCCTCGTCATCTCCTTTCCCCTCCTCTTCTCTTCTTCCCTTTGGGGAGGGCATCCACAGGTAACGTCGGAGTTGACCTTGCTTTATTAGGGACTCTATGCATTTCCTTAGTTGGAAGCAGTCCTCGGTATCGTGCCCGTGGTCCCGATGGAATTGGCAGAACTTCTTCATGTTCTTTTTGTTGTCCAAGGTCATGGCCTTCGGTCGTTGGATCTGAGTTCTTTGCCTTTCCATCACCATAAGGATGTTCGTCCTTGTGGTGATCAGGGGAGTGAAAGCCAATGGCTTCCTTCCTTTAAGCTTCCGAGGTCGTCCCCCTGATTCGGTTGGGTAGCGAGTTAGCTGGCTCGGCCCGGTGCGAATATGATCAGGTTTTCGGCCTCTCATTCTCAGTTCTTCAGCAGTCATGTGCTGTTCGGCCCTTCGGTAAAATTCACCGAGTGTGTCGGGGGGATCCTTGGAGAATTCATAGAACAACTGGGAGTTTCTCCGAAGTCCTCGTGTCATGGTCAGGATACGTATTTCTGGCCTGAAGTCTGGAACACTTAAAGCTTCCCGGTTAAACCTTTTGACATAGTCGCGAATGGTTTCTCCATTTTTCTGCGCTATGTCAAACATTTGGACTGGCATCTTCGTCGTTGGCCAGCTTCCGATGAATTGCTGCGTAAAGGCAGTAGACAACTCTTGGAACTCCATGATGGTTCCAGGAGTCAGTGAGTTGTACCATGCCGTTGCTGGTCCAGCAAGGGTGACCTCAAAACATTTGCACAAGGTGGCGTCATCAGCACCGTGAAATACCATGCTACGCTTGTATTTGGTCAAATGAGCCCGGGGGTCACTCCGGCCATCGTAGGTCTCCAACCGAGGTACCCGAAAGTCACTCGGCATGGGTGCTTCGACCACCACTCGGGTGAATGGTGATTCGTCTCCATTGAAGGTTTCTAACAACCTAGACCAGACGGGCTTTCCGAGCTACCTGTCTCTCCACTCTTTCTAGCCTATTTAGGATTTTTTACATGAAGAGTGTGGCACTGGGCTCTTCTTCCTGCTGTTTAGGGGCCTCCGGGAATGGAGACTGACGTCTCCTTTTTGGGGAGTGACTTTGGCGCCGAAGAGGTGGCGATTTTTCTTCAGGTGAAGAACTCCTTCGGCAGGGAGTTCTGGGTCGTTTTGGCCCCGTTTCTTCCGTAGGTCGTGCCCTGAGGGGTATATTTTCCGTCGAGGACTCATCACATTGATCCCCGCTTCCCAAACTCCGGTGAGTTGATCTGGGACTCTTCTCTCGGCGAAGTACTGGTGAAGAGGGCCCTTGACCCAGAGTTGGCTGTGGCCATCTTTGGTCTAACTGCTGCGTCATTTCAGCCACGACTGAGCGTTGGAACTCATGCAGGACGCCCATGGTAATAGTCAGAGGACGTTCCTTCTCAGGCAAAGAAGTCCCTGCTGTAGTTTGTTCGGTTGCCGGTTGAACCCCTGGCGCGGACGGGGACTTCGGAAGTCCCTTGTTCTTAGAACGCCGAGTTTCAACGATGGCGACCTGGGGGTAGGTTCCCACAGACAGTGCTAGATGATGCCCTGCAGCATCTTCGTTGTGTGACATGGTGAGACCGGGAGGGACTTCCAGTGAGGGGGAGCATCTGAAGTGGAGACTTCCCAGGATAATCTGCCTGAAGCACTCAAAAAACAGGGGTTAGGAAGTCCCCCGAGCCTTTTTCCGGGGAGGAGCCTCCAACGCCCAAGTCAGTGTTTTGGAGATGAAGAGAAAGTATTGGGGGCCAAAGATTCTTGCTTGTTTTACGTTTTTTTGGGGGAAGAGAAAGAGACCCCTCACTGAGGCCATTTCCTTAGTATATAAAGGAGGGTGTGGTCTGTTCAAATTGCGACATGTGTTCGGTCGGATGTAATCTGTACTTTTGGAGCGTGGGAGCCTCTAGCCACCTGCAGGCTCCTCGGGCCATGGGCTAGGGCAGGAATAACCCTGCATGACAAGACGTAGGTGGCGTCGGCGTGTCAGAGCGCATATGAGGGCGGTGTGTAGCACGTGAGGGCGACATGTCAGAGGCTCCTTAATTGCTTCTGCCGTACTCCCGAGGTCCCTTCGGTTGAGGTCACCCTTCGGAATAAGGACACTTCTCCCGAAGTCGTCTCAGTAGTTCGGAGGTTTCCTTAGCACTGAAGCTCCTTGTTCGGGGGGATTTTCTCCTGCCGAAGGTGGCTGGTCCTTCTCCTCCGAGGCTGGCTTGGCCGCCTTTCCGAGGGAGGCGACGTGCTATATTCCCGAGGTCAGTATTGTCATTCCCAGTAGTGTTGGTAGGCCACCGAGGTCGTATGCCCCAGGCGTCGGACTCCCTCTTTCCGAGGTTGGTACTAGTACTCCTCACAAGTGACGCTCGATTTCCCGAGTGTGGTATTCGGCCAAAGTTCACAAGTTCAAAGGGCGATCGCACTTCAGCTATCATTATCCTCCTGGGAAAAGCTTCCATAAAAACTGCTGCTATGATTAGCTCTGACAAATCCAAGATCCTTTTCTCTAAGAATGCTACTTCTTCAATCAGGACTAGTATTTGTAATACTTTGGGTTTTCAGGAAATATCTGGTTTGGGTAAATACCTTGGTTTTCCCATTTATCATGGCAAATGGTCAAGAGATAGATGCTCCTTCATTATTAACAATATGCATAAAAAAACTCTATGGTTGGAAGAGAGATTGCCTGTCCATTGCTCGAAAAGTTTAGCTTACTATATCTGTCCTTTCTACTCTTCCTAGCTGCTTGATCATGCAAATAAATTCCCCGCCTACGTCTATAACTGATCAAATTGATAAGACAAATGGGGATTTTATTTAGGGGCATCTCCTGAGAGTAGGAAGCTGCGTCTTGTGAACTGGGATACTGTGACTAGTCCTAAACCTCGAGGTGGTCTGGGGATTACTTCAGCTAGAGAGCTAAATGATGCTAATATAGCTAAAGTAACTTGGCAACTTTTTCTGATAAGCAGAAACCTTGGGTTGGTGTTTTGCTTGGTAAATATATATAGTAATAAACCCTACTCCAAATGTGCTTCCCAACTTTGGAAAAACTGGGATTGGATGGCTAAACACATGTGGGAAGTTGGGAATGGTGCTTCTATTAGTTTCTGGTTTCCGGTTTGGTGTGGAAAGGTGCCTCTCAGGTCTGTTACTCAGGGTCCTCTTACTTTTAATGAAGAAAAACTAACAGTTGCTGAGTTCTTCAGATCTGAATTTTCCATCTTCTTTGTTTACCTCCTGATGTTGTTAAACAAATGTGGTATTTATGTTACTAATTCTGCTGAAGCCACTGACAAACTCTCATGATCTTTTGTTAAGAATGAGAAATTTAGCACCAGTTCTGCCTGTGTTGGTAAGAAACCTGTTGTTCCCGTTAATGAGACTGTTAGTAATTGGGGCTGGATCTGAAAGTTGAAAACCCTTCCAAAAATCAAAATTTTGCATTTGGAAGTGCATGCATGGTAGGCTGCCTACTAATGACTATCTCTTCCATATTAGTATTGCTCAATCTAACATTTGCAGGTTTGGAGGGACTTGAACTATAATGTTCCTACTAATGTTAACTGGATCACTCTTTATAAATCTGTGTGTCTACTCTCTGGCTACTATCCTATATTTAATATTCCTTGGTCGTTCGTTATACCTATTGCTATGTGGAATTAATATTTGGAAAGACCGTAACAGGTTCATCTTTAAAAGGTACTCACTCCAGCCCCTCCTCTATTGCCAGAAAGATAGTTGAGCAATCCTTTAAATTCTATGCTTAATTAACTCCAACTCCTGGATAAGTAGGGCTAGACCTTCTAATCCGAGTTATTGGCAACCTCCTCCCATGGGGGTCTTCAAACTGAATATTAATGGCTCTATTACTAGTTCTGCAGCTCGTGCAGGGCAATCTGGTTATAGCTTTTGCTAGGAACTCAGGTTCAGCCACCCCTCTTGCTGCTGAACTTTGGAGCCTGCTTGAGGGTTTAAGGATGGCAAGTCTCATGGGCAGCATCACTCTAGAAATTGAATCTGACTGCCAGCAACTTTGCAATCTTTTAGCTTCCTCTAAGCAGGAGGTGCATAACTTACAGGCTATTGTTTTGGATTGCAGGTCCCTAATGGAAAGCATGAAAATCAGGAGCGGGCATCATCATCCCAGGGAAACAAACCAAGTTCTGACCACCTTGCCAAACATAGAGCTTCCATGATGCGTCCTTTTCAGCTATTTTGACGATGATCACCAAAAAATTTCCACTTTTGCTTCCTCATCTTAGAATGTATCTTCTTCTGATCATTGTAGTTAAAACTTGTACTCAAGAGACGATATTCCCTCCTGGCAGCTCTACTTGTCTTGAGCTTACACTGGACAAGGGTAAAGACTTTGTGTTGTAATTTCCTTTGCTAATCTATCATCTTTCCACCGAAAAAAAAAAAAAGAGACAGAGAATTGTTTACACAGTAAGAACTATAGCTCTTCGCCTAATATTTCACTCAGAGTGGAGGTCTACTCTATAGACTAACTCTATAGACTAAGATGAGTAAATGTGTAAGGTAGATATATGGGTAATTAGATATATGGGTGTGAAATTACATAAACTGTGAAGTGAATATCTGAGAGGCGGATGTATGTGTAAAACATGGGGTCCATAGATTTTTTTTTTTAAGATGTATATTTACTAATTGAACCCATTTTAATTGCTTAGTAGACTCTCTTAAGTTTATAACATCTATTAGAACAAAAAAAAAATGAACTTATCTTACATTAAGAAAGGCGGAAAAATAAAAATGGATCACTCTTTCCTATACCTTCAAATAATTTTCTACGGTAAAAGTCCTCCTTTAGTCCCCAAACTTTTTCGCTGTTCATTTTTTCTTCAAATATATGGATATATTTAGAAGTTATTAGTTCAGCCAAAAACATAGTTAAAAGTTCAACAAGGCAAAAACGTAAAGGTTTAGGGGCTAAAATGGGGCTTTTGCGTATCCTCAATTTTTGAAATCTTTTCTGCACATGTGAGGAAAGGAGATGCTAAATTATCCTCATTTTGTTTCATATTCCTTGTAATATTTTTACTATTTTTAGACGTCTTAAATCTTCACAAAATTTTACTCTCTTTGTCTCATAAAAATTGTCTCATTTACTATTCATAGCAATTAATTTATTATTTTATTTATTTTAAAATTTGTCATAAAAATATGCACTTCTTATATGAAAATGGAATTTAAAGATTATAGTTTCTAAATATCATTTTTAATAATTTTTTAATATATATTAATATGAATATATTCAAGTCAAACTTTAATAAAAAAAGGTAAAAGAGCCAACTAATTCAAAACGTAGAGAGTAATATTTAGTAAATTACTTTCCTATATTACCTTTTAAACTATCATGTAAATATTCATTTTTTTCAATTTTTCTTGACTTCCGAATAAAAAATGAAAGACAAAAAATGGAAACAATAGTAATTTTTTCTCTTTCTTAATCTCCACACCTAATCTAAATGTTGATTTTTTTATTTTTAATTAAATTTTGTTGTTTCCTTGTCCTAACTTATTGTTCCCTTTTTAAATATATTTGTTCATTTTGCAATTTGCTCCTACTCCTTTTCACATAAGTTATTGTTCTCAACTAAAATTTATGTTCTCTTTTGTTTTCTTATTGTTCATTGATATTTATCCTTTTATTCAATTAAGAAAAAAAAATCTCAAAAATGGTGGGGGAGTGCTTCAGATCTAAGTTGCACGGAGAAAGAGTGCAAACGGGAGCGAGAGCGCAAATTCATTAAAATTTTAAAATTATAGATAGCGGGAGCAACTTGAAAGCGTTATATATATGAATAAAATGTTAAATGCAGACATAACAAGTAAATGAATATCCAACTTTGACATAAGATAATTCCATAACAAGTAATAAGTATCAAACTCAAGTTAAAAAACTAGACCAAATCCAACGACTACCCTAAGACTAGAAAAAACAACCATTATTTATGGGTCTTTTGCCATGGGCTATTTCTTCTCTACACACTTGAGACAAGTTAGATTGTGCTTGACTGAAACTTGATACTTGGGAAGAAATTTGAGGTTCCTCATCTCCATTAAGAAATGTGTGATCTTTTCTATGAATTGCCTCCATATCATTGTCTAGGACATCATCATATGTAAAATAATCCCAATTCTTGTATGATGATTCATAATCTTCTTTGTAATATGTCAATAATCTATTATTGTAATGCACATATACCAACGATTCAGCTCGATCTGCATTCAACCTATTTTTCCTCACATTGTGAATATATGAGTTGTTGGGTTTCAGGAGCCAAACAGCGCAGCGGAATTTAACCGAAACCCTCCAGGATCCAAGTGAAACGGGGTAAACCGGGTGTTCGAAAATTTTCATACCTAATTTTCGATTAAGATGTCTCACTCAACTGTAGAGTCGAATCACAAAACCTGAACAGTTGACGTGTTCAGGCTCTCTATGGTATCCACACGAGCCTCTCGGGATCACCACGCTTCCACCAAGTCCCGGTAGATGCGTTTCTCTTATGCTCGCAGTGCTAGCTTGCGTCCTCCAAGGAATTGCAAGAGAATAATGCAGCTGTCCTTTTTGGAGGCTAGGGCAAGGAGACCTGCGAATTTCTCACTTAAAAGTTGTATTTATAGTGAGACTCAACTTCCAGGCCTAATAGGTTTCAAAGCCCAATCCAATTAGGATTTAATTTCGGGCTTAATAATGGCTCAACTTTTGGGCCCATTATTAATACGAAATTAAAGTGAAACCATAACCCAAATAATTAGCCCATGCACTCTAATGATCCAAAATGCTCTATGTGTGCGACCCAATAGGCTCTTACCACGTTGGCAATGATCATAAATCACATTTATGATCATAAGCAATGAGCGGTGTCTAGCAACACATCATTGCTACCCAAGTGACAAGATTGTCGATGATTCGACTAAACCTTTATGATCATCACCGATATATGCCATTGTCCCTTTGTCCAAGATATCAAGACTAAGCACGAGACATGGAATGTGTCACTCTCGTATAGCCCAATCTTTGGTTTCTTGATTACCGAGTAGACTAACTTAAACTGATGACATTGATATTGCATATCAACTCATCCGAGCATGGCCATGCATTTTCTAAGTCTCACTCTATCAAGGGGCCCGAAGATATCGCTCCCGTTACATAGGAGGGACAAATCCCATCTTGATCATACAAATCCCTCCGCATGATATGTGACATACCCAATGACCTCCTTCAAGTTCACTCAGTTACGAGCAACAAAGGAAAGTATCAAAGTATGTGACTCACATGTAGGGAACCTTGATGATCTTAGGTCGAAGGACTACATATACCCTGATCACTATGGGAATCACTTATGACACTCATATAACGATCCATGTAGTGTTCTCATGGTGGGTCGGTCCAGTACACAAGTTCTCCAACTTGTACCCATATGTAGACTACATATCTCATATTAGTCTCCACATATGCTAGTCGTTATATATTATTGCAACCCGCTCCACAATAATACTAGACCAGGGACGTTTAAGAATATCATTATTCTAGGGGTTACAATTATGTTTGTTAAGTTACACAGGAACAAAACAACAAACATAATTGCTGGATTAATGCCTTAATAAAATATCATGACTCAATGTGCAAAAATACAATCATCTCATGACTGGCTTTTGGGCACAACACTAACATGAGTATGTACTCCAAACTCTCTCAACACATAAAGTATTAACACTTTGAGAAAGAACTTTGATCGCTAGATTATATAATTCATGAGCAGCCACACCATACAAATTCCACCAAGCAATAGCACTCATCATTTTTCTATCTTTGATAGCCTGAAGTCGAGCAAATACTCCTCCATCACTTGTAAAGTCACTAAGCTGCTGACGAATTAATGGTGTCTCTCTCAAATCTTGAATTAGTCGATCAATGATGAACATTCATAAGTGTATTACTATTAAGGGTTTAAATCATCATTATACACTTTGATTATGATTAATTTCTATATCCTGAGCATTTTTCCACTAAGTCACTATTCACTAACTTACTATTCATACGTGTGTTTTACTGTTCATACACATTTTCACTATTCATTAATATTAAATAATTATTTTTACGTAGGTAACATCATCACTTGGTGACCCTTCATGAGAAAAATCATATCTGGAGCTGTAGATGTTGAAACTGAGTGATTCCAAATTTATCTAAAAGTGAACACATAAATCTTTAACTCTGCTTCATTCCGCAAGCTAGTTTGATTGTTTTCATTGCTGAAATCTAATTATAGATGAGACTATTTGTTCTTTCATGTGCTGAAGAACAGTTTCGATAGAAAAATCATAACTTGAGCTACGGATGTCCGATTTAAATGAGCAAGCTATCGATTCAAAACTAAAGAAAAGATCTACAAGTCTTGTGCTTTGAGGATTTGAGAAAGAGCTGATTCAATGTGTACAATGGTCAAAAAATTAAAAGAATTTACAGCCCGCCATTGTTGATTTGTATTTACCTATATTTCACTATTTCATTTTACCATTTCACCCACCCCAAAAACTCTATAAATAGGCACCTTGAGGGGAGGGTGAGGAGGATGCCATTTTCTTAGGCCTCATTTATGTTTTAGTATCAAAGTTAGCTTTCCTCCTTTGTTCTTGTTCTTGTTTTCAATATTGAAGCTCTGTTCAAGTGTTTTCCCGTTCTTCTTCTTGTTCTTCCTTTGATCTTTCAATCCATATTCATTTCATCTTTCTACATGTTGTCTACTTTTATCATGACTAACTAATCCTTCTTTTGCTAAAGTGGAAGGGTGAAGCTTTTGGTATAAAAGTTATGGTTAATTTGAATGGATCACAATGTTAATGGTATTTTCTTTCTTAATCTATTTAACTCCCCTCCTTGTTAAGTGGGAGTCTTGATTTATTATAGTCAATCATTGACACAAAAGCTACTTGATTCCCTCTGTAGAACATGGCTCTGCCAGCTATATTGGAATCTTGAGTTATTGTTGACAAAGGTTGGCATGATGTATACTTGAACCCATTAGCAAGCATTGACGTTTTAAGATCAATGAAAGTTAATACTAACTAAATTCCCTGATTGGAACCTCCTTTATATATGGATATCAATTGAGTAGTAAGATGGGCTAAAATTAATCATAACCGATATACTAAAAGTGGATCCTCTAACCTTAGCTATTTTAATTGAATTTTAATTTTAATTTACACCTGTTCATACCTTGCACCAAAACTTCCTTTATTAAAAATCTGTAATTTATATTTCTTAATTCACTTTCCTGTGGTTCGATACTCAGACTCCCGAGATTTTATTACTTGCGACAACCTACATTTGGTTTACAATTGCTAAAGTGCAACAATCAACCACATTCAAATAAGTCCCTAAAAATGTTACAGTAAATTATTCTTATTATTAGTAATAATAGAAAAAAAAAATAAACTACATGTAAAATAAACTAGTCCGTTACAATTAGAATCATTACCTGTTAAAATTTGCATAACACTGTATGTCCCTATAGTTTCAATAACCTTAAGCAAAATATCAATAATAAATTGAGCATTTTTCTCATCACCAGAACAATCAACAGCATTTAAGAATATAGCTCTTCCTCTTGGAATATCCAAAACATTTATCAATGGTTGGTTTTTGACATTAGATCAACCATATGAGATTATTGAAACTCCATACTGAGGCTATTTTTTGTTAATAGGAATTAAAACACGAACAATTTTCATCCTTTCTCTATTAAGAAAGATGGTCTTTATTTTCTCATAATTTGGAGGCTTATATCCTTTAGGAGCTTCATTTATTGTTCTAACAACATCAACCCAAAATGGAGATCTTGCAGTGTTAAAAAGGATTTCACGACCATAAAAGTATTTAGCAATTATACCATCAGTTTCTTCTCTAAATGATAACTTCAACAATTCCCCAATATGTTTTGTTCTCTGTTCCCGTGCCCTATTCATATCATGTGTTGGTGGAACAATAGGTAGACTAGAAAGAGGGGTCTTACAGGTACTACCCCCAAAAAGTTTTTTAGCCT
Organism: Aquilaria sinensis; assembly: GCA_005392925.1. NCBI lineage: Eukaryota > Viridiplantae > Streptophyta > Magnoliopsida > Malvales > Thymelaeaceae > Aquilaria > Aquilaria sinensis. The sequence continues at coordinate 184,655 of SMDT01002598.1, read as the reverse complement.
CATCCTTTTCTTTTTTCAATTCAACTCTTTCATGTTTTGTTATTTTATTGCAAATAGCAATCCTTTGAGCTCGTTGTCTAGGTAACAGCCTAATTAAGTGAGCTCTTATACGAGAGTAGGTTCCCGTGTAAGGTTCTGGTTTGCAACCAAAATTACATATCCACTTGTCTTTTTTATTCTCAATATATGTCACATACCTTCTAATCAATTCTTTACATTGGTCATTGGTGTCTCCAACTGAATCTTTTCTTGATTGTGAATCTTCGCTTTGTTTATTGTAATTTTCTTCCATTGCAGCTACAAATAAGAAATAATAGTATTTAATAAAGATGGGATAAATGGATAAACGAAGGAAGAGCCAATAACTACAAAAATTCCAAGATGGCATGGCTTAATTATTTTTAACACTTTAGTGAGTAATTTATGCTTGAACTCTAATAATTATAGATGGCTGAAGGTGTTTCCTAAACATCACAATGGCTGAAGGTTAAAAAGCCAATATTTTGTTTTATAGGCAATCAAATAACTCTATGTTTTCTGTTTCATGTACACGTCAAGGAACAATAACACAGGTTAAGACTCAAGTCAACAAACAAGAAACAACACTACACACATTCAACACCTAGCACTAATACAGGTAACAAAGGCATGGTGAATAGCCTCACCAAACAATTTTGAGAACTAGAACTTCAATACAACTACAAAACAAAGCCACATTAAAATTGAATTACCAGACAGCTCTCTAAACCACAATAAAAAGCCTATATTGCTTAATGAATCATACAAAAATAGATGGCATATATAGCTTGCCACGCATGAACAAACAATCTTACTCTCAGCTTCATGATTCATGCACAAACAGATAGCTTGCCATGCACGAACAAACAATCTTACTCTCAGACGCATGATATTCTTCTTTCACGCAAAAAAATAGAGACCGTATAAGCCTAGAAATCACACAACAGAGGCTGTCTGTAGCCTGCCATGCACGAACAAACAGAAAACTTAGTGACCATGCAAAAACATATGTCATGTTCTTCATTCACAAACAAACAGAGATTATATACAACTTGGCACGCACGAACAAATAGAGACCATATATTGCTTCACGAATCATGCAAAAAACAGAGGCATGTTCGTGCTTCACGTACAAATAGAGAACATTGTTAATTATTTCAAGAAAAAACTCACCAATATGTGTTTGTTGTTGCCCACTCCCAATTTTTTACTGCTGTCAAATTAAATGCCCCATAGCTACAGTTGCTGCTACAGAATTGTTTGGCTACGGTATCTTGTTTGTGGCTTCAACCTTGAGATCGCATCTAAAGATAGGATTCAATTTTGAATTTTTTTTTATTTTTAAGGTTTAGCTCTGAGTCTTTAACTTGAGTAAGAAAAAAAGATACACACGACACACAGTTAAAAGCCTGAACCGATGTATCACGGGATTCACAACAAAACTCAAGAATTAAAGTTGAAATTCTGACTGAAAAGTGAAATTCACGAACTCAAATAACCAAAGCGTGCTTTCCTTTCCTTGAAGCGTGAATTTATGGTGCTCTCTAGAGTTAGGAGCGGTAATAGGGGAGGCATTTTTATGTAACCTAGATTGCGCCTAGTGCCTTATATTTCAGCCGTTATTCATACATTGAATATTAGGGATGAGCACGAGTTAAGTAGAACTATGGGTTTACCCAATTTAATATGGGTGGGTTGAGTTAGGTTGGGCAAAAATTAATTATGATTCATAGGATGGTTCTAGCTCTGAAAAGACGATCAAGTTTCGGGTTAGTTTCGGTTCCATATAGAACTAATCTGATAAAGAACCAAACCGAGGTATATATATTAATATATTATAAAATTTATAAGTTTACATATGAAATATTTTTCTTCTTCTCTCTTTCAAGTAATCATTCAAATTTTACATGTATAATACTGAAATCGCATGTTGGTGAAATGAAGGCTCAAAAACTGAAACATGTGTAACTCTTCGGAATTTTACTTAGTATATGTGTGTTTTGATGTGGGTTCAATTCTATATTATGTTGGATACGTTATAAATCAGTTATAAATGAATTCCAATGGATTTTAGTGTTATTATAGTATATGTGTATAAACCAAAAAATCTTAAAATCAAAATTGAAAAACCTAGAACTATAATTCTTGTTCTATTTAATTTTCGGTTCTCAAATTAAATATAAAAAATTTGTGAAATCGAGACTTTTTCATATTAGTTTAGTTCCACTTTAAAATCAACCCAACATTTACCCTTTTCAGCCTTATTGAATGCATTTTCTTATATTTGCTGGGACCGACGTGCTGATCCACTTCGGACTTGATGAAGACACGCATCCATATTTTTGAATTGTACAAAAAAATCCAACTTTTTGAATTAATAGTCTTTTAAAACTCTCTTTTTTATACTTAGAAATATATATAAGTATAAAGCAACAGAGAATGCTTAGGAAAAATTAAGAAAAATCAATCATTTTCCCAAAATCTTAAGGACTTCAAAGCACGAGTGACAGTGGTGACATCCTATAAAGTTCCTGCCATTCGAACCCGACGCAACCGGAACATGTTTTAAGCAGTATCTACTCTTCCCATGTATCCGCACAGATGAGTGAATATATCAAGAACTGTCAAGTCAATAGAGTTGAATAATTACCGCATGAATTATAGGCAACAAAACATATACACGGATGAGAATGCGTGTAACGTGGGACAAAGCCCACCATGTGTTAGTGTTCCTTATTGATAGATGAACTTTGCCAACCAGACAATTATTACGTTGGGGACAAAGATTGAACCTTTAGGCTCAAAGAAGATTCCAAGCAGAAGAGGAGTCCTCTGTTTTCCATATTAGAGTTAATTATAATTTACCCATAGAAATTTAGGATATTACATTTTAATAATTCTATTTAAGAAATATACATTTTACCCCTTATCTTTTTTATACTGTCCAACAAAAACTTATGAAATCTTAATTTAAACTATAAGATAATTATCTTTCAATAATTTCAGTCAATATGATATTTTTTTATAATTAATGGACATTTTAAATTATCATTTTTTTTGTAAATATTAAACAGTTTCTTTTTTAGAAAGTAAAGTGTAAGGTATGAAACAAAGTGTATATTTCTGAAACATAAGAAGACAAGGTCTAATATCACCTCAACATCAAAGGACAAATTGTAATTAACCCTTCGATATTATTATGGCAGAAAGTCAATTGTTTTTCATCCCTCACAAAACCAATGGACATCTCATGTAGGACTGCTCGATTTGGATCAGTAAAGTTAAGTCATCTGGTTCAACCAAGCCCTGGTCAGTTGACACACCGGTCAACATGACTTGCCAGTTCTAACTTGAGACAAGCCCATAAAAAAGTTACAATCTAGCCCTAACTTCTCAATCTCATATATGATAGATCCTCCAAGTTTCATAAACTCATGGTAAGTAAATAGTTCTTTTTCCTAAATTAGGGGGAAAGCAATTGAACCAAACTTGAAACCTGACTAAAAAATGTTGAGTTAGGTCAGATTAGACAGTGGAATAGTACAAATTGGTTTGACCCAAACATGCCCTATTCTAAAGAAGCGAAAAAACGGGTTGGTTCGTATCCAACTCAAAATTACTAGGTCCAACCCATCTCAACCCACCCCAACCCAACCCTAACCCACTCTCCCTAACCCCTTTATTGCTTCTCTCACACATGGAAATAAACAACTGTAGCCTACCCCTAACCCCTTTCTCTTGCTAGTCACTTCCCTCACACACAAACGGTTGTCAACCTCACTACTCAACCTTTCCCTCTTTTGCCCCACCATCATTGAAATGCCACCCGCCCTCACCAAGACATTGCCCGACCGCGATCTCCTTGCCTTGCCATCGACCTCACTCCTTAGCCTCGCCCCATCCTCACCAAGACACTGCTTGAGACACTCATCTTTCGATTTTGATTTATAAATTTCTTCGCTTTCTCAAATCCGAATTCAAGTATTCTCCTTGATTATCGAAGTATATTCCTGGTCTTTGTTTGTGTTTTGTCACTTGAAAAAAGAATCCTGCAAGATTGTGTAAATTTGGTTGCAGGACCATCTCATCTGATGGTGGAGGTCGAGTAAAAATTGGAAAGAAAGAGGATGAGATGGCAAGATCGGGCTGAACTAAACCAACTCAACTCTAATCCATTTTTTCAAGTTAATGTTGGTTTGGGTTGATTCCACTTTCATTCAAGTTCGGGCCATGAAATAACAATTATGAGTGACATAAAAAATTTTAAGTTTAACCCGGGATCCGATCCGAAACCCAAAACTTTTGCCTCTATTATAAATTTATTAATGTTTCCATTTCTTGATAGTTGGCTGCTACCCACTTAAAATTTGATGCTAAGCAGTCTTCCGTTTGCTTGGTTTTTTTATGTTTACTCCTAAAATAAAAATAATGTGAATACCACATTTGGTATCTACGAGTCTTATGGGACGATAGAATACAAGTGGCTTGTGCCAACGGGATACAAAAAAGATATATTTTCCAATTGTAGGGTCGGTCCGGAGAGAGAAATGTGATGAGAATCAGCCTAAAGTTCAGCGCCACAGAGTCAGAGATTATAGGATTCACAGAGAGAGTTCTCCAAAGCGTAAAGCCACGTCCCGGTCCCACGCCTACCCACTGCACTATTGGTATATCCTTAACGTCTCTCTTTGAATGTTCTCTTGCCTCCTTCCCATTCCCAGCTTTGTCGCTATTTGCATTTGCAGGAGAATCCGAAGTAAATTATAAAGTTGGGTTCAAAGTTGGACAATATAGCGTGTTAACCTTGAAGTTTTGAGGAATAGACAAACAAATCTCTAACCTTCACAAACGCACATCACTACCCTTACTTCTAATCGCTTCTCCAAAAAAAAAAAAAGAAAGAAAGAAAGAAAATAAAATAAAAACAACTACAGGTCGGGACAAGAGAATGAAGACGTTCATTATATTGTTAAATTTTTCAGAATATTAAATTTTCTAAAAATGATTACCTATTCTTTTTTAATTTAGAGTATGATATTTTTTCCTTTACAGTTGTTCTTGTTTATTTATTTATATTATCTCTATCTCATTTTGGATGAGATGTTTGCCATTGACATGAAAATTAAGAAAGATGAAAATATTTATATATTGTTTATATTTTTACATTTTAGATAGTACACATAAATCAAGAAAGATGGAAAAGCTAGATATCAAAATGATATCTTGAGGAGTAATATGGTAACGTAATTTATAAAATATTGAAATGTTGCAGAGTTTTGTAACAACCTAAAATAGAATATGTTATATCCTTTTTTTAATAGAGAGGATATTTTCTTGAAAGTTTTATTTATTCTTTTGTCAAGACAACTTATTACTTTTTTCAAAACAATATTGTACTGTTTCTGTTTTTCAATTAAAAATCTAGGAAATATATTTCATTAAATTACCCGTTTTACCGGACAGTGCATCTGTTATAATTCATATTTTTCAACATTTCTATATTGTTGTGCAGTTTTGCATTTAAAGTTGGGAGAAAGATCAATTTATGTCCTTAAACTTGTTATACCTTTTATTTCAATTATTAAGCTTTTCATTTTTTTTCTAAATAAGCTTTAAAACTTTTTGTAGTTTGGTTGAATGAGAAAAGAAGGAAAATCATAATATCTACCCATTTTTAAATTTTTAAATTTCAATTTAAACTATTTTATAATTGACTTCTAATCAACTTAAAGCATGTAGTAATTTTTTGACCGTTAAGATACCATTTAAATTATTAATTTTTTTCTTTGTCTAAATGGACCTTTTGCTTGATAATTATCTTCCAATAATAAAGTTTTAGAACTAATCAAGTAAAGAAAAAAGTTTTAGAAAAAATAGAAACGTATGAAGAGTTTTAGGACTTCAAAGTCGCATTCCCGATTTAAAGTTTTTTGGTGAAAGTACACTTCAACTCCTGGAACTTTTTGCATTTTGTGAAATCAAATCCTAAAACTCCTCAATTTGCAAAACAAATCATAAAATTTTTAAATCTCTAACTATGTAAATCCTAGACGTTTCACATTTTGCTAAGTCAGTACTTTTGCTTCTGACGAAAAATGTTGACATGGCATTTAATGTCGCTACCTTCAGTGATTAAACGAAAAGTTTTCAAACTGTAGTGACTTACTTGAATATTTGATCAAATCCTGCACCACTTTGCCGAGCTCTAATTCGACCCACTTATTAGTTGGAGCAATTGCTGATTTGCCAATGATAGCGTATAGCAGTTAATTAGATCAACTTTTATTATTTTAAATAATATAGTTCTGCTCACTCCATTCAGCTCTAAATTGCTTCATTTCCAAATTTTTTATAATAACAATAATAATTTGTCAGAAATTACAATTTGGTCCTATGATTTTTAAAATTTTAATTTAATAAAGTTTTTTTTTTGTTTGAAAACTTGCAACTTGACCAACTTTAGAACCGATTCGGTAAGACGCGAAAAATCCAAAACTTAAGAATTTAAAAATTTAAATTTTTAGAACTTATTTGAGAAATCAAGAAGTTTTAAAACTAATCTGACAGACTTAAAAAGTTCTTGTACTTGAGTGCTTCCCCAAGTCTTTGAGCCAAAGTTTTAATATGTTCTTGTACGATGCACTACTTAATACCTACAGTTCTAAAAACAATTAAAGAATGGAAGAAAACTGGCGCCCATTTTACTCAACAGTTCTTGTGGGGAATCAGGATTCGAATATTATTACGTACAAGATTTATAATAGATTTATAATTCACTTAAAGTTTCACATTGTTTTATATACTCAAATATCTTTTTAGAATAGATTTTTCTACTTTGTACTTATAATACTTATTAGTCTCAATTAAAACAATGAGTAAATTGCATAACTGTTCCCTAACCTTTAGTCACTATTTTTTTTTAGTCCCTAACCTATTAAATGTTTTATGTTGGTCCTAAATCTATTAAAATTGTTTCATTTTGGTCCATCACCAGATAAAATTCATTAACCCAAAATAATTACCTGACAGAAACTTTGAAAATTTTAATTTAAATATTCGGTAACTATCTTTTAGCAAAATTAAAATATTTTAATATTTTTTGTAGTAAATAGACAATTTAAATAAATAGTTTTCTTTCTGAATGAAATAAGTTCAATTTACAAAGAGAAAAAAAAAAGGTAATTTGAATTTGTTATTAACTGTAAAAAATTATTATATAAATTAAATTTATTGTAAGATAATTATCATATAGTTTAAATTATGATCTAAAAATTTGTTATCAAACAAATACTTTGAATTAACAAATTTCATCAAATTGGGACTAAAATGAAATGTTTTCAATAGATTTAACACTAAAATGAAACATTTTTAATAGACTTAGGACTAAAATAGAATATTAAATATGTTAGGGACTAAAAAAAACAATGAGTAAAAATTAGAGACCATTTATGAAATTTACTCTAAAAACGCTCCACTCGCTTGGTTGTTGTGAACGAACATTCCAAGTTCCCACCCAGAGCGCAAGCCTTGACAAAACCAGCCTAACACGAAGTTTTTCACGTGGCTCCTTTGAGCTTTTCCTATCCACACATCTAATCCTTTTTTGACTTAACCGCGCCTGAAATAAGTTAAGTGTTAGTTAATGTGTTATTCATAATTTTTTTTAACTTTTTATTTAATTTGTATATCAATGTTCCTATAGGTCTGGCATAATAGCTAAAGTGTTGATGACACTTTTGAAAGATCCAGAATTTGATTTTGGTATCCGACCTTTCTTCAAAAAAATGTTACACAAAACTAGTTCGGTTGTTATCCAGGTTTCGAAAAAGCTAACATTCTTCTTCACTTATTTAGAATACTAATATTTCTTTTCTTATATACTTGTAAACATGTTTCTGAATACAACACACACACACACACACACCATTGAATCTCTACCATTTAAGAAGCCTAAAAAATTATTACATTTTCTTTTGAAAAAGATAAATATTTTTAGTATTTTATTTGAATTGGATATGGAAAAAATATAAAAAAAAATAATTTTTTTCTAAATTATTATTTAAATGACTAGTAGGTAAATAAATTTTTAATTTTTAAATAGCATTGGTTTTGAACAAAAAAAACAAAGAGATTTGAAAAATAATAAACTTTTAAATTAAAAAATATTTTTTTTACTTATTATCAATCACGGCAATTTTCTTATGAACTATTCTTCAGATCAATTAACTTTTTAGAAGAATTTACTGTATTATTGGGGATATTACATACTAGACCCTAATATTTTTCAATTTATGGAATTTTAAATTTAATTTTAATTTAATTTTCTTTTATTGTGTGAAATTTTTTTGAAAATCATTATGTAGAAACTGATTTTTTCTAATATTTACTTACCAATTTGCAAGTTTTCTTGCCATTTACAAAAAAGGAAAGAACAAAAATTAAAAGTCACAGTCAAATGATTATTTTAATTATCAAACTGATGTCTCACCAATCAATGTAATGGCAAGAGACACAAGGTGGAGGGCCGGACCATGACTCTCACATCCACCATTGTTCAAGTAAGATGCTTTTATGTACAAAAAAAAATTCAAATTGATCAAGACTAACTAATTGACATAGAGCATCTAGTAGATGAGTTTCTGAAGCAAGCCAATCAAGCAAAACAGATAAGAAATCTCAAAAATAGTTCTTGTGTGACCCTCAACTTCTGTAGGTGATAAGTATTATGTAGTTGTCAGAATGACTATTATAATATACCATTTCGAAGAAAATTTCATGTTCTACAGATGTTACTATGACTTTGTCTTTTGTATCTACGTTTGATAGGTAAAAAATCTACTGTTTTGAGAGGTATCTGGGCTCTGAAGTTTGTAACATTTTTTACTCATCTATTTTTTATTTTTTTTTTATTTTGAACTAGGGTTTGTATGCCTATAAATAGGCCTTTCTACGTTATTATTATTAATTCTATCAATAGTATTGAAATATTGCAGTTGCTTTCGCAATCTCTATGAATGGATTCTCGTTTTCTTCTTTAATTAAGCGTATTGCTTGATCAAGTTCTAATTCTCACTATGTCACTAATAACCAAGGAGGGTGGAGAATATCCTGCATAGTACGTATGGCTAATATTATAACAGAGACCAAATGTATGTAATGCATGAGCAACACCATTAACAACCTTACAATCAACAAAAATAAATAAAAAGGAAAAAAAAAGATAATAGAAGATGAACATTGTTGATAATAATGCCAACTTTTTTCAAAACAAGAAAATATTATTGTTCTGTTTTAGTCATTAACCTATTAAATGTTTTGTTCTCGTCCTAAACCTATGAAAATTATTTCATTTAATATCTTACCAGATGAAATCCATAAACTTAGAATGTTGTTTGACACAAAATTTTGAAATTCTAATTTAAATATTAAATAATTGTCTTCTAGAAAATTAACTATTTAATAATTTTTTAATAATTAATAGAAAATTTAAATTAGCACTTTTTTCTTCTTGAATGAAATAAGTTTAATTTACAGAAACAGAAAAAAGGTAACTTGAATTACCCATTACTTATAAAAAAAATTATTATAAAGATTAAGGGTAAATTTCACAAGAAATCCTTTAGCTTATTTTAGTGTCTTAAAATGGTGTCATTACTTAATGTTGTCCTATCAAAGTCTCTTATCTTATAATACAGGTCCCAATTTGGTCCTTTTTGTTCATCCTGATGTTAAATTAGATGGAAATTGCTAACATAACATTAATTAAGACTTTAAATAAGTTTAAAATAACAAACTTTATCCTCAAACTTTTCCAATCAATCATTATAAACCTTAAACTTCTAAATCTACTATTTTCATATTCTCTCATGCCTAGTTCCCCCCCTGCCCCTCCGCCATCAGCTGACCGTCCAACATTAAGTCTAATTCAGTTTACAGCCAGCTCTACCAACAAGAACATCAATACAAATCACTAGAGGGGCACTGTCTCTACACCAGCAATTTTTTTTTCTTCTTCCCATTACATTATTTTTTTTGTAATAATAAGCCTGATACATTATCAAGAAAAAAAAATTCCCTAAATCCACAAACGTAGGCCACGTCTCCACAAATCCCTCTCTTATTTCCCACTTTTACTAGTTTAGGAACATCAAGCAGTCCAATTTGTAAGTGTTGTGCCCAAAAGCCAATTATAATATGATTGTATTTGGCACATTGAATCATGACATTTTATTGAGGCATTAATCCAATAATTGTGTTTGTTGTATTGTTTCTATGTGACATAATCAAACATAATTATAACCCTAGAATAATAATATTCTTAAAAGTATCTGGTCTAGTATTATTGTAGAATGAGTTGCAATAATACATAAAAACTAACATATGTGGAGACTAATATAAGATATGTAGTCTACATATAGGTACAAATTAGAGAACAAGTATACTGGGCCGACCCACCATGAGAACGTTACATGGATCATTATATGAGTGTCATAAGTGATTTTCATAGTGATCATGGTATATGTAGTCTTTTGACCTAATGTCATTAAGGTTCCCTACATGTGAGTCACATACTTTGATACTTCCTTTTATTACTTGTAACTAAGTGAATAAGAAGGTGGTTATTAGGTATGTCACATATCATGTGGAGGGTTTTGTATGATTAAGATTGGATTTGTCCCTCCTATATAACATGAGTGATATCTTTGGGCCCCTTGATAAAGTAAGACTAAAAAAATGTATTGTTATGCTCGGATGAGTTGATGTATGATCTTAATGTCATCAATTTAAGTTAGTAAACTCGGTAATCAATAAACCATAGATTGGGCTATACGAGAGTGACACATTCCATGTCTCAAGCTTGGTTTTGATATCTTGGACAAAGGGACAATGATATATACGGATTATGATCATAGAGGTTTAGTTGAATCATCGACTATTTTGTTACTTGGGTAGCAATGATGTGTTGCTAGACACCACTCATTATTTATGATCATAAATGTAATTTATGATCATAAATGTAATTTATGATCATTGCCAACGTGGTAGGAGCCTATTGGGTTTCACATACAGAGTCAATTGGATTATTTGAGTATATGGCCAAATTATTTGGTTTTGTTTCCTAATAATTTTGGATTAATAATTGGCCCAAAAGTTGAGCCATTAATGAAGCCTAAAATTAAGCCTAATTGGATTAGGGTTTTGAAACCCATTAGGCTTGGGAGTTGAGTTTTACTATATATACATCATATAGTGAGAATTTTGTAACTCTTGCCCTAGCCTCCCTAAGGACAAAATCAGAAGGGTTCTAAAAGCTCCAGCCGTACTCTTCTCTTACCATTCTTTGGAGGACGCAAACTAGCACTGCAGGCACAAAAGGAACGCATCTATCCGGACAAGGTGGAGGCGTGGTAATCCCGAGAGGCTCGTGTGGATACCGTAGAAAGCTTGAACACGTTAATTGTTCAAGTTTGTGATTCGACTCAATAATTAGGTGAAAGATCTCAACCGAACTAGGTATAAAATTTTTGAACACCCGATTTATCCCGTTTCACTTGGATCTTTAAGGGTTTTGGTTACATTCCACTATATTTGTTTGGCTCCCAAAACTCTACACAATCTACATCACTTACATTAGTAGCTATTGAAGAGCTTGAAAATCCTTCAATGTCTTCCAACTCATTTTCTTTCTTCTTTCTTCTGATTCTTGAGTTTAATTGTGACAATAAAAGGGTCATTTTTTAGATTAGTGAATGGAGCTAAATTTGATTGGATTAGTCCAGTCTTGCATGAGTATATAAACAAGAGAAAAATGTGTTCTTTGACCAACTTGACTAATTTATTGGTACGAAAGTGAAATTATGAAACCACAGGTGAATTGAAAATGGTGGAGAAAAAAAGGTGAAAAACTCATAACTGGTAAAATAATTATCAACAGAAATTATCTTCTTATTATGCCTCTTTCTGGCATCTGAAATTTAGGGCAGCGGAATAACACTAAGAGGGAAAATCACTACTCTTCTTAAGATGGGTATCAACCCCGTTACCGCTGCCCCCGCACCATCCCTATATGGCCAGATTTGACACTTTCGATGAGTTCATCTTGCTAGATGATAAGGAAGGATAACATAGGAAATTGAGAAAGAAATAAGAAGTGAACATGTAAGGGCAGAACTGATATCGACAGTGTTGATGTCATGCTAGTGACTTATATAAACCATGGGCTAAACATAAAATAGAGTACAAGTTAATGAAAATGAGAGTAAATGGTTATGAAATGCATGGAAAAATAAAATGATTTAACCGGGTCTAAGGAAAAGTGGTGCTAGTGTGCACATGTGTGTGCATATGTATAAGAGGTTTAATGTAGTATTACCTTTCAAGCAACTTGAAGGCTTGAGTGCCTAAGTTAAAAATAAGGCCTAGGGGTGGGAAATTAAGAAAAATGGCCAAGGAAGGCATTGAATGCCATGGTGCACTATCGGGGTGCACAAAGGTGCACAAAATTGCCCTAAGGTGCACTTAAGGTGCATATTTGTTTGTGTTGGAATTGGAGGACTTAATTATCCAAATTTAAACCTAAAGTAAGTGCTAGAAATGGGCTAAAAATTAGAAAAAAATTGGTTAATTAAGCAAGCCATAAGTTAAACACCTTAATTAGGAAGTTAAGACAAAATATAATAAATACACTTGATATGGCCGGATTAAACCCTTTCCACCTCTCTTTTCTTCTTCTTTCCAAATTGAGCTACTTGGCAAGTAGATTTCGGTGCTCTTGGATGAAAAAAAACCTATTTTAGAGGTCCATGGTAACTGTGTGAAAGTTCTAATAAGAGAAGTGAAACTGAGAACAAAAGTGAATGGGAATTGTTGTTTCAGCTACAAGTTGTTGAAGGTTTGTCAAACCGAGCCAAGGTTGTGTGTTGAGCACCAAATTTTCTAGTAGAGGTTCAAATATGTTTCTTTTCTTAAATTTTAGGTTGAATTCTGAGTTTTCTTGAGAAAAAAAGGCCATAGGTGATAGCTTGAAGCCAAAGGAACCTAGGTGCTATGAAGGGGCTAAGGTGCCAAGAGCACTATGTTAAGGTTCTAGCTAGACTATGCCTAAGGCAAGCATTAATGCCTTGTTTTAGGTTTGGCCAAGCTTGTTCAAGGCCTGGAGCTCTAAGTTTACAAGTTAAATGACCTACACTAAGTAGTAAAATGAATGAAAATGTTATAAAATGCTTGCTATGCCTTAGGATTGTTAGTCGAGTGTGTGGTGTGTGTTTCTTGTGTGTTGTGTTGCTTGGATGCATGTGCTAACCCCATATTATTTATTTAGCTTATTGCCCTGTATCTGCTTTGTGTTTCTTTTGTCTTATATCATAGGTTTCAGCTTGGGAAAGAATGATTCATATGTGTTATGTACAATGTCCAAGTCATTATGGGCACTTAGTATTATTTTGGGCTCTTGTTGAGTACAATGTACTTGATGCCCTAAGGCATCTTCGTTTGCTGTCATGTTGACAGGTGGAGAGACTTCCTGAGAAGGCGAGCGCCTGGAGCTCTGGTTTCCCAGCTGAGTGTGCCTGAAAAGCTCAAAGAAGAGGTTAGGAGGTCCCCGGTTTGCTTTTCCGGGGAGGACCCTCCGACGCCCAAGTCAGTTTTCTGAGTGAAGGTGGAGGAAGAACACTAAGGGATCAAGTGTCTTGCCTGTTTTGTGTTTTCTCAGAGGGAGGAAAATGCCCCATCCATTGCCCAGTCCCTTTTCCTAGTATTTATAGGAGTAGATGGTCCGTTCAGATCATGACACGTGTTCGGTCAGATTTGATCTGTGCTTTTGGACCTAGGGGACAGGCAGCCGTTTGCAGCCTCCTTTAGCCCTGGACCCGGACAGGTTGTGTCAGGACTGGGGCGGCTGCGGCGTGTCAGTTCGCCGTTCTGATGTGACGTGTAGGGCTTGTGGGCGACATGTCAGAGGCTCCTTAAATGCTCATACCGTACTCCCGAGGTCCCCTGGGCGAGGTCGCCCTTCGGTGCGTGCACCCTCTTCGGATTCTATCCGTCCTTCGGTGCGAGCACCTCCTTCGGGATCTATCCCATAGTTCTGGGAGTTCCCTTGATGGACACCTTCTTCGGGACTCACACCCATAGTTCGGGGATTCCCTTGTTCAGGTGTTTCTTGTTCGGGGAAGATCCTCTTCGGGGCCTCTGCCTTCGGGGAGATTCTTCCTTGCTTCAGAGAGATGGCTCTCTTACCTGAAGCGGTCAGTCCCCCTCGATGGAGACGGTGTTGTCCTCGGAATTCCTGACGAGCTAACCGAAGTCTCGAGCTCATAGTGTTTGACTTCGCACCTTCCGAGGTCAGTGAAAAGATCCTCTCTTGGGTGACGTCAGACTCCTCGGCCAATATTCTGGCAGGGAGTTACTACCGAGGAGGCAATAGCCTTTGGCTATCACAGGCCCACCTCCGAAAAGCCGAAGTGAGAAACTTCGGTTCATCGGTTTTCGGGTCCTGTGGCTGTGATATCTGCGCCGAAGACGCCTTCTTCTGCTTGTAGCGATGGGCAGCATTTTTGCGTCCTCGAGGCGGAGAAGATAGGCTGTCCCTGTGCCGAACATACACCCTTTACCTGAAGTCACAGGCTGTCTCTTGGTATCCTCGTGTCGAGGGAAGATAGGATAACCTTGTACCGAAGATAGACCTTCTGCCCGAAGTCACAGGCTGTCTTTTGGTGTCTTCGAGGTAACCTACTTTTTTGCCTTTATAGGTCTGCTCATGCGTCGCGTCCTGCGTCTAGCGGAGTCAGTCTAGGGCGGCGCCTCTAAACCAAACGATGTCAGAGGGCGTGCTCGACGTGATGGGCAACACGTGGCACGTTCGCTGCGCGATGACCGACACGCGGCATGTTTGCTGCGCGATGGCTGACACGTGGCGCACTATTACTGGGTGAGAATGAACTGAGTACGACAGGCGCGACTTTTCAGGCTCACTTAGCAGTTATGGCGACGCTTAGCCTTCTGAGGGGTACAAATGACGACGGTTCACCTGGCCTTCTCGGCCTATATATACCAGCCCTGTCATAACCCTCTTTTTGTTTCTGCTTTTGCTTTCTTCTGCCTTCTAATTCTCTCTCGATTTTCCGCGGCGGTTCTCCTTTTTCAGGCATTTTTCCGACCAGGTTTCCCGACGGCTTCCAGAGATCCAGATTCCGGCAAGACCCTTGGTGGGTTTTAGTCCTTTTGCTTTTTTTCAAAGCTTTTTCTTTGTTTTTCCCGAACTCGTTTTCATCATGCCTGTTCCCGAGAGTTGGCAACCTCTTCTTTCTCACCCCTGCTGCACTACTCCGGCAAAGCTAGCGAAGTGGAAGAAAAAGTTTTTCTTACCCTCTTACTCTGTGACGAGGTTGCCTCGTCCTGACCAATTTCCTTTCTCCAACCGAAGTGATGAAATCACCGTTTTCCGAGCCCAACTGAAGGCCGGACTTCGGTATCCCCCCCCGGAGATGGTTAGCGCGTTCTGCGACTTCCATGGCATTGCCGTTAACCAGCTCCCACCGAACTCGTACTGCTATTTTAACGCCTTCCTCTGTATGTGCGGCGTTTTCAAAATAAAACCTCACTTTGTAGTTTTTCTTCAGTACTACAAGCTCTTCGTGGTCCCGAAGGGTGGCTTCTACTTTATGCTACCTCGGGGATCCGGGAGCAAAAAGTATACGTTCACCTTCGCCACCAAAGACAGCTGGCGAGGGTGGCAACAAAAATTCTTTTTCCTGAAGAAGTCGGAGACTTGGTCGCACGTCCCGACCAAGTGGGCTCAGGGGAGGCTCAAGATGGATGTTGTTGACCCGAAGATACTGCTAGACGCCGATGTAGCACCTATCTTTGAGGACTTCGACAGGCGCATCCGGGCCGTCTCTGACTGGGCTGCCGAGGTCCCTCCTCGTGCCCTTTACCCCTTTCCGATCAACTGGAGGCTCATGACCGAAGAGGTCCTTCGGGAACTCAAGGTGGTAAAGGAGCATGAGACAGACCTCAACATGCCGAAACCGGCTTCTTCGGGGAAGGACTCCTGGCTCGTGAAACTCCTTCGGGGGAAAGAGACTTATGAGTCTTTTTACGAGAGTAAGTTACTTTCTCATTTTTCCCTTCATAACTTCATCTTGGACTTACACTGATCTTCTTTTTCTTTTTTCAGAGATGGGCGACGACGCGGCTGCCTTCTACAAGGCTCTTTTTACCGGGCAGGCCGAGAGGGGCGAACAGACAAAGAAGGCCGCCTCTCGGAGGCGGAAGCAGACTTCGGCCGGCCCTCCTTCCAAACGGGCAAAGAAAGCTGCTCCTTCCTCTCTTCCGCAAATTCCGGAGGAGGTAGGCGAGGAGCCCGAAGACCCTGCTGCCCCTTTGCCCGAGGTTCCTTCTGTCGACGTCCCTTCTTCCGACGTCCTTCCTCAAAGCCCCACGCCTTCGCATGCTCTTCTGGAGGGCGATGGGGAGGAGACCCCTTCTGCCGAGGAGCGGCGTCAAATAAAAGGCAAGGGGATCTCTACTGAGGCGACGTCGATTCTTGACGACGACGTTACCGAGGTGCCAGCAGGTTTGCACTTTTGTCGAATCAACCTTTTGTTTTTTGCAAATCCTTAAGACTTTTCTGGCCTTAACTAATTTTTCTGCCTTGTTGTGCAGCGGAGGTGGCCGCTCCTGACTGGGTTGCCGAACACGCCCGCAAGAGGGCCCTTCGGGATGCCAAAGTCCCAGCAGGGAAAGTTCCGAAGGAGCCGTTCTGGACGTTCACGGAGGACATGGATATGTACTCCGAGGACTGTCCTGAGATGGCCAGGCAGATGTGCAAAGGGGTGCTTACCGAGGCCTCTTACAAGGCCCTTGCGGCGGCTTACCCAGGTGACAACTCTTTGGCCGCCAAACTCACTGAACATGCCGCCCAGGTACGCTTCACTGTTTTCTCAGTGCCAATTTCACCTTTGCTTTTTACTTAGCATCATTTTCCCTTTGTTTGCTTTTTTTGCAGTTGATGGGGTATGCTGGGTTCCTCCGAGTTCGGGTGGCTCGGGAATCAGAAAGGAGGGCGTCACTCTGGGACGCTTACACCAAGACGAAGGCCCAGTGTTCGGCGCTGGAAGCCGAAAATGCTCAGCTGAAGCAGTCTGCGGAGAAGGAGGTTGCTGAACTTCGGGAGGGGCTCAAAAGAGAGAAAGAGGAACTTCAGAAAGACACCTCCCAGAAACTTTCTGACATCGGTTCTCGAGTGGCGGAGCTGACCTCGACCGTTGAAGCGATTCAAAAGGATAAGTCAGAAAGTGACGTAATCCTTGCGAAGACGCTCGAGGAAAAGGCCCAGCTCGAAGCCGAGGTCGCATCTCTGAAGAAGCCTTCAGAAGAGAAGAAGAAGATGAAGGGATTGAGGAGAAAGCTCAAGGATCTGGCGAAGGATTACGCGGATCTAGAGAAGGACTACGCGGATTTGGCGGTCAAGAAGCGGGAGTCCGATGATATGACGAAGTTGGGCTTTCAAGACGGCTTCTGCCTTGTCCGGCACCAAATTCTGCAGAAGTTCCCAGATTTTGACCTCTCCTTCCTGGAAGGCATGAACATCCCCAAGGAGCCTCGGTGGACTTGGTCCAAGATCGAGCACTTGAAACTGCCTCCTTGTCTCCCGGCGTCGAAGGCTACTGACAAAAGCACAGAGGCTGGCAGTTCTCAAGACGCCGAGGTTCCTTAGTTTGTACTAGGGCCCTTTGTCTTCATTTTCTTCTTCTTTTTTGTAGTCTTTCAGCAACTTTCTTCTCTGTAAGCACTCTTTGGCTTAATAGATAGAACTTTGGCTAAGTATTTTTTGCCAGATTCTTTTGTTTCCCTCTGTCCCGAACATAATTTGCTCGAGAGACTTCGGAAAACCATACTTTTGCTTTCCTTTGTCCCGAACATATTCGATCAAGAGACTTCGGAAAACCATACTCTTGCTTTCCTTTGTCCCGATCATATTCGCTCAAGAGACTTCGGAAAACCATACTCTTGCTTTCCTTTGTCCCGAACATATTCGCTCAAGAGACTTCGGAAAACCTTACTCTTGCTTTCCTTTGTCCCGAACATATTCGCTCAAGAGACTTTGGAAAAACTTACTTTTACTTTCCTCGGCGATTGCTTTCGTGAGACTGTTGTTTTGTACTTCTTCAGAACTTTTTACTTAGACAAATTTTTCCAACTTGTGGAATACAACTTTCCCACCGAACTTTTTAGGCATAGAATTTTTTCAACGCCTCTGAGTGCCAAGTATTTTTTAATTCTATGCCTTCGGCATCACTGAGCTTATAAACTCCTTTTCGTACTTCGGCAAGTACCAGGTAGGGTCCTTCCCAATTTGCGCGAAGTACCCCGTGGGACGGCTTTCGGGGTCCAAATTCGGTTTTTCGGAGAACGAGGTCTCCCTTCTTTATTCCCTTTGGCCTGGCGCGTAGGTTAATGGCTGCTGCCACTCTTTGCTGGAAAGCTTTTCTTCTCAGCTCGGCTACTTCTCTGTGTTCGCCAACGAGGTCGAGCTTGGTTCTCAGGCCGAGGTCATTTCCTTTTTCATCGAACACTTGGACTCGTATTGATGGTTGTACTACCTCGACGAGGATGATGGCCTCTGTACCGAAGACGAGTGAAAAGGGCGTTTCCCCTGTGGCTCTTCGGGGTGTCGTTCGGTAACTCCATAACACGCTTTGGAGTTCTCCTGGCCATTTCCCTTTTGCTTCCCTTCAGTCTCTTTTTCAGACCATCTTTTATGGTCCTGTTGGATACTTCTACCTGCCCATTACTTTGGGGGTGAGCTACTGGGGCGAAGTGCATTTTTGTCCCGAGGTCGCTAATGAACTCTTGGAATCCTTTGTCTACGAACTGGGATCCATTGTCCGCTACGAGTACCCTCGGTATGCCAAATCTGCATACGATGTTTTTCCATACGAACTTCTGCACTTCTTTTGCCGAGATAGTTGTCAGAGGTTCTGCCTCGACCCACTTAGAGAAATAGTCTACTGCTACTACGCAGAACTTTACGCCTCCAGGCGCCGTTGGGAGTGGCCCAATGAGATCTATGCCCCAAACTGCGAAGGGCCAAGGATAATCTGCCGAAGTCACGAACTCTGAGGGTGTTCTTTGGATGTTCGCATGTCTCTGGCAACTACCACATTTCTGGACGAACTGCTTGGCGTCCTTTCTCAGGGTAGGCCAGAAGTATCCTTGGCGAAGTATCACTGCTGCCAGGGCGTCGGTTCCGATGTGCGAACCACAGGCACCTTCGTGAACTTCTTCGAGGATCATTTCAGTATCCTCTTCACTAACACACCTCTGTAGTGGATTTGCATATCCTTGCCGATATAGTTCTTCCCCAATTAAGAAGAAACGTCCGGAGCGCCTTCGCACTTTTGCGGCTTCGCTGGGGTCTTCGGGGAGTGTGTTAGTTGCGAGATACGTTTTGATTGGTTCTTTCCATCCTTTCCCCGAGGTCGCTATGCTTAACACCGCGATGCTGGGGTGGCTTAGCACCTCGGCGCAAGTTTTGGATTTCGCCAAACAGTCTGCCTCAGCATTTTCCGTCGGGGTACGTTCTCGATTTTCACGATGTCGAACTCCCGAATGAGCTTTGTTACCAACTCATGGTATTTCGCCAAGGTCGGGTCTTTCGCGCCATAGTCCCCTGCCATTTGCCGGACCACCAGCTGGGAATCACTATGGGCTTTCAAGTTTCTCACGCCAATTTTTCTGGCCAGGCGTAATCCTGCTATGAGGGCCTCATACTCGGCCACGTTGTTGATGGCGTTGAAACTGAACTTGATGGCCTTCATTACTTCTAAGCCTTCGGGGCCTCTGATAATCACTCCAGCTCCCTGGTGTTCGGATCCTAAGGCCCCGTCAACGTATAACGTCCATTCTGGCTCGTCTTCCCCCGAAAATGAATGTCCCTCCTCGGTGTTTGGTACTTCGGCGATGAAGTCTGCCAAAGCTTGAGCTTTTATAGCTTTCCGGGGTTCATACGTGATGTCGTGTTCGCCAAGCTCTATACACCACTTGGAAAGCCTTCCCGAATGATCAACTTTCCTCATAACATCCCGTAGAGGCAGGGTACTTCGGACGATAATGGGGTGAGCCTGAAAGTATGGCCGTAGCCTCCTTCCTGCAAGTACCAAGGCATATATAGCTTTTTGAAGCAAAGTGTACCTGACTTCGGCGCCATGCAGGGACTTGCTGACATAGTAGACTGGCCATTGCTTTGGCCTTTCTTCTTTCACGAGGACCGAGCTCACAGCTTTTTTCGTGACGGCGAGGTACAATACGAGGGGCTCTCCCTCCCGAGGTTGCCGCAGAGTCGGCAGGCTGGCCAAGTAGACTTTGAGTTCTTCCCAGGCTTTTTGGCAATCTTCATCCCAAGGATGACCATTCCTTCCGAGGTCGCCTTCCATCTTTGCTGCCTTTGTGAGGACTTTGAAGAAGGGTCGACACCTATCTCCGTACCTGGAAATAAACCTGCTCAGAGAGGTTATTCTTCCGGTGAGTCTCTGCACGTCTTTGACTGTGGCAGGAGTTCGGAATTCAAGCAGAGCCTTAATCTTCTCGGGGTTAGCATCGATGCCTCTTTCGGATACCATGTACCCAAGGAACTTTCCCGAGGTCACCCCGAAGATGCACTTCTCAGGATTAAGGCGGATCCCGAAGGTTCTGAGGTTTTGGAAGGTTTCCTCTAAATCTGGAAGGTTTCCTCTAAATCTGCAACGTGGTAGCCAGGCAGTTTGCTCTTGACTATCATATCATCAACATACACCTCCATGTTCCTCCCCATTTGGTCTTTGAAGACCTTGTTCATCAGCCTCTGGTAGGTGGCTCCTGCATTCTTGAGCCCGAAGGGCATCCTAATATAGCAATATGTTCCTCCCTCGGTGATGAAGGCAGTCTTCTCTTCATCTTCGGGGTCCATCCTTATCTGATGGTAACCACTGAAAGCGTCCAAGAAACTTAGGAGCCCATACTCGGCAGTTGAGTCTACCAGTTGGTCTATTGGCGGAAGAGGATATGAATCTTTCGGGCAAGCATCGTTCAAATTTCTGAAGTCGATGCACATCCGGAGCTTACTACTTCCTTCCTTTGTGGCAACTACCACGTTGCTTAGCCATTCGGGGTAGTTTACCTCCCGGATAACGCTAGCGTCTATCAGACGCTGGACTTCGGTCTTGACGAAGTCACTTTTGTGAGCTGAAATGCTCCGTTTCTTTTGCCGGACAGGTTTTACTTCCGGACTCACTTTGAGGCTATGCTGGATTACGCGAGGGTTTACCCCTGGCATGTCCTTCGGCGAGTAGGCGAACAGATCTTTATTTGTAAGCAGAAAAGATACAAGTTTTTCCTTGTCTCCTTCGGCCATGCTTTTCCCTATTCGGGTGCTATGGCCTGGGACAAGCTCTACTTTTTCTGTTTCCGCTTTTGTGGGATCTTCTGCCTCGCCCCTTTCCAGCTCTTTTGCTTCTACAGCATGTGCTAAGTTGCTTGCTGGAGCTTTTCGTGCTCTGACGAACACCTTTCTCACCTCGCCTTCATCAATGAAGATTTTTGCGTCTCCTTCTTTGGTGGTGAAGGTGACGGTCAGGTACTTTACATCAGGGCGAATGTGCAAATTTCCCTGTGTCTGTCTGCCGAGGATGGCGTTGTATGACGAAGGAACGTCCATGACTATGAACCTTGCCATGGTAGAGGCGAACAACTCAGCAGTTCCTTTCTCCGAAGTTCCTTTCATCATCAAGGGGAGGTCGATCCACCCGAGGACAGGTAGCTCAGATGGTCCTACGCCGAACGTGGGTGAAGTAACAGGCTTGAGGTCACTCTTGGATAGGCCCAAGCTTGGCAGCAAATGTGAGAACAAGACGTCTGCGTTTGACCCATCGTCCAGCAGTACCCTCTTGACGTCCCAGTTTCCTATCCTCGCCATTATCAGCAATGGATCGTCATGGGGAAATACGATAGTGGAGCCATCCTGGCGGGCCAACTTTTTTGTTGGGCTCTGATATTCCATCACCGCTATCTCTCTGGCCCTTCTTTTCCTTTCCGAGGATGGAAGCCCGGTTGTGATCGTCTGTATTACTCCTGCCGAAGGTGGAGGACGCCTTCTCGGACTTCGGTTCCTTCGCCTGTCTGAATCGTAATCCTCGTCATCAGGCTTTCCTTCTTCCTCTTTTTTCCCCTTCGGGGAAGGCATTCTCAAATAACGCCGAAGCTGGCCCTGCTTTATCAGTGATTCAATGTACTTTTTCAACTGAAAGCAGTCTTCGGTGTCATGACCGTGATCACGGTGGAACTGACAGAACTTCTTCATGTTCCTTCTATTGTCAGCAGTCATGCCCCTCGGTCGTTGGATTTGAGCCCCCTGTTTTTCCAATGCCATGAGGACGTTAGCCCTCGTGGTGCTCAGAGGTGTAAAGTTTTGGGGCTTCCTTCCTCCTACTCGCATTCTCCGAGGTCGGCCTAACTGTTCCGTTGGACACCGGGCTTGCTGGCTGGACCCTTCGCCACGAGCGTGGATATGGTCAGCCTTCGGTCCAGTCATTCTCAGCTCTTCGGCTGTCATATGTTGTTCAGCCCTTCGGTAGAATTCTCCCAGCGTGTCCGGGGGATCTTTGGAGAATTCATAAAACAAGTGTGAATCCCTCCGGAGGCCCCTCGTCATGGCGAGGATTCGGATTTCGGGATGAAAGTCCGGAACACTGAGGGCCTCTCTGTTGAACCTCTCGACATAGTCACGGATGGTCTCCCCGTTTCTTTGTGCTATGTCAAACATCTGGACGGGCATCTTCGCCGTCGGCTTGCTCCCAATGAACTGTTGGGTGAACGCTGTGGACAGCTCCTGGAACCCCCTGATGTTTCCGGGAGGCAGGGAATTGTACCAGGCAGTTGCTGGTCCTGCGAGGGTGACTTCAAAGCACTTGCAGAGTGTAGCATCATCAGCCCCGTGTAGCACCATGCTGCGTTTGTACTTTCTTAGGTGGGCCTGGGGATCAGTCCGGCCCTCATAGGTCTCTAGCCGAGGTAGCCTGAAGTCACTTGGCATGGCCGCCTCGACCACTGTTCGGGCGAACGGAGTTTCATCTCCAGAGACGGTTTCAGTTAGCCTGGCCCAAACAGGCTTGCGTGCCACCTGCTGTTCCACTCTCTCCAGTCTTGCCAAGACTTTCTCCAGGAGGAGCGTAGCACTGGGCTCCTCTTCCTGGTGCTTGGAGCTTCTTGGGTAAAAGGACTGTTGCCGTCTCTTCGGAGAGCGACTTCGATACCGAGGTGAGGGGGACCTTGCCTCTGGTGATAAACTTCTTCTGGACGGGACTTCAGGTCGTTCAGACCTTGCTCTTTCCGCCAGCCGTGCTCCGAGGGGCAAGTTATCTGTCGAGGATTCTTCTCGTGGTTCCCCACTTCCCGAGCTATGATGGGTTGCCCTTGGGCTTTTCTCCCGAGGTCGTGCTGGCGAAGTGGGTTTTTGCGCCTGGGCCGGTTGCGGCCATCTTCGGTCTATTTGTTGTGTCATTTCAGCCACAACAGACCTCTGAAAGTCTCTGAAAAAACCCATGGTGATGACAAGAGGGCGTTCCACTTCAGGCAAGGAAGTCTCTGGGGGACTTTGTTCGGTAGCTGGTTGGGTCTCAGGCGCGGACGGGGACTTCGGGAGTCCTTTGTCCTTCGAACGCTGAGTTTCGACAACAGCTACCTGGGAGTGGTTTCCCACAGACGGCGCCAAATGATGCCCCAAGGCATCTTCGTTTGCTGTCATGTTGACAGGTGGAGAGACTTCCTGTGGAGGCGAGCGCCTGGAGCTCTGGTTTCCCAGCTGAGTGCGCCTGAAAAGCTCAAAGAAAAGGTTAGGAGGTCCCCGGTTTGCTTTTCCGGGGAGGACCCTCCGACGCCCAAGTCAGTTTTCTGAGTGAGAGTGGAGGAAGAACACTAAGGGATCAAGTGTCTTGCCTGTTTTGTGTTTTCTCAGAGGGAGGAAAATGCCCCATCCTTTGCCCAGTCCCATTTCCTAGTATTTATAGGAGTAGCTGGTCTGTTCAGATCATGACACGTGTTCGGTCGGATTTGATCTGTGCTCTTTGGACCTAGGGGACAGGCAGCCGTTTGCAGCCTCTTTTAGCCCTGGACCCGGACGGGTTGTGTCAGGACTGGGGCGGCTGCGGCGTGTCATTTCGCCGTTCAGATGTGACGTGTAGGGCTTGTGGGTGACATGTCAGAGGCTCCTTAAATGCTCATACCGTACTCCCGAGGTCCCCTGGGCGAGGTCTCCCTTCGGTGCGGGCACCCTCTTCGGATTCTATCCGTCCTTCGGTGCGAGCACCTCCTTCGGGATCTATCCCATAGTTCTGGGAGTTCCCTTGATGGACACCTTCTTCGGGACTCACACCCATAGTTCGGGGATTCCCTTGTTCAGGTGCTTCTTGTTCGGGGAAGATCCTCTTCGGGGCAGTCAGTTTGGCCCCTCGATGGAGACGGTGTTGTCCTCGGAATTCCTGACGAGCTAACCGAAGTCTCGAGCTCATAGTGTTTGACTTCGCACCTTCCGAGGTCAGTAAAAAGATCCTCTCTTGGGTGACGTCAGACTCCTCGGCCAATATTCTGGCAGGGAGTTACTACCGAGGAGGCAATAGCCTTTGGCTATCAGTACTCACGCCTTGTTTCTTCATGTTTCAGGGAATGATTTGGGGAATTAAGTGTATGGCTAACTACTTTTGAAAGTGTGTGAATATTCAGGTATGTCTTAGATGCCTAAGACTAATGGTAACCTACTAATGCCCAATATGCTAACCTATGTGTCTATGTTGTAGGCACTTATGGCTGCTATGGGACTAGTTGCATTTGGGTCTATTTTAGCTCCTAGGAATGCTAATGAACTTGTAAATTAGTGTGTGAAAGGTTGTTATGTAAAATTGAAAGTGCATGTGTGCATATGCCTCAGTATGCATATAGAAGGGCCTAAGGTAGGCATACCAAGATACTTGTATATGTTCACTTGAACTCATCTTTGTACATTGTGTTTTTGGCAATGTAAATGATGCATTACTCATCTTGGCATGGAAATGGAGTGGCTATGCGTTGTTGGAACATGTGTCATGGTGTGCACCTGGTAGGCCTAAAGGTAAGCCTACGAGGACACAGGTGTGTGCACTTTACCAGCCAAGACTCAGGTTTTGTATTTTGCAAGTTTTGGCTATGCAAGCTAGATCTTTCTTATTTTTTCCTTTAAGATACACGTAAAACTAGCTTAACTAAAAATTTTGGTACAAAATAGACTTAATTTAATTGGCCAAATGAATTATGTTGTTTCTTTACTAAAAACTGAGAAACTAAGTGCAAACTTAACTAAGTGTCCTGGTTGTTATGCACTAAGCCACCCGATAAACCTAAATGGGCATCTATGTTAATAAACCTCTTAAGGGGTGGTTTAGGGCATGACAGTTGAGGCGATCGAGGCACCCCTCGGTGTTACGGGGGTGGATATTGATGGTGTGGGCGTTGTGAAGCCAACTATCGAGGTTATTAGGTAGAGCTGATTTCAAGTGGTTTTCCATTTGGATCCTTTATAATATGTGTTACTACTAAACCAGCCATTGATAGATTCGAGTAAAAAAAAGAGAATTGAGAAGGAAAAAAATTTTAGGAGATATAGGGGAGAAGGATTTAAGAGAAATTGGAGAATGAAACGGACTAATCAATAAAATCAGTTGTAGATAGTAAATTTAAAATTTTAACGTTTAGATTTTTTTAAAAAAAAGTTTAAGGACTAAAATTGTTATTTTAAATTTATTTTAATCTTAATTAATATCATGTAAGTAATTTTTATCTGATTTAACACTGGAATGGATTAAAAAAACACAATTGGTACTCGCAATATGAGGCACGGGACTTTGATAAAACAACCTTGAGTTATGGTACCATTTTAGGACACAAAATAAGCTAGGGGATATCCTATGGAATTTATCTTAATGATTAAATTTATTATAAAATAATTAATGAATAGTTTAAATTATAATCTAAAAACTTATTATTAGAAAAATATTTTGAATGAAATTTTTTTTTCCAACAGGACCAAAAGAGAAACATTTTTAATAGATTTAAGACTATAACAAAATGCTTTTATTAGGTTGAGAACCAAAACAAAACAATTAGTAGGATATGGATTGAAACAAAATCATAATTGAACGTTAGGAACCATTCACGTAATTTGCTTTAAAAAAATTCTCACTTATTCTTATACTATCTCCTTTTCTTGTTTTTCTCTTGCTATCATACTTCTATTAATGTACCTATTAACATATCGAAGTTTTAAAATTTCGAAATTACGCCCATCAGGTCATTAAGTGTGAAACTGAAATTTTTTTCAAAAAATAAACTGCTTTGAATTTGTACTGCTTTTGTTCCTGAATTTTTAAGTTCACACACCAAATGGTCCCCGGCCTGGGGCCAATTGAAGAAGCTCGACAGGATGTAACAAAAACAGAAGAATTCAATAGACAAATGGACATATTGTATTATAGGCATTTCTTAAAATCTGCTCTGCGGAAAGCGAAAACAGTTAAGGGCATCACTTCAGTGTTCATTAACCCGAGGTCGCAAGTTCAACTTATCACTCACTCACTTCGGATTGCAATTTGTGGGATGATGTCAACTCAGTTCGACAACATCAATCTGTTAATGTTTCTCGCCCTTCCCTTAATATCTTTTCTAATTATACATATAATGTATATTTATGAAGTATTTTAGAAAATTAAAGAGTAAAGGTGTGTGTGTTTATACGTATGTATGTATATATGAAAATAAATAGTAAAAGAAGTAAATAAAAATCTTATTTTAATTTTTTTTTCATGTAAAATTTACTTTTAAATGTCACCATCTCTCGCTCATGGTTTTATATTTCTTATGTTAAAATCTATATTACTACATCTCATACCCTAACAATTAATAACCATTTTCTCATAGCTAATCTGTTGTAACAGCTATTTACATGTTCAATTGTAACTTTTTTAATATCTAAGACGTTCACTCAACAATTTTTTTGAGTTTTTTTTAATTTCTTAATATTATTTCTTTATATTTATATTTTTTATTATTGACTTTGGAGAATTATGCTAAAATTATTTTTTATCTCATTTTTTATTATTTTTATTTGATTTATTGGTACTTCTGATCACACAAACCAACAAATAAATTGATTAGATTAAATATTTAATACTTTTTCTTTCCTAGATCCCCCTAAACAAAAAATCCGTCCTTTACGCCTGGCCGGGCTGCTGACACCGTTCAAATCATTTGGTTCTTGGACAAAATAAAATCTGCGCCAAGATCATTAACTAGCGGTCACCAACTATTTGTATTTTCACCTTCTATTTCCAAATTCCACGTGGCTCCAATAATTTGCGTGTGGGACTAGCTGCCTTTCTTGACTAAGTGAAATCAAAGTTTTATGTTCAATCAGCATTCTAATAAGCCCGGAGTAATTGCCAGATGTCTGTAATTTCAGTGATAACCATCATGTCGTAGAAATTCATGAAATAGTTTTTAGCAGATTTCACATTGTACCCAAACTAAATTAATTCTGCAGTAGATTCTTAAATTTAACTTCCGAATCACAAAAAATAAAAAGAAAAACTGAAGGGGATATTCGTCAAACTTTTTAATCTTGGCTATATTTCATGTCAAAAATACATTTTTTTCTCTTGTATAAATCAAACAAATGACATGCTAATACTAATGTGGCTTACATTGATGTTATTCTGGAATTATAATTTTGCATCGAATTTTCATTCAATCAACTCAACAAGTCAATTCCGTTCGCATAAGCTCAGCAGAGTAGCATATGTTCAGAAAACTGGACTTGAAACTAGACTCGAAATGGTTTTGCCTAAGTTCGATGGTTTAATAGACTCAAAATTTAATTTGATGTTTATGCTTTGATTCGATATTCAAGCTCAATTTGAGAAATTTATTAAAATTTTAGAGTTTGAGTATATATAAATTAAAATTAATATTAGTTTTATATTAAAAATAATATTATACTCATTAATTTTTATAAGAGTTTGAGCCAAATAGTATTAACACTTGATTTGTTAAAAGTTTGAACCTAAACTACAGCTTGAATCTTAGTTCGATAACAAAAATAAAAAATAAAAGTTGAGCTCAAAGTATGCGGTTAAAAACTTAGCTCATTTTTGCCGCTAGTTGCAAAATCTCCCATTTATGCTATAGCCCCGATTCCCAGGGATATGATTACATCTTGATACTATTGTATTTTCCACTGGATAAAGAGGGATGCGACCTATATAAGCGTAACACGAGCGCCTTGATGTGATCTTCTTTTCTTTCAAGGAACTAGGCTCTGAGCCATGGTTTTAAATTTTATATTGTATAGTTCGGTACAAGTGATACAAATAAATATTTGTGTGAAAATGGTACAAGACAATCAAAATAAAGGTTATTCTCTATACCAGAATGTACCGATTAGTATCGGATGTACCGTTCATCTATTTTGGTCAAATAGAATTTTTTTTAAAGTCTTTGATACTTTTAGGTGAAATATATTCTAAATATATACGATTGTTAATTTTTATAACAAACATTTATAGATATTTGAAGAAAAAAAACTCGTACTTTTATTTTTTTTATATATTTTTTTTATATATAGTATAATATCTATATGAAAAAAACTCTTAATCAATCTATATATATATAACCTACATTTCACACACTTATAATATTAAATTTTATTATTTTATTATATTCCATGTGTTAATATGTTATGTTTATATATATTTGATTTTCATATATGTTTTAGCAACGTGTTTTTTGGAATTACCACGAATCAATTTCACCTAGGTCGATCGAATACCTATTATGATTTGCAATAGATTTTGAGGTCGTGAGTTGGTTACTCTAAAATAATCTTTATAGGGCCCAAAAATTGATACAATGGGGTTCGGTTTTATCTTTTCCTAAATCCTTATTTCTTAACATAATCTTTGATAAAAAAATGAGTTTTAAGAATTTTATTTAACTACGTTTAATTTTTTTTTCAATTTCAAATCATGAATCTTACCAGACCAACCAGATATGAAATCTTAGACGTCCTTGAAATCTTGGGATCTTGTTAAATCCATCAAGAATTTAAAAAGGATCATTTTATTCAAACCATGAATCTTATCAGGCCAATCAATTTTGAATGAATAATTTGCTTTGGGATTTTCTCAAACCCACCAATAACGGATTCTTAAATTTTTTTTGAGTAAATTTACAATTTCCTTTGTTAAATTTCTTTTTAATTTCTAAGAGAAGGATAAGGAAAAATTGAATTACCTAAATAATTAAGTGACTAGGCTAACAAATTATTTTTATGCATTACAAATTTTGGATGCATTATGAGAACTAAATAAAGAAAACAAAAATATTAAAATAAAATAAAGATAAATAAAGAGATTAAACAAATAAACATTCAAGGTTATATTCCTATGTGAATTCAATGGTTGAATTTAATGCATGGCCAAACAAACAAATAAAGAAAGAAAATAAAGAAAGAAAACAATAAAAGCTTGCTGTCAGTGGCTAGTCTGCAAAACAGAAAACATGTGAGTGACTTAATGGATAAAAAAAAAAAAGAAAGGCTAGGGACTAAACAGGAGTTTTACCCAAAGGTTCGATCCAGATACAAACGGGTCGGGTGCGATTCGGATCTAGCTTGTCCTCCTTTGATTCAGCAATCGGACGGCGCGATGAGAGCGGCGGCACTTGGGCTTCAGAGACGGTGGCACGAACAGCTGCCTGGAGAGGCAACCAGAGCGCTGTGGCATCGAGAGCAGCGGTGGAGATGGATTCGAACGCCGCGGGAGTGGTACTGGGGCACCTCCTTCCTCCGATTTACGTCACCGGCGGTGGGGCGACATCTAGGATGGTGGTACAGCGTGGGATGGAGTAAGGGCAGCCAGCTGGGAGGAGTGAAGGTGAGGGATTGGCGAGGGAAGAGCGTCGGAGGGAAGGACCAGGGGTGGCGGCAATGGGAAAAGGCTAGGGTTTTTAGGGGGCTGTAAGCAAAAAATTAGGGGCTAAAAATGACATTTTCTCTTTTTTTAGTTAGGAGCTTAAGCTTGTGAAAATAATCTCTTTTTTTCCTTCAAGTGGTGACCCATATTTATACCAGGGGGTCTTAGGCGAGATTCACTAGGGTTTTTGAAGTTTAAACTAATCCAAGTTCAATTTGAATAGATTAGGACATAATTTGGACAAAATGTTAGTTTTAGTCCAAAAAAACTCTTAGGATACTGATCTGGTCCTCATGTTATGATAAATTGCAATTTAGTCCAAATTTTTGCCTTATTTGTCAAATTAGCCTGAAGTTTTGTAAAAATAACCAAAATTTCCCGAAAATTCATAATTTTGCCATATTTGACTCAAAGTCTCCAAAATTGACAGATTTGCCCCAAACTTTCTAATTTTGCCTAAAATCTTCTAAAATCAATCGGTTTTCACCCAAACTTTTCCTTTTTACCTAAATTAACTCTGAAAAACCATTAGGACTCTAAATTAGTCTCTATTTTAACCCTAAATGACCATATCAATTTCCTAAAAATTTTATAATACGGACAATAATGTAACTTAAATATGACTAGACAAAAATGACTCCAAAAATGCTCCTGAAATGACTTTTCCAACCTAAAACTTAAACAAAAAATCAATAACCGGATAAAAATTGGTGTCAACATATTTATATATGTCTAAATTATTTATAACTCCGTACATTTGAGATGGTACAATACCAATACCAATACTATAATATACAGCTAAAAAATTGGTTTTGGTATCCGGTACAAAATTTAAATCCTTGTTTCGAACCTGTTGGCTTATTATTAAGCTACTTGGCACCCCTTAGCCAAGTCGGAGCCTACTGACCTGCTCCTATCACATAGTAACCTCAACTTTAACTAGAGAAAAAGCAAACAATGAGAGAAGAATGAACGCCAAACACTCAACCAAAAGAAGAGACACAGGCACACAAAACAAACACTCTTATTTACTATTTATAATAATTAATTTATAATTTTTTTTTTTATATAAAAAATGATACCTTAAATGCTCTAGTTTATAAATATATTTTTTTAAATTTTTTTACAAAATAAATTAATATAAATATATTTAATTTAAATTTTAGTTAATTAAAATAAAAGAACCGACCTTTATAGAACGGAGGAAATACTTACAAGCTTATTCGAAGATGCTACAAAGTGTTTCCGACATGCACATAGCGGAAAATGCAGTACGTAACCATTATTACTTCTTATCATTGTCGGTGCAGAACCAGGAGAAGCTCTCAAGTATTAATTCCCATCTCCCAAAGTTACTCTAATTATTAGCTCATCAGAATTCTCGATGTTACTGACACTTTTGAGCTTCAATTTAGAATGCAAATTAAATAAAGAGGACATAATTTGAGTAGAATTGTATAAAATATTTACTTCAGTTTTAAATTTTTTCCCTGAAATACCAATGTAAATTGTTTAACAGCTTGTTTTGGTTAGTAGATTTGTAAAATTAACATTTATAAATTTTGTACTTTTTCTCGCGTGTCGGTAGGACTTCTAAAAGAAAAACAAGAGCAAAAAGGTCACTTCCGTATATCCTCTTTATAAATTAAATAAATTCTTCTCCTCCCAACGCCCATTCTCGCATAAAAAGCAGAGAGGTCCCCTGCCTCTCCGATTCAATTCTCCTCTCTCTCTCCATAAAACAACCAGTCACCTACCTCAAACCTTCCTCTACTTCACCATGTCCGTCAAAGACTGTGGCAACCACGGCAAGAAGCGGCGGAAGATCTTCCGCCGCATCTTCGCTGGAATCCTCATCTTCCTCCTTCTCGTCCTCATCACCATCCTCCTCATCTGGGCCATCCTCCGCCCCAGAAAGCCCCGATTCATCCTCCAAGATGCTACAATCTACGTCTTCAACGCCTCCTTCCCCAACTTCCTCACCTCTAGCATGCAAGTCACCATCTCCTCACGCAACCCAAATGACAGGATTGGCGTCTACTACGATCGTCTCACCGTCTACGCCACCTACCGGAACCAGCAGATCACGCTTCCCACGCACATACAACCAACCTACCAGGGTCACAAGGACATCAACGTCTGGTCACCGTTCGTTGTCGGCTCCGCCGTCCCAGTAGCCCCCTACAACTCCGTCGCACTCAAGCAGGAGCAGCAGAACGGCGCCGTTTCACTCATCATCAAGATCGACGGCCGTGTCCGCTGGAAAGTTGGCTCCTTCATCTCCGGCCGGTATCATCTATATGTTCGCTGTCCTGCCTACATTACTTTCGGCCGTCCCACCACCGGGATCGTGGTCGATAATAACGCCGTTAAGTATCAGCTCGTCACTCGCTGCGGTGTCAGTGTGTGAAGAGAAAAGTCACGCCGTTAAGAATTCCACGTCTTCCGCCCTCTTACTCTGATGAGCATACTATATTGTTCCATTTCTTTTAGTCCTTTTATTTTAATTTTACAAGAGAGAATTGTACATTTTGTTATACAATAAATTTGGTGATAAAAAAATTGAAATAAGAATGATAGATTGCAAATTTCTTTTTTTTTTTTTCAAAATTAATCGTGGAAAGGAACTAAGAAAACATCGGGAAATATCATTTTATTAGCTAAACATTTATTTTTTTATTATAAGAAGCGTATAAATGACCCGATATTTAACTTAAAATATTTAAAATACGACTCAATTATTGGAGATGACCATTTATGTTTTGCTGTATTGTTAGTTGAGCTTCTGAATATCCAATAATATTGGAGCTGGATTTATGTGCAATGATCTTTTAAGATCAATTTTCTAGAAACAATAATTGCTATGTTTTGCTGTATTGTTATTGGAGCTTCTAATCCAATGATATTGAGGCTGGATTTATGTGTAATCTTTTAAGATCAATTTTCTAGAAACAATAATTGCTGTAATATGTTTGCAACAATTTTTTTTTACCTTAAATTTGATTAAGATTTATTTACGTTCTTACGGAAAAAATATTAAAAAATTATATTTGAAAACCGTAAGTTTTCATTTATTTGTTGTGTAAAAAAATTATATTTACACATCAAAATGTTAAAGATGAGAAATTATAAATTATAAATTAATTTTTATAAATAATTAATATGTTTAATGAGTTTTAAGACAGGGAAGCATGTTGTCTTGTTGCAAGAATAGAATAATAATTATGAAACTCTATCAGCTTACCGTGAGGATCATTTACACATATCTAACATTTTATTTACACATATCATTATTATATTACTATTAATTGAATTTCTATCTTAATTTTTTATTTTATTTTCAAAAATATAAATCTCGTATATATAATTATATATATTTGTAACATATCCATGATTTTATTTGTATATGTATGACATATTTTTTGTACATATCTATTACTTGTTTTATATGTAGAATTTCACACATATATGCCGTTCATTTGTACATATCTTAAATTTTGGTAGGAAGTGGGATTTGACGAGTTTACACTTATTTTGTTTATGACATATTGAATCAACAACATATTTATAATGTCATTTATACATATGTTACATATTATTTGTATATATCTCCCACTTTTTTTATACATTAACTTTGTATATATCCAGTATTTGATTTATATATTTCTCCAATTTAATAAGAAATATACAAATTATTTCTCCAATTTAACAACATATTTATAATGTCATTTATACATATGTTACATATTATTTGTATATATCTCCCACTTTTTTTATACATTAACTTTGTATATGTCCAGTATTTGATTTATATATTTCTCCAATTTAATAAAAAATATCAAATTTAATGTATTCACATTTATTTTATGATATGAAAGATATTATTAAAATGTAAACATATATATACACATAAGGGACAGAGCGTCAATTTGACTTACCAGATATAAATGAGCATTAAAATATATAGACATTTTTTAAAGTACGTTTTTAGGGTATGCAACATCTAGTTAAACTCACCACCTCTAGGGCTAGGGAGTGTCTCACCCCCCAACATATTTTCATAATATGATATATTATAAAACTTATGTGCAAACAGTGTCATGGACCGGATGTGTTTTTATCCATATATTAAAAATTCTGTGAAAAGAAGGCTCGACTCGAAGTAGTAGAAACATAAGTTTTTGAAGAATTATTTGATACATTGAAAGGAAAATAGGAGAAATTTTTTTTACAAATAAATTCATAAATAATTTCTACCCAAAAAGAAAACGAACACAATTGCAATTATGTAGGATATATTTTCCTTTTAACTTCCTTATATAACTTTAAATTATATCTATTTTATTATGTTTTAATTATTTATTTTTGACAAAGAAACTCGTCATATAATATGAAACTGATAACTAATAAGTTTCAATATTTTTTTAGTTATAAAAACTCAAATTATTCTTATATAAATTTTATATTTAAAAGTTCTAAATCCAGTCTCCTCTGCCCCAAATCCTCGTGCCACTGTGACTTAGGTACAGGACATAGCATTGGAGCCCCAGTCAACATAAATCGCTGGAATTGATGGCTATTGTCCTTTTGTCGATAAGCAAAAAGTAGAGAAAATACTGGACAAGTAGCGTGTGGAAGAAGCTAGAAAGGAGCCGCCAGGCTTTGAAATACTTGTGTCGACGGCACCTCACATGGACCTGAGTGCGGTGCGGGTCCACTTTAGGTTTTAACACGGCACTACGTACACGTACTAAGTAACAATATTATTAGAATAATCTTAAAGTTTTATTTTTCATTAGTTCACTATTTTTCTTTTTTCTCTTTTAACTAAAATTTGATTTAAATAGAAATAAAATTATAAATTAATTGATGTAAATAGTAAAGAAAAAAACTTTTATGAGATAAAGGGGGTAACTATTTTCTAAAAAACACTTCTGATTGAATTACTTATTCCATCCTATATAGTTAATATTGTATAACGTAAATATATTAGATATATAAAGTATGGTCATAAAAATAAATATTTACAAGTTTTACATAATAGGAATGATACATTTGAAAGATTATGTATGGTTAGAGAGAATGAAAAAACAAAAAAACACATAAAAAACTAAGAAAACTGCAAACATTTTTCTTTTGATGAAAGGTTTAGTTCTATTAAGGCCAAAGTACACTAGAGGCTCATGAATTTTCCCAACTCATATGAGTTGGTCCTCAAACTTTAACTCAGTCGGTAGAATCCCTCCAACTTTGCAACTTAGTATGCATTAGTCCAACTTGTTGATTTTACTCATTTTTTTAATG
This sequence comes from Aquilaria sinensis, assembly GCA_005392925.1. Taxonomy (NCBI): domain Eukaryota; kingdom Viridiplantae; phylum Streptophyta; class Magnoliopsida; order Malvales; family Thymelaeaceae; genus Aquilaria; species Aquilaria sinensis. Next base: position 149,301 of record SMDT01002598.1, on the reverse strand, counting down.
CCTTAAGTATATTAAGAGCCCTCAAATTTGACAACTCATTTAAATGGTCATCAAACTAGAACTTCAACTACAGTAGGCCTTAAACTTTACAATAAACAATTAGTATAATAAAAATTAATCAAAATTAATTATAAATTAATTAAAATTGATTTTTTAGTTCAATAAAGAAAAAATTTATGAAATTTTTTAATTCATAAAAAATTAATTAAAGTCTCTTTGGTTTAGTCCCTATTGTAGATCAAGTTTTTGGATGAACTAACCAAATATTAGGGCAACAAAGAAAAAATAAAAAGAAAAGAATACTTACATAATTTGCATGACTTGGAATAATTATTAGTTATTAATAAAATTGTGAATAGAAACTTGTTCATATGCTATTTTATTTTGTATTTATTCATAGTGTGTAAAGTAAAATTATATTTTATACTAAGCACCAAAGAGTGGGAAAATTAAAGTAAAGTAAAATTAAATAGAATTATAAATAAAAAAATACATTTTATAATATATGTGGTTATTTGTATTTTTCTAGCTATACCATTATGGTGGATGGAATAAAAAGTGGTTATTGATCAAATTTTGTCACAATTTTTTTTCCATATTTTTTTTATCAAACATATTTTTTGTATTATGTTATTTTCTCATTAGAGATAATAATTTTTTTTTATTTTTTATTTTTTTTTATCTACAACCAATATCATTTTATAGCTAATTCTATATTTACCTTATAAGCACCTGTAAAATATTTTTTATGAATTAATTAATTTTAATAATTCTTTTATTTAATCAACCTAAAAAATCAATTTAATTAATTTATACTGAATTTTAATTAATTTTCATTAATTTTAATGATCCTTATTTTTTTATTGTAAAATTTAGGGCCTAGTGCAATCCAAGTTCTAGTTTGATGACCAACTTAAATGAGTTGTCAAAGTTTGATGGCTCTTAATGTATTTAATCCGCTTGAAAAAAGAAGTCAAATCAATGAGTTGGATTAAAACGTACAGAGTTGCAAAGTTGGGACTTTTGTAGATCGAGTTAAAGTTAAAGGACTAATTCATACGAGTTGGGAAAAGTTTAGGGGCTTCTAGTGTACTTTGGCCTTCTATTAAACGCATATACGAATAAAGTACAAAATTGAACCTTGCAAAGGCCATAGGCTTATAGCCAGTTCACAACATCTCTATGATACTGCTTGATGCGGAAAACTACAGCATTTAATACAAACATACATGTTAATCACAACAATAGATCATAAGAACAAAACCCTCCATGACAAGGGACACAAACACAGCAACGTAACTGAGACTTAAAATTGAACCAAAAAAAGACAAACAATTTAATAAATCAAACACCCGATCCATTGATGTGGACATCTCGCTGCCTTTTTTTATCTCCTGCCTACAATATCTCAACTCATCGACAATTGACATAGGCAATAGCCACACAACAATATCGAACTTGGACCAATCATTGAGCACTCCAACCCATCTTTATCCCCCACCGCATAGACCATCAGACAAGCTTAGAACAACTGTAGAATAATGAACATGCAAAATAGCATACCTATTAAACCCGATGGAATGATATTGTATGAAAGCTAGAGAACATTGAAAGTATTAAAGATTGAGCATAAATGAGGATGATCAAGCTAAATAGAATGAAAAATCAATTGGTCAAACTTATATTGGATCTGAAGAGGAATGGACAGTAAAAGAAGAAACAAAACTGCAAACATTTGTTAGGAAAGAAATAATAGATTCAAAGGAGCAAAGCTTTTTACAAGAAAGGAAAAGTTACCAAAAACAACCAAGGTTTTGTCAAACTGACAGTTACACCTTTTGTTTTGAAAATAATATAATATCCCCCTAGGATACCTACAGTCATGGAGTTAAATATCATGCAATACACTGTGCTGTATGCCGGTAAGTGGTAATGGTTTAAGGGCCAATTCGTTTCGTCTTAAGTCAACTGACTTTTTTTAACTTTTTCATCTTTTTTATGTGAAACCAATTTCATTTGAAAGTCAATGTTATGTAGATGTAATAATCAATTTAAAAGTAAATTTTTAGGATGTTGTTAAATTTTTATGAATTTTTCTTTTTTAAGACTTGAAACTAGAAAAATTCATAAAAAATTAGTAAGATTATAAAAATTATATTTTTAATTGATTATTGTAACTACATAATATTGGCTTTTAATTAAAATTAGTTTCAAGTAAAAAAGATGTAAAAATAAAAAAAAGTCATTTTGTAGCCAATTGGCTAAAGTCGAAACGAATTGGCTGTAAATACTTTTGCATTTTTGTTATTTTAGTACACAGTATATCACGATTTTTTGTATACTGCTCACTTTTTGTGAATATTTTTTTCCAAAAATTGCGGTATACCGCAAATACCATGAGGTATGTATTGCGATATTTTATTTTTCATGAATGTGTGTGAAATATTTTTTTTTGTCATTCTACATTAAAATATCATAAATATATAAAATATTAAAATATAATTAATACACATATCATAAAATAAATATTTAGTTTTATTTTTTTGATTACTTTTCTTAGTTAACATAAAAATTTAATGATTATTTTGAGCCACATAGGAACTTAATATAGTATTAGAAAATGTATTTTTATTATTAAAGTGTTATTTTTTTCTATTATATCAATAAATTAGTTTCTTTCTAAGTATTATTTATTTTTCTCTACATATATAACATTTTTTTTATTTTCTTGTATTAAAATAATATCTTCTATCTTATATATTTTTATTTATATTTGAAAAAATATGATGAGAAAAATTAGAATACACATAAATTGTGCAAAAAAAATTATTGAATTTATGTCATCTTAAAATAATAGTCTAACATTTTTTTTTATGAAAACGGTAATGGTATGTGGCGTGATATACCATGCAATATATCTTAAAATTTTAATGTATGGTATACCCAATGGTAATGGTACTTAAAACACCTTATCTACAGTTACACTTATATCATTCATTTTAAATATTCAAAACCTACTGACTAGTGATTGGAATGTCAAATAAAATATTAGCAACCAAACGAATGTCTACCAAAATACAGAATATATTCTAGTCTTTCTCCATTTTTAGAAAACATAAACATCTTTAGTAATTCATTGTAATCAATACTTTTTATCTAATAAATCGTCATGTTCAATTCTTTGTGTTTGGGTTGACATTTTTTCTGTTCGACAATGATTTACGTTTAACATTCCATAATTAGTTAGTATGTTTTTAACATCCAAAATCAACGATGGGGTTTTAACTGTAGGGTTTTGAAAGTCTTGAGGAGAAATGACATATTTTCCAAAATAAGAAGGGGCAATTGTAGGTTTAACTAAAGCAAGGGCTATTTTGGGTAATTTTTCAACAAAAAAGTAAATTACAATAACGATTTGTATATGATGTAACGATAACATTGAAGTATTTGTAATACTTGATGATGAAACTTAAACTTTCTCAATGACTATATTTTATTTACATAAAAATGACTAAAGACACATATATTCAAGAGGTCCATAAACAAATGACAAAGTTTGACTTCAAAACTAGATTGTAATAACTCTAAAGCCTATGCTACACAACAAAATCAGATAGATACAAACTAAAAGAAAAAAAAATGAAAGCCATCAAGGAATAAGATGTAAGTATAGATTTCACTAGTTGTTTAATATTGGATTATCATTTTTTCTAGTTTTTGCTCTGATCTAGAAGAGTATAATCTATTGTTGCGTTACTACCAAAGACAATAGATTATAGCAACAAAATAGCATCTTCTAGTCTTATTTTTTTATACTCTTACCTTTAGGATTTTTGCAAAACCATTCCAGGATACCATTAAATATATTTATTGACCGAAATCCATCAAACTTCATCAGATGTTAACATCCTCCCAAACCTTTTTCAAATATTAGCATTCAAAAAGTAGTCAAAGCTAAGAATTTGGTTTAGGATGGACAAACAATTTAAAAGAGAGTAAACTCTATGGTGGGTTCTAAACAGAAGCAGGAGAAGCAAGAAGTGTTGGCAATCGCACTCAATGCCATTCCATTAGTTCAGGACTTATAGTGTACGATGTGATAAGAATGTGATAATGTTTTTCATAGCAATGATAAATACAAAATATAATGATAAATACACTTGATGATAGCTACATGCAAGGATAATGTTAATTATCCTTAATACACCCCCATAAGATGACGGTTCCATCCATGACATTGATCTTGGAATGAAGTAGCTGGAAGCGTTGTCTGGACAGTGGTTTGGTAAGGAGGTCAGCCAGTTGCCTTTCTATTGGAAGATAGTAAACTGAGAGAGCTCCAAATGCAATGTGCTCATGTACGAAGTGGAAGTCGATTGCCAAGTGTTTCATTTAAGAGTGGAGCACAGGGTTCATGCAAACGTAAGTTGCACCCACATTGTCACACAGAAGGGATGGAGAAGCAGTTGGGTGAACACTAAGTTCATGAAGAAAAAAGTTGAGCCAATCTACTTCACATGTAGCCAAGGCAATAGAATGATACTTTGCTTCGGTGGACGATTGCGCCACGGTTTGTTGGCACTTGGACCTCCAGGAGATAGGAGTGTCTCCAAAAAAGATGATGTAAGCTAAAGCGGAGAGACAAGTGTTAGTATCGCCTGCCCAATTAGAGTCCGAGTAAGCTGTGAAATGAAGAAAGGTTGACCTGCGAATTGATATGCCGTGGAATGGAGTAGCTTTCAGATATCGATACATTGGAGAGTAGTCCAATGGAGAAGAGTTGGGCGATGCATGAACTGACATAACTTGTCGATAGTGAACACCACATCTGGGCGAGTAAAGGAGAGATTACTGAAGAACTCCAACTAGCTAGCGGAAGGTAGAAGCATCAATGAGATCATTATGACTGTCAAGGTAAAGTGAGAGAAATGAGGACTGTGGTGTTGAAGTAGCCTTGGCACCGGTCATTTTCACTCTATCTAACTAGTCAACAACATATTTATGTTGTGAAAGAAAGAAGTCATCCTGTGTGGTGGTAACTTCAATCCCCAAGAAGTAATTAAGAGAGCCCAAATCTTTACTCGAAAACCTTGATAAAATGGAGGCAATAAAATCAGAAACAAATTGATGGTCACTGCCCGTGATAAGTATATCATCTACATAGATAAGCATATATGTCAATTGTTTGCCATGGAAATGCACAAATAGAAGGGCATCAACTTGAGATTTGGAGAAGCCACTAAAGGAGAGAAACCTAGTCAGAGAGGTGTACCAAGCCCACGAAGACTGCTTAAGGCCGTATATCAGTTTCCTGAGCTGGCAAATATGGTGTGGGAACTCTTTGTTTATAAAACCAGGTGGTTGTTGCATGAACACCTTGTCGTTGAGCTTGCCTTAGAGGAATGCATTATTTACGTCCAACTAATTGAAATTCTAGTCATGAGAAACAGCAATGGTGAGAACTAATCGGACTATGGCTGGTTTAATGACTGGACTGAAGGTATCACCATAGTGGGTGCCTGGTCATTAATGAAATCCCTTCGCTACTAGTTGTGCCTTATAGCGATGGATGCTATCGTCAGGATTACATTTGATGCAAAATACCTACTTGCAGCCAACAATGTTGTGAGTTGAGGTTGGTGCGACGAGTTCCCAGGTTTGATTGTGAAGAATAGTGTTATACTTTTTGGCCATAGCATGATGCCACTGTGGATTTTGCTTAGCTGGAGTGGCACAGGTTGGTTCAAGGGTGTCGGGAAAGGATGAGCAGTAGCTTGGTACAGGCATTTTGGTTTGAAAATGTTGTTTAGGGATCTCGTGGTCATGGGATGAGTTCTGGTTGGATGTGGAAGCGATGAGGGTGGGGGTTCATCAAAGGTGGAGCTATTGACTGTAAGTGTAGGAAGAGCGGGTGGAAAGAGAATGGATCGGGTAAAACCAGTAGGGGAATAAGGTGGAGTAGAAGTGGCAGAAGTGTTGGTTGGTTGGGAGCAGGGAAGAATGGGAGACGAGGTAGGCTGGGAGTTAGATTTTGGTGGAGTAAAGAGGTTGCTCGCAAGTAGACCAACAGTTGAGATGGCTTGACTAGGACTCTCACAGTTGCTAGAGTGTTAAGAATGGGATTGGAATGGAAAAGTATTTTCATCAAAGGTAACATGGCGAGAGATGAAGATTTTATTCATAGAAGGATCAAAACACAGATAGGCACTTTGAGTTAATAAATAACCAAGAAACACACAAGGATGGGAGCAAGGTTGAGGATTGTGTTGGTTGTAAGGATGAAGCCATAGGTAACATAAACATCCAAAGACTCGGAGTTTGAGGTAATTAGGTGTAGAACGAAACAAAGTGTGGTGGGGGGATTGGTTTTGAAGGATAAGGGTGGGCATGCTGTTTATTAGGTAGGTAGCAGTAAGAAAAACATAGGTCCAGTAGGTAAAGGGTATGGATGCTTGGTGAAGAAGAGTGAATCTTGTTTCTACGATGTGACGATGGCGTCGTTCAGCTATGGTGTTGTGTTGGGGAGTGTAAGAAGGATAAACAATATGAGTGATGCCATGTGTTTGCAAAAGGGTTTTAAAGGCAAGAAATTCGCCCCCGCCATCCATATAAAGCATAGTGATAGAGACTTGAAAGAATTTTTCAACAAGTGCCTTAAATTTTTGAAAAATTGTGAGGACCTCAGACGTGAGTTTTATTGGATATAACCATATATATTTGGTGAAGTGATCAATAAATGAAACATGATATCTGAATCCATCAATAGAGGTGACCGGAGCAGGACCCCAAACATCTGCATAAATAATTTCTAAAGAACGATGACTTTAAATAGATGAAACACTGAATAGAAATCAATGACTTTTATTACATTAACATGAATTACAGGAAGATTCTAGATGACTGGAATAAGGTAGCTTAAACTGACGAGAGACAATACTTTGAATGAAACTTGAAGGGTGGCCAAGACAACAATGCTATGTTTTAGACGAAGCTTTGACACTTAAGAGAGCAATGGGTGATGGAAGGTGATAGCAATAGGCAAAGTACACAAGCCGTTTTTAGTCGGTCCACTTGGTGTGAAAATCCTTGACATGAAAATGAGAAGCAAAGAGTTCAATGGACACGATATTGGAAGTACAAAATTTTAAGGCCAAAATTAGATTTTGTTTTAATTTAGGAACACAAAGTGTGTCATGTAATAGAAAGTTTGTATGAGTTGGAATGGTTAAGTGTTTGGTACCAGAATAAGAAATCTTCAAACCTTGTCCATCCCCAATGACGAGTTCATCTATGCCACTATAATTATTAGTGATGCTCAAATTGGCAAGATCCGAAGTGGTATGGTGGCTGGCCTCAGAAGCAATCACCCAGCTTTGAGTAGGTTTCTGAGTAGCAATGTGAACCCGTGGTGGCGGTGGAGGATTTTGAGTATTTGGTTGGATATGACAGCAGATGTTTGCTGTGTGACCAAGTTTGTTGCAGTATTGGCACTTTGGGATTTTATCAGTTGTGGGACTTGGTGGGAAGGTGCGTGTTCTTGGTCAAGTATTATGATTTCTACGGCTGTTGTTGTTGTAATAGTTGATCTTGAACGAGCGATGATTGCCCTGAGGTCAAAGTAATAAACCATCCTTCTTCTGTCCCTGTCTTTGAGCAACATTAGCGGTGACAATAGAGACGTTGTCAGTTGTTTCTAGTTTTTTAAGAAAAATCTCATAATCAAACAACTTATCAAGTAGTTCAGCAAAAGAAATTGGAGTGTCGCGAGCTCGTATAGCGATAGAGATTTCCTTGTATTCACTTTCAGGACCATCAAGCATGTAGAGCACCAAGTCGTCATCACCAAGTGGCCTATGAACTATGGCAAGTTCATCATCAGTGGAAATGAAGGTAATCAGAGATTGACTTTCCACCCTTAGGCATCTGAAGTTTTTCTTTCAAACACATAATACATGATCTGGACTTATTAGTGAATAGTGTTTGAATCTACACCCATGCTTATCATGAGGTACTGCCTATCGCAATAAGAGCCAACACTAGTTCAAAAATGGACGAAAAGATAGCATTAAGGAGGAGTTGGTCTTGGCACTTCTATAATTGGTATTCTAGATTTGGCATTTCTGTTTCACCATCTTTGATTGTTGGAGAATGTGCATGGTGCCATCGATATAACCAATGAAACCAAAGCCTTCGAAGAGTGGCATAAACTGAGCTTTCCAAGAGGGGAAGTTGTTGTGTGTTAATTTGATAGGTACTTGGGTGGAAGCATTGATTGAGACAAGCTTCTTTTCCACAGGGCCAAAACCAAGCATTAAAGGAGAAAAGGATGGTGAAGATACGACAAATTTAGAGGTGGAAGAGAAAGTGTTTTCATTGGCCATGTTGAGAAATGCTTGCATGAACTCTTGGCTCTGGTACCATAAACATAAGCAGGAGAAGCAAGAAGTGTTGGGCAATCACACTCAATGTCATTTCATTAGTTCAGGACTTATAGTGTACAATGTGATAAAAATGTGATAATGATTACACAACAATGATAAATACAAAATATAATGATAAATACACTTGATGATAACTACATGCGAGGATAATGTTAATTATCTTTAATAGGTTCATTTTCTTATTCTTTTGTCTTATTTGTGACATATCTTTATTTTGTCCTAGGGAGGTTCTATACTTCATATAATGTATCCTACCAGGGCCTTTTACATCATTTGAGCTGGTAATTTTAATGGAATCCTAGTGAAAAATGATAACTCTAGTCCTTAGATTTTCTGCATCCTACTCCAAGCATCCTAAAACTTATGAATTTAACAGCTGAATGATGAATGAAGAAAATCTTGTAGTAAATGGTTGGTGTGTGATGAATACTCATAAGTGTATTGTTATTAAGGGTTTAAATCATCATTATACACTTTGAGTATGATTAATTTTTATATTCTGAACATTTTTCCACCGAGTTACTATTCACGCATTTTTACTATTCATACGCATTTTTACTATTCACCTATCACTATTCACCGACTTACTGTTCATACATGTATTTCACTGTTCATACGCATATTCACTGTACATATGCGGTTTACTGTTCATTAATATTAAAATATATATATTAAATAATTTTTTTTATATAGATAAAAATCATCACTTAGTGGCCATTCACGAGAAAAAATCATATTTGGAGCTGTAGGCATCGGAACTGAGTGATTTCAAATTCATCTGAAAGCCAACACATAGATCTTCAACTCTACCTCCTTCCGCAAGCTAGTTTGATCGTTTTCATTGCTGAAATCTGATTATAGATGAGACTCTTTGTTATTTCGTGTGCTGAAGAGCAGTTTTGGTAGAAAAATCATAACTTAAGCTACAGATGTCCGATTTAAATGAGCAAGCTATCAATTTGAAGCTAAAGAGGAGATCTACAACTTCTATGCTTTGAGGAAGAACTGATCTAATGTCTACAATGGCCGAAAAAATAAAAGAAGTTGCAGCCTGGCATTGTTGATTTGTATTTACCTACATTTTACCATTTTATTTTACCATTTCACCCACCCCAAAACTCTATAAATAGGGATCTTGGGGGGAGGATGAAGGATGCCATTTTCTTAGGCCATTTTTCTTAGGCTTCATTTATGTTCTTGTATCATTTTTAGATTTTCTCCTTTGTTCTTGTTCTTATTTTCAATACCGAAGCTTTGTGCAAGTGTTTTCCCGTTCTTCTTCTTGTTCTTCTTTTGATCTTTCAATCCATGTTTATTTCATCTTTCTACATGTTGCTTACTTTTATTAGGGCTAACTAATCTTCTTTTTGCTAAGGTGAAAGGGTGAAGCTTTTGGTATAGAGGTTATGATTAATTTGAATGTATCACAGCGTTAATGGTATTTTCTTCCTTAATCTATTTAACTTCCCTCCTTGTTAAGTGGGAGTCTTGATTCATCATAGTTAATCATTAGCACAAAAGCTGCTTGATTCCCTCTGTAGAACATGGCTCTACCGGCTATATTGGAATCTTGAGTTATTGTCGAAAAAGGTTGGCATGATGGATACTTGAACCCATTAGCAAGCGTTGGCGTTTTAAGATCAATGAAAGTTAATACTAACTAAATTCCCCTTTTGGGACCTCCTTTATGTGTGGATCTCAATTGAGTGGTAAGATGGACTAAAATTAATCATAACCGATATACTAAAAGTGGATCCCCAAACCTTAGCTATTTTTTTTGAATTTCAATTTTAATTCACACTTGTTCACACCTTTCACCAAAACTTTCTTTATTAAAACTTCAATTTGTATTTCTTAATTCACTTCCCTGTTGTTCGACACTCGGACTCCCGAGATTTTATTACTTGCGGCAATCTACACTTGGGTTACAACTGCTAGAGTACAGCAGTGTGTGAGAGAAGTGGTTGATATTTCAAATATATAACTTTTAGTGTGTTAGAAGTAGGATGAAGAAAATCTAAGGATTGAAATTGTCATTTTTCACTAAGATTTTGTCAAAGTTAACAGCTTAAATAACGAAAAAGACACCGATAGGATGCACTATATAAGGCATAAGAAATCACTAAGATAAAATGAAGGTACGTGATTTGGATAAGATAAAAAAAATAAGGGAAGGTATCCACTATGAAGTTTATTAATTTAAAAGAAAATAATTATACTGCAATATAATAATAAAATGTTTCATAGCATAAAGATCCATATTAATGTTTACTATTTAAATTGTACACGACACTCTTTAACATAAAAAAATCAGTCAAAATAAAGTCTAGACTAAAAATCTTTACAATATCCCATCCAATGTAAATAACCAACACAATCATGAAGAAACTCATTGTTCATTCTATTATGTAGTCTAGTCTTGCATAATTTTCATAGCTAAAAATGAACATTCAATAGTAACAATAAATACCGAAAAAATCAAGGTAAGATAAATTATCCTATTAACAAGATAATGTTAGCTTAACTTTCCTTTCTCTACCAAACATTGATATAATTTAGTAATAGATGACAATTTCTCCAATGAAGAATGATTAAGTACATCAACATGAAAATGCTTTAACTGGAATTGCAATTTCTGTAGTTCGTTTCTTGTAAAATCAAGAGGATAATATTTTTTTGTAATGCTACTGTTAGCATCAAATTCAAAAGCTTTATATCTACCTTTTAGATCCAAACTTGTTGTATTTCATGCATCAAACTTTACAATGGATGCATTATATAGAAAGAAAAATTTTATACAATTTGTCATAACTGGAACACTAATTTTTAATGAAACTAGGAATTCAATTTTTATATTCATCAGTTTTCTACATGAGATAAAGAGAATCATGCGAGTACCTCCCAGGGGCGGATCCATGTGTTATATATGGGGGTCCACGTCCCCTTTTTTAAGAAAGATGTTAATAAGATATACATAATTTAATAATTGGGCCCCTTTAAATTTTTTGGTGGATCCCTATAATTTTCATAATATCTATTAAAATAAAAGAATAAACATATATTATTTTAAGAAAAAAATAGGTATGTGTCTTCCATATACTAATAATTTTCTAATGGTAAAAATCAATATTGGCGCTTGAACTTTCATACACTTTTCCACGTAGACCTTGAATGATTTTTTTTACTCTTTTTTCTGTTCAAACATATAAAAAAATTTAGGAGCTAGTGGGATACAAGATAATATGTAGAAGTTAAGTGGTAAGAAATGTATAAGTTTAGGGGTTAAAAAAAGATATTTTCTTTTTTGCATTCTACCTAGCATGCATATCTCACTCATCTTTTTCACAATTCATATATAATCTTATAATTCGTGTTGTTGTCGTTTGACCAATGGCAGAAAAAAAGATACTAAATGTGAGCATTTTTCAATTTTTATTAAAAAAACATATTAACATAGTATATGAGTGTAAATTTTGTGTTATATATGTGAATTTATAAAGTTTTATTATGTAATGTTGAGTTTAATATTTGTATAAGTATTCAAACCCTTTTTTGTAAAATTTCTAGATCTGCCACTAGTGTTTACTCATCCTGTGTTTCCAACTTAGCTTTAACGTAATGGGACATCCCAAGTAGAAGAGACTCATGTTCAAGTGGCACTATCTTCCAAAATACCAAGCATACAAAAGTGGTCAAATTAGCTAAAGTCCTTTAAGGTTTAGTGCTGTAGACACTCACCCCTTGACTTTCCTATAAGTCTTTTTAACCCTTGTACTTTTGTAGTTGTAAAGACTCTGAATATATATATATATATATATGCATCCTTACTGTCAAGGTTTGATGCACGAAATGCAACAAGTTCTGCCAGCCATTAACCCCTATTGACATCTTATTGTGGAACCTTCGGGCATTAGGATTTATTTCAAATAAGTTAAAGCATTTAACCACATTTGAGATTTCCTCTTTAACTCTCCATAGTAAACTGCAGAATTTTAATACATTGTTTAACTAAAAAATGTTGCTACCTCCATTTCATATTTTAAAGTTTTCTGCTCATATACTCTATACTATTCATAATAATTAATTTATAATTTTTTATTTTTAACATTTAGATTTACAAACGTAAAATTCATATTCAGATCTACGAAACAAAAATTTATAGTTTTCATATATATTTTTTAGTTTTTCAAAAAAAAAATTATATATATATATATATATATATAAAATTTCAAATCAAACTTAAGTTAAAAAAAAAAGTGAATTGCTCAATCAATTTACGATGAATGGAGTATTAATTGTTTTTGAACATTTTAAACTTGAGATGAATGTTTTAATTATTTCGAAAAGAAAACATAAAAATATAATGTATATAATGACAAACTAAGTCTTGTAGTTTCTTTTTTAAAAAATGAATTAACAACAATTAGTATAAAAATAGACAAACTCAATTTAAAAAGGTCACTAATATTATGGGAGGAAAGAAGCACTAATTTCTCTCTCCATTCCAAAACTATTACAACATATTTTATTTTGGGTAGTACCAAATTTTTGAAACATTTTCATAGTTAGTAACTTACTTTACAATATTACCCTTCAAACTATCATTTTAATTTCTTTTTATATCTTCTTTAATCTACGTGTAAAAAATTAAGAGCAAAAGTGAAAACAACACAAACTTTTTTTCACTTTTTTAATCTCCGTACCAAAGCAAATGAAACAATTGGTAGAAATAAGAGAGGAATAACAAGTCTTTCAGTGTGTCCAATATACCATTATCAGATTAACTATCCTGGATTGGCCTTCCTAGCCGATTAATCCAAACGTAAATGAAACTCTTGATTTCAGTTAGATCAAAGTTGTAACTGAAATCCATCCCATGGCACTCAATATCCAAGTCTCATCAGCCATCTCAATCACAGATGTTGTGTAGTGGTGGTTTCAAGCTCACCAAAGTGTGGTGGTTTCTACAACAACCTAGAGTCTATACTAGGGTGGAAACGAGTTGAATCCCTTAACAGATAGTTTATGCTCAAACTCATTTTTTTTTTATTTTTGCTATTGAGCCGTGCCTAATGAGTCTCAAACTTGAACTCAAGTTACATCCAACGTTCGAATGTTTAATGAGATAGAGCTTCGAACCTGATAATGTTCAGCTTGAATCCTTATTGGGCCTAATATATAAATAATATACTATTATAATATAGTTATAAAAAATAATAATTCTAATACACTCCTCAAATTGAGCTCAAATATCAAATTGAGCTAAAATCTCAAATCAAGTTTCGAGCATATTAAACTATTAAGCTGAGCCTGAACTCTTTCAAATCGAGTTTCGATCTAGCATTGTTTATTGAGCTTGTCGAATTTAAGCCGGGCCAATCTTTAATGATGCAAATTTTGAGTTTGAGGTATTCAAACTTGACTTAGCATCGTTTGTGCCCCTAGTCCATTCTCCGTGTAGAGCCTTGATTTCGGCCAAACGAAGTCGAGAGGCTTTTGCTATCCACGTGCAAACTTCCTAAATAACCTACAGCAGAAGCACTCTATCAACCATGTTCCGGTTCTATTTCGGACTCATGGAAAGGAAATTTGTAGTGAACAAAGGTTAAAGAAGATGTAACATTACCACTACCGTCTACTGGCAATAAATAAAAACTGCTTGTTTGTTTTATTGAAAACCATATGACCTTGAACTGGTTAGTTGTTGGGTTTGGGCCGAGAGATTTGCGCAAAAAATTTTCACAAAAATCAATTTGTGTTCATTCTAATAGACTAGGGCCGATAAGGGACCAAACAAGTCCAGTATGATCGAGCAGCCCAAGAGGCCCATATGTCTGGGTAGAAAGATGAAGTGGCCAGATCTGTTAGCCCCTGTTTCGAGCACGGAGCACAACAGAAGCTTCAGGCTTCTGGAGAAAGACAAGGGGAGCCCATTGCATTGTGGGCCCCACTAACTATTTCCTCGAGGTTTCATTGTTTTCTTTTCTTCTTTTTTGTTGGTGAATTTGGAGTTTCCTGGCAATTGAAATTTGAGTTTATCACGCAAGTTTTCTCTGTGGTACAGACATACTCCCTGTCTCAAAATAGTTAAAATATTTGAAACTTGATATGAATATTAAAAAATTAAAAATTTTGTCTATTAAATTCACTTTAAAGAGAATGTACTTCAAATAAATTGGGATGAATGGAGTATATGATTTAAATTCATTGAATTCATTTTTGTACGTTTTATCTTGCTACAAGAGAATGGCCTTTTTCTGATACCCGACCACTAGATAAACGATTTTGGAAAACAAAATTTTGGCAGTTAGCTGTTGGAATTTTTAAAAGTGCCACGGGAAAAGGCACTGGGTAAAATTGCAGTTTACCAACCACTTGTTCTTGAAAAAGTGGCATGTGGTGTAACGATGGCTAGCTGCCGACAAAGTTACTAGTGGTCTTTTGTTGGCCAACTGCCAGAATTGTTGTTATCTATTTTCTGATGGTGAATTGTCGGAAATATCTTTTTTCCTTAAAAAAATAATTAATTAAATGAGAAAGAAAGAAAGAAGTGGGGGAGAAAAAGAAGAAGAATATGGTGTAAGAGACAAAGGAGGAGGATGAGGAGGAAGAAGAACAGGAAAAACAAAAATAAAATAAAATAAAAAAGTTATAGAAGTAAAGGAGGAAGAAGAAGAATATTTACTTTTGCATTACCTTATTTAATGTATATCATCCTATCAGGAGTTGTGTGAGATCCCTTTTCTTGAATTGCAAGTAAAACTTTTTCAATCAGGCAAGCTTTAATAACGACTTTTTGGTGGTAGAAACTACGAACTTGGTTTTCATTGTTTCAACTGCTCCATTTTGCTTCTCCTCTTTTTGGGTCCTTGATACATAAACGGTAAAATTCTAAGTTTACCTGAAAAGTTTATCTCTCTTATTAGATCATATCTAAGTCTAGCAACAACAAGCAAAAACATTACTTGTATTATGAGCTGTTTAGTTTTACAGCTCTATACTAGCTCTGGTTCATTAAGCAAGAGGTGATATTTCTCTGATCCTTTCATTGAGTAAACCAACATTTGCATCTATATGATATAATCAAACATATTAATAAACATAGGATTATGCATAAAAGAGTTTTTTTTTCGATCATACATAGATAGAACCTCGATCGATCTCTCTTTCTTATTTTGATCTCTCAAGTAAGACTTTATGGCTAGGGATGGAGGTAGGATTTTAGGTTAGGGAAGATAGGATTTGGGAATTTTTAACATAAAATTTATATATGAAATTAACTTTATTCAAATTACAAGAAAAAATGTACTAAAATTATAGTTTGAGCCTTTATGGCTAAAAATATTGAAATTTATTAATTTCAATCTTTATAGTCATGTAGTAATTTTAGCATGAAATTTATTAAAATGAATAATATAAAATAAAATGATAAAAAAATAAAAAACTAACTCATGAAAATTAGGCATTTGGCGGCTAGTGCATTGATAATGAAGAAATAGCAATTGTAAGTCCTAACTTGCAAAAATTGCTATGGAAACAGTTGGACTCTTTTTTGTAAATTCCAATAGTAGAAATTCTATGTTGTTTGGATGAACAAAAAAATTGATAAACATATATGTCAAACCTAATAGTAGTAGTAAGAATTCTTATTCTTTGGATGAACAGAAAAAATCACCATAAAAATCATTAGATAAAATAGATAAACATGCAATTCAAAAAATAAAAATAAAATTGCTATCTGATGCTTCTTGACTCTCTATTGCCATAAGCTCTTCTTTTTTTCTTAATGTTTTGTGTGATTTCTCTATCTCAATTTTTTACGCCCCAAAATTAAATCCAATTATGTGGCTTTTATATGTAAGTCAATATAACCACTTATAATTTCCTCATATCCTAAACCAATTCTAATTTGGCAATAAGAAATAAAAAAACTAATTGGACTTTCAATGCAAACAAAAACTTGGGCTAATATATTAGTATTAGGTTTAAATTTTTAAATGAAAAAAGTTAAAATCAATATTTTTTTTACTTTCGCTACTATTTATGTTGTTATATATATATATATATATATATATATATATATATATATATATTACTATTTAATTAAGAAAAACATTAAGGGGAGAGACACACCTTAGCCCCCTAACTCTGCTTCTGTTTATGGCATTTGAGTGACGCATAAGAACTCTGTCTTTGACTCATCGGCAAAGAGTGGATTTAGACATATTAAGCTCTATTACCATAGTTTTAATGGTGGTTCGACTATGTAAATCGAGCACAGTCACTTGCTTAGATCAAGGAATTTGTTCGGGCCTTATATTACTAGCAAAGCTTTGTTCTTAGACCAATGGGTCTGTTGCTGTCATTTTTTCCTTTGCCTTATTTGAAATTCATCAAACAATATGTTGACCTATGAAAAGTCGAGCACAAAAAATTAGAACTGATCATCTCTTTATTTTTCGCTTGCATTGCACTCCTTCATTAAAGTTATAAACATCACTTGTGTTTCATCCTTGTTTGACATTCTCTGTCACTTTTTCTGAATTTGCAAATTTGGTGGGCAGATATAGAACAAATCATAATTCTTAATTAACAAGGGAGTTGGCAAAATGCATTTTTGTTATAATTATTATATTATGTACCTATGTCTAATTAGACATACTAACCCTCCTTAACTCTCTCTATATAAGCCATTTCTATAAAAAAAAATTGATAAAATTGCTCCTCATCAAGATTTTCTCTCTCTCTCTCTCTCTCTCTCTCTCTCTCTCTCTCTCTCTCTCTCTCTCTCTCTCTCTCTCTCTCTCTCTCTCTCTCTCTCTCTCTCTCTCTCTCTCTCTCTCTCTCTCTCTCTCTCTCTCTCTCTCTCTCTCTCTCTCTCTCTCTCTCTCTCTCTCTCTCTCTCTCTCTCTCTCTCTCTCTCTCTCTCTCTCTCTCTCTCTCTCTCTCTCTCTCTCTCTCTCTCTCTCTCTCTCTCTCTCTCTCTCTCTCTCTCTCTCTCTCTCTCTCTCTCTCTCTCTTCAGAAATCCTACCCTCAATGCCGTTGAGGTTGCTACCGTTGTCATTGCCATTGCTGCTGCCGCCGCCACCACTAAGTCTTTTTTCATTACTTATATCTGCATAAGTGTTAAAGACAAAGATGCAAATTGTCTAAAGGAATTGGAAAAAATGTGTGAATAAGTATATGTCCAAAATAACATGCAGATTATTTGTTCTTTTCAATAACATGCAAACTATTTGTTTTCTACCAAAATGATATGTAAACATATTTAAAGTAATGAACAAATGTGTCTAAAAATAATATGTAAAAATGCCTAATGCAGTATTTGAAAGTGTCTGAAGTAATTTGCAAATAATTTATTATTATAAGAAAATAAGAAGTATTCGAAGCAATAAGAAAGTATCTGATTGAATATTAAAAGGTGTCTAAAAAAATATTTAAAAGTGTTTGAGTCATTATGTAAATAATTTATTTTCTTTAAAAATAACTATCTGAAAGAATAAAAAAATTATCTGAATAAATGTGTAAATGTGTCTAAAGAAAAATTAAAAAATGTCTGAAGCGATATACAAATAATTTGTTTCCTTCATAAATAAATGTATGCACAAATAATAAAAAAATGTCTAAATAAATATTTAAATATGTAGAAAATCTATTATTTTTAAATTTAAAAAATGTCTAAAAGAACAAGACAAAGTGTCTTTATGAAATTATAAAAGTGTTTTAACAAAAGTACAAAAATATAAATGAATATGTAAATCCAAAAAATTGTAAAGATAAGAGAAAAGGCTTGGTTGAACAACTTTAAGCAGTAGAAGAAGTGCCAGGTGTTGTGGGATACTTCTCTAGCCAGATTTCATCGCGATATCGCAGAGACAGAGCAACCGATCAATTGCATAATTTGGGGATTCAGAGATTAGATCTCATCTCCTTCGTTTGATCGTTCATCACTTGTTTATCTTTTTTGTCTTGCATTGTTCATTTCTGCTGCGAACTCATATTCGTGACAGTCGCCCAATCATCCAAGCTGTGAACTCATCTCCATCGCGAACTTCCCGTAGGCCTCATTGCCTTGTGTTCATGGTTCCTCAGTTTCCTCGTATCGTCGTTCATTTCTCATGTTTGAATTTAGTTCACAAGAGTGATTACTGAATTTCATAGATGCACTAAGATATACATGTTTTATAATTGCTTGGTGTGGTCACACCATATGTTGGTATTGTCACATTAACTCACCTCACCGCTACTAATATTAACTAGAGGTAGTAAAGTGGTTAGGATGATGTGACATATATGTGTGAAATATCATCACATTAGAATTAATAGGAAGTTGGCATATGGTGATTGTGTGATGTGTATATATGTACTTTAACACATAGGATAATTACTTAATAACCACCCTATAACTAGAGGTGTTCACCGAGCCGGGTTGAGCCCAGTCCAACTCGAGACCCGCCCGGGTCAGACTCGGCCCAGGACCGGTTAAACCCGGCTTGGCATGAGTCCGGGTAAGGCACAGGTGAGAGAGGGGTGGTTATGGGCTTAACAAAGGAGGAGGTTAGAAGTGAGCCCGGCACGGCCTGATTCGGAAAATGGACCCGGCCTGCATTAGGCCTGGCCCCGCCTAGCTCGCAACAAGCCCGAGTTTTTTTACCTATAGTTTGCCTAATATATACTAGTTTATACAATATTTTTATTTACACTTTATTACACTTATTAGTTCAAATTAGTGTTCTCAAATTGCTGACAAATATGTTTCAAGTAGCTTGTTTATCCCTATCATGGAATCATTACTTTACTATTAACCTTTCAATGCCTTAAGGTCCAATAATTGTGACATCTGTTTCACAATTTGTTTACAGTATAGTTTATTTTGATGGTTACTTGCATTTAACTATTACCTTTTACGTTTTAAATTTTTTGTGCCATTTCAGTTTTTTTGCTTAAATTTGACTTAAGTCTATTTTTAATACTATTTGCTAATTTTTTTGTGAAAAATTATATTTTAAAATTAAAAAATTTATAACTTTTAAATATAATTTTTAAAATTTTTTTTATTAGAGGAAATTTTTTGCTTAATGAAACATGATAGATATGCAAGTGTTAAAAACTTGAAAACGAAAGCCTTGGGGATCCACCTGAAGGTTTAAATGGTATTAATTGTAGTGCGTAGAATACAATTTAAAATGAGCTGTTTATAGCCTAGTGAAAACTAGACATGAGCAAAATTTTGATTATATCTAAAATAAGTGAATAACTGAAAAGAAATTCAATCTTATTAAAATTATTACTCTAACATTTTTTAGTCAAAAAATTATTTTTAAAAAATTAGGGAAAAAATTTCAAAGAAAAATAAAAAAAAAGGCGGGCATAGGCCTAGCTAGGCCCAGGCCCGGGTTAGGACTGGCACGCCTATAGCCGGGTTATGCCCGGTCCCTTTCAACCCAGGCCTAGGCCTGGCCGGTCCCAGGCCGGGTAGGCCCACTGTGCACTTATACCTATAACTACTCATATTATGAAGGGATATGACATTTAGATAAAAAGATATGTCTATCCCAATGTATATGACCCTTAGGGAGGTAGTTATGTACCATAACTACTTTAGTTAGTGAAGTAACATGACTTTTAATAAAGAGTCATGTTTTAGGCGAATTTAACAACATTTAAAAGATGAGTATGACATTGATTTAAGGAGATACAATTCTTAAAAGAGTTGTGACTTTATGGCCGAACCAACACATCTCTTTCAAGAGTAGTTACTACTTTATTTTAAAAGAAAAAGTTATGATAAATACACTTTTTGGTAAAGTAGTACAACCTTTTATGAAGAATTATAACTTTATTATGAAGGGTTATGACTCTTCATAACTACGAATTCATTGCCTATGGCATCGCCTATAAATAGAGGGCAATAGAATTGTATAGATAGAAGTTGTGAATACAATTTCTGAAGGCTTTATTTGTTCTATTTTGCCTTACACACTTCTCTATTACTAAAAGGGAATTTTGGTCGAGTATTAAGTGTGAACTAGCATATTTAGTTACTTGTATTTCAAAGTTAATTGAATATTTAATATTAGGTGTTCACAACAAGTTACGTTTTCCGCAACATGCGTAAAGAGGTTTTTTTTTTTTATCAAGGAGACTATTATTTTGTTCTTCTGTGATAACCCAATATGCCTTAATTCCACATTTATTTTATATCATAGAAATGAAAGTATTCATTATTTGTGTACTTAAATTTCCTACATTGGTATCAGAGCTCATAGGTTCAATATGCATGCTCCTTTAGACCGTCTTAGGTTGTCTGAAAACTTTTTGTATGTGATACTAATATGATTGACCTTAAATTTAATCCATGTGATAGAATTTAGTTTAGTTACTAAATCTGAAATTTATATACATGTTTAAACTTGGTAAGTACACTAAATTAACCAAAAGATATTAAGATAAGCATATAGATTATTTTGGTGTATTCAGCCTTGTGTGTATGCAATTTGTGCATTTTTTTGAACTTTGTATTCTTAAAAGTTTTTTTTTTTTGCATACTAGTAAGTTGAATTGCATATATGTTTTGTTCGATTATATTATTGACTTTGTGTCAATAATGGCTATTTAAATATATATATAAGGCAATTTAAGATAAGTAAACTAAAATAATGAAAACTTGTCAAAACAAATTTGATTACATGCGCATGTGCATGTTTTTAGTTTGTTTTGGCATAGATAAGTTGCTTTATTTTACTTGTGCTTAAAATTATCTTATTGTGATATTATATGCACATGTCCAATGTACTAACTATTACATGTTGTAGATTTCTAACTTCATAAGTGGACTTATTAATAACTAAGTTTAGATCTGAAATTTGATGATGATGAAACAGTCATCATGCACAAAGATGTTTAAGGAGAGCTAAATTGAATTGGAGTTATTAATCATCATATTTGAAATTTTTGGGAAAGACAAATGCAAAAAAAAGATAATAATAATAAACCAAATGTTTGGTTTGTGAGTACAAAGAAACCTAAGCAAATGGTTGTTTAGTGATTAATGTACATAGCTTCTCATTCTCTTCAAACTATACAATATATGTAATACAGACATTTAGGCTGAATCAAAATTCTTTGTGAATTAGTGATTCAAAGGTCAAAACTCACATTTATCATGAGAATGATTGTTCAAAAGGACATGTATCTATGGTGAACGAAACTTTAAGTTTGAAGGTGAAAAGTTGGTCATGCGACATTCTTTAGTGAAAAATACACATTAGTTGTGTAATATGTACTTAGTTTAAAAGAATATGCTTCTCTTAAATTCGTTGTATAGATCTTGCTTGCTATGTAAATTTTTCCTGTACATAATGTTTTTTTTAGTGATAATGATAATAATTTCTTATTTCTTAAATTATGGCCATATGGTCTTAATGACTAATTTTTCCATAAATTCTAGTAATTTTTTACTAGGATATAAAAAATGATATTATGGTAATGCATATTTAGGCTAAGAAAAAGTACTAGTGTTTTAGAAGTGATTCATTTGAATCCTTTTATGAAGTGGCCATACAAATGTATTTACTGCATATGTACAAAATAACTAGGATTGAAATTGATTGAAATACTAATTAGTAGTTAAAACAGAATACTGATTTTTATTTTTTTAGTAATTTTTTTTTCAAGTTTCTTTATTTTTTGATTAATTTTTATTTTCTAATTTTGAAATTTCTAAACTAATTTGCATTTAACTTTCATTAAGTACTCCAAGTTATCTAGTTTTATAATTTAGCGACTGAGAGTTTACATGTTTACAATAAGGTCATTAAACCACTAGAAATCTAACAGAGTTAACGTCAAGCTGATCGAGTCAATGAGTTAAAGGGTTCAAGTACGCCACATTTTATACTGAGTTGCACCAAACCAAAGTTCAAGAACTAAAAAGCTAGAGTCACTATAATTCGAAGGAGTAATATATATGAATATATATATATATATATATATATATATATATATATATATATATATATATATATATATGTATATATATATATATATATATATATATATATCTTGTTTTCATAAGCTGGATGTACCCTTCTCTTACTATCCCCATTAACTTTAAATTTGAGTAAAGAAATGTGTGGGTGGAACTAACATGACCTTGAAAATTTTTCAAACTATAATTATATGATAAACTATTATTACTTTTTGGATAGTATGATGAAGAAGCAGAAGAAGTCTTGCGGGAATTATGTGGGGCTTGATCTTCTCCTTGATCAATCCAAATAATGCCCCTTAATTAGTTTTGGGTAGACAAAATAAATTACACTACAAAATATGAGTTGATGAATAAAGGGAATAAAGTATCTCAAATTGAGAATTGGGATATAGTATTTGGTTTAGGATGTGATACTGATTGACACAAGTGTCTAGGTACTTAATTTATATCATTTTGTGTGTGATGTGATATGTTTTATTAATATCATCAATTGGGTCAGTCCTCAATGTCTTTAGTTAAGGAAGCCTAGTTAAGTAGATGATAAAGTTCCTATTCCAATGAAAATCTCTACTCTTAGTTCAAGTGCCGAACTTAAAGAGATAGATTCCTTTTTAGCATTCAAACCTTTGATTAGTGTGGCATGCACTATGGTTAGCTTGGCATTTTGGCAGGTTATTGGTTTTTAGATTTTAGGCTGCTGCCAACTGAAATTGTCGTCTAATTTAGTTGGTAAAGACATTTAGTATTAAAATTTGGGTAAAGGGATTGAATCATGGCTTCACTAGGCTAGAGAAAGTTACCTCCCATTGTATAAGTTATCCAAACTTATTAGGTCTCCACCGCCTCCACCCCTCATTAGAAAAAAACATCCCACAACAACAAAAAATAAGTGTCATCCTATTTAATTGATCAACTACGACTAACTGGTTTTACATGAAAGCACAATAAGTGTGGACATTTTCATCGCTAAAGAAATGGACGGTTTTATCATTGACAGTTGAATAAGCTTGGTCGGGGAAGTAGCTGTGAACGCTCTCGTTATAGCCATGCATGTAATAGTTATAGGTAGAAGCGTAGGTGGACTTGTCCAGATATTGGGAGGCATAAGAATAGTATTCACTATGATAAGGGAAGGGGCAGAACTCTGTCTTTCTTCCCGTTCTCCTCACCATCTTCAAGCATTTTCCTCTGGTCCATGTACTCGGTTATTGTTACCTTTGCTTATCCATGTCAATTTTGAAGCTGTCTACACCTACACAGAAACATACTTAGCCTGTGTGATTGCTCCATTGTTGTCACAATAAAGCCATATCGGGTTAGCAATGCTTGGAACCACTCTAAGTTTTGTGATGAACTTCTTAATCCAAACTATCTTCTTCGCAGCATCAGAGGCGGCAATGTATTCAAATTTTGTTATAAAGTCGGCTAATGTCTCTTACTTTGAACTTTTTCAGCTCATAGCACCACCACCAATGCAAAACACTTTTACCAGTTTACGATATGAAATCATCCTTATCGGATTGGAGGCTGGCATCGATGTAACCTCTTATAACGAGCTCATCTTCATCTCTATTGACCAAGAATAGTCCTTCTCAAGTACTTGAGGATATTCTTAACAGCTATCTAGTGACTTTCACTGGGGTTTGATTAGTATCTGCTCGTCAAGCTCAAGGCATATGTTACATCGGGAGAAGTACATATTATGTCGTACATAATAGATCCAATTGCCGGCATATGGAATCTTACTCATGTGTTCTCTCTCCTCAAGTGTACTAAGACTTTGAGATTTTGATAGAACTATACCATATGACATGGACGAGAACCCTTTCTTAGAATCTTGCATGCTAAACCTCTTTAGCATTTTGTCAATGTATGTACTTTGACTTAGGACGAGCAGCTTTCTAGATCTATCCCTATAGATCCTAATGTATATCACATAGGCTGCTTCACTTAAGTCCTTCATAGAGAAACATTTTTCTAGCCAAGTTTTCACAGACTATAGCTCAGGAATGTCATTCATGATGAATAGTATATCATCTACATACAACACCAATAAGACAATAACGCTTCCACTAACCTTCTTGTAGACACAAGGCTTATATTTATTTCTGATGAAACCAAACTCTTTGAATGCTTCATCAAAATAAAGATTCCAGCTCCGAGAATCTTACTTCAATCTATAAATGAACTTTTGCAACTTGCACACTTTATTGGCATTTTCTGGAGTGACAAAAACCGCAGGTTGTGTCATGTATACATCCTCAAGTAGTTTCCATTAAAAAATGCGATTTTAACATCCATTTGTCATATCTTAAAATCATAGTGTGCAGTAATAACCAATAAAATTTGGATGAATTTAAATATGACAACTAGTGAAAAAGTCTCATTATAGTTAATACCATGAATTTGCTTGGAACTTTTTATAACCAATCATCCTTTAAAGGTAACACATTACCATCAATATCAGTTTTCTTCCTGAAAACCCATTTGTACCTTATGGGTTTTACCCCTTTAAGTGGATCAACCAAAATCCATACTTGGTTTTCATACATGGATTCAATGTCGGACTTTATAGCCTTTAGCCACTTCACAGAATTTGGTCCCAATATACTTTATTGGTAAGTTGTGAGCTCATCCTGATCCATGAGTGTTACATCACCAATGTGAGTCATGAGAAATTCATATCTCTTGGGCTCACATCAAATCCTATCGGACCTATGTGCGTTTTGTGCTACAGGAACAGACTCATGAACCACAACATCTTGTGGTGTCTGTTCGGGTTCTATTTTAGATTCAATGTCCCTTTGTTGTTCTCAAATTTCTTTGAATTCTATTTTCCTCCCAGTGATTCTATTAAAGATAAACATTTTCTCTAGAAAGACACCAGTTCGAGTAACAAACAATTTCTAATAAGATAAATTGTAGAAATAGTAACCCTTTGTTTCTTTAGGATACCTAACAAAGAGACATTTATGAGATTTGGGTCCTACCTTGTTAGAGGGTTGACGTTTCACATAATCTCATAGCCCTAAATCTTCATAAAAGACAGACTGGGATACATTCTACTTCATATCTCATATGGTGTCTTTTGAACTGATTTAGATAGAACTTGATTTAGTGTATAAGCGGTTGTCTCTAAAGTATGTCCCCAAAAGAAGCTTAGAAGGTAAGCTTGATTCATTATAGATCGAACAATGTCTAATAGAGTTCGATTTCTCCTTTTAGTTACCTTATTTCATTGAGGTATACCAGGTAGAGTGAGTTGTGATACTATACCACACTCTTTTAAATAGTCAAGGAATTCTCAGTCTAAGTATTCTCTACCCCGATGATGCTTTTCCTGAGTTGATTATGTGCTGCATTCTTGAATTCTTTGAACTTTTTAAAGGATTTTGACTTGTGTTTCATGAGATACACATAGTTATATCTACTTAAGTCATCAATAAAAGTAATGAAGTATTGGTAGCCTTCTCTAGCATGTGTAGACATAGGCCCATATACATCACTATGTATGAGTCCTAGTAAGTCATTGGCTCTTTCACTTTGCCCAGTGAAATGAGTTTTGGTCATTTTGCCCAATAAACATGACTCATACGTCTCATATGATTGAAAATCAAATGAGTCCAAGAGTTCATCCTTTTAGAGCTTGGATATGCGGGTCCCATTTATATGGCATAAACAACAATGCCAAAGATAGGTCGGGTTTGAATTATTCAATCTGACCTTTTTTTGTATTCACATTATAAATTGGATTTTCAAGTTCTAGAACATACAAACCATTGCTAAGTCGAACACTACCATAAAAGATTTCATTCAAATAAATGGAACAACACTTGTCCTTTATTGTAAATGAAAAACCTTTCTTGTCCAAGCAAGAAACAGAAATCAAATTTTGACTAATAATAGGCACAAAATAGCAATTTTCAAATTCTAAAACCAATCCACTAAGCAAAGTGAAAACATAAGTCCCTACTACTAATGCAATAACTTTTGCTCCATTTTCTACACATAGGTCTACTTCACCTCGTGCCAATTTTCTACTCATACTTAAATCCTGCACATTTACATAAATGTGAGATCCACATACAGCATCCAATGCCTAAGATGAGGAAGTAGAAAAGTAAGCCTCTATAACAAAAGTACTTGAAGTGGAAGTCTTACTTCCCTTCCCCTTCTCAAGTTCTTTAAGATAGATCTTGCAATTGTGTTTCCAATGTCCAGGTTTCTTATAATAGAAGCATTTCTCTTCCTTAGCCACACCATCAGATGGTTTTAGTGCACCTAAAGAAGAATTAGCATTGGACTTTTCTTTAGCTTTATTATTCTTCTTGTTGGCCTTTTCCTTTTCCTTACCCTTCTGAACCATCATAACGGGCTTAGCCTTCTTAAGATTTTACTCAGCAGTTCTCAACATGTTAAGCAATTCAGGAAGAAACTTGTCAAGATCATTCATGTTGTAGTTCATGACGAACTGATTGTAGCTTTCGGACAATGATTGCAAGATTATATCAACAATCAACTTTTTCTAAAGAACAAATCCCAAACTTTCAAAATTCTTAATGTACCCAATCATTTTGATCATATGAGGACCCAAGGATTTCCCTCAAACATCTTGCATTAAAACAATATTTTAGAGGTTTTAAACTTCTTATGCTGAGCTTGCCCTTGGAAGAGCATTTTGAAATGTTTAATCATATTAAATGCCCCCATGTTCTCATGTTGCTTTTGAAGCTCAAATTCCATAGTAATTAGCATAAGACAAGCAACATCCAAAGCATTATCAGAATACTTCTTATAAGTATCCTTTTCAGCTTTTAGACCGTTGGCAGCATGCTCATTCGGAATGTGTTGCTCTAGAACAAAACTTTATCTCTTGCTTGAGGACTATCCTTAAATTTTGATACCATTTGAGAAACTTAGTTCTGTTTACTTTTTCTTTCTCAAGGATTGATTGCAATGAAAGTTTTAACGTGTTTTGTGCCATGGTAATCTACAACAGTAAATATGCAGTGTAAGAATCATGTATTTTAATTTATTTAATAAAAAATTTTATTAAATGATACTCCTACTATTTTACTCAAAATAATAACTCTCGATATTATTTTGAAACACCTCAGTGCTAAGGTATTCTAGTGGGTCAAGATCCATATTTCACCATAACTTGAGTCACCTTTGCATTTTTCTCTTAAGTCATAGCTATTTAGGTAGGCAACTTTTTATTTCATGCAACTCGTGGATAGTTGGGTGAACAACACTTATCCAATCTCATTTTATGAGCTTAAGCCCAACTCTATGCCCGTAAGTCCCCAATCCTATTGGGATGACTTAGTTAAGTTGGTCCTAAAGTTAGTAATTTGGATATCACTTTTATCCCATAACAATTTACCAAGATGAATATAGGTGCTTCACATTGACAAACCCACCCAATGTTGATAAAGGTCTTAACGAGTGCCAACATTTGGAAGGTATCACATTTAATAATTTAATATTTTGTTTCAGGGATTTTCCTTTGATCTCACCAATTATTATCTTTGGTTGTTTTATATATGCATCATATACATATATAAAACATGCATTTCATAGTAACAACTAATTAAATGTAACATAGTTATAGCCCAAACTATGCGATATTGGTCTTCACAAGCTCCTTATCCTCCTTACTTTGTTACCTCATTGTAGTCATCCTATTGGACACATTATCTCGGATGATACCAAAAGGTACATTTACAATGATGGTAGAAATCTCAGGTTACATTCAAGGGGAGTAAGGTGAGAAGAGAAGGTACAAATAGAATAATACAGAAAAAGTCATGACATGTAAACCGTATTTATAAGTATAACCAACCGAAGCTATAACCGTGCACCATACTTCAACCAACAAACGACATATTATGTCAAATCTCATTCAATAAGAAAATGCATGCCAATTGATGCAAATTTATTAACCAGTTTGTTAATATGGCATTTCGTAGACCGAAATACCCCGAAGAACACATGGCCATTGTTTGCTAGGGTTGAAGCAACTATTACAAAAATCCTAATTTATATAGATATCTCATATCCATCAATTTAGGGTTAATCTCATTAACCTATTTGTGCCGTTTCTTCATATATCTCATATATATTATGAGTTTCGGTTCATGTATCATGAATCAATCCAATTAATCATGTTCGAAAACAATAAAACATATAATATATCATGTGATTTGACACTTAATCCTGATTTAGGGTCTCACTAGTAGCTCTGATATCATCGTAGGTTTCGAGAGCCAAATAAGTGCAGTAGAAATTAACTGAAACCTTTCAGGATCCAAGTGAGATGGAGTAAATTAGGTGTTTAAAAATTTTATACCTAGTTGGCTGAAATCTTTCACCCAAATATAGAGTCGAATTACAAACTTGAATAGTTGACATGTTCAAACTCTCTACGTTATCCACATGAACCACTCAGATCACCATGCCTCTACCACGTTCCAGTAGGTGCGTTCCTCTTGCACATGTAGTGCTAGCTTGTGTGGTGTGGCTAGAACTTTTCATAATGCTTCTGATTTGGTCCTTAGAGAAGCTAAGGCTCAAAATCCTTACTATATGATATATATATATAATGAGGCTTAACTCACAAGCCTAATATGTTTCAAAACCTAATTTTGAAATTTATAATGGCTCAACCTTTGAGCCAATTATTAATATGAAATTATTAAGGAACCAAAACCAAATAATTTGACCCATGCACTTAAATAATCCAATTAGTTTTAAGCGTGTGACCCAATAGGCTTCTATTACATTGGCAATGATCATAAATCATATTTATGGTCATAAACAATGAACAGTGTCTAGCAACATATCATTGCTACCCAAGTGACAAGATAATTGATGATTCGACTAAAACTCTATGATCATTATTTATAAATGTCATTGTCTCTTTGTCCAAGATATTAAGACCGAGCACAAGACATGAAATGTGTCACTTTCATACAACTCAATCTAAGGTATATGAATTACCTAGTAAACTGGCTAAAACTGATAATATTGATTTCTCATATCATCTCATCTGAGCATAGCCATGCACTTTTTTAGTCTAACTCAATCAAGGGGTCTGAAGATATCATTTCCGTTACATAGGAGGGACAAATCCCATCATGATCATATAAAACCCTTCGCATGATATGTGACATACCCAATGACCATTTTCATGTTCACTTAGTTAAAAGCAACAAAAACAAGTATCAAAATATGTAACTCACATATAGAAAATCTTAATGACCTTATGTCAAAGAACTAGATATACCATGATCACTATAAGAATCATTTATGATATTCATATAATGATTCATGTAGCATTCCTATGGTGGATCGGTCTAGTACATAAGTTCTCCAACTTGAACTCATATGTAAACTATATATCTTATATTAGTCTTCACACATACTAGTCTTTATGTATTATTGCAACTCACTTCACAATAATACTAAACCAAAGACATTTAAGAATACTATTATTCTAGGGGTATAATTATGTTTGATTATGTCAGACAGAAACAAAAATAACAAACACAATTACTAGAATAATGTCTCAATAAAATATCATGACTTAATGTGTAAAAATCAATCATCTTATAATTGGTTTTTGGGCACAATACTAACAGTTTTAACCATTGTTTCTAATAGAGCTAACAAGGAAATATGATATTTTTTAATAAGTTTTTTAACTTCCTTCTATTTAAGGCTCAGATTGAGCCTATGCATATTCCAGCAACACCACATATCAAGCAGGAATAAAAGAGTCAAGACTATGCCTAATGTCAAGTTTTAACTCCATTTGAAGATGCTCAAAAGAATTAACCAATAAAATGCCTTTTTTACTTATCTAACTCGATACATGATTGCTCTTGTTGTTTTTTGACCCCTTTGTTGGATTAAAGGAAGCCCAGGAGCATTGGTAGTCTTTTTAACCCCTAGGGCTTGAATAGGATTTTATTTAGTGCCACTAAAACTTGGCTGGGATGCATGAGCAAAAATTATCTCTTTCACAAACTTGAAGCCACCAAGTGGAGAATTAGAGCTCTTTCCAAGCTTAAAATCAAGGTTACACTCATGTCCCCACCTTTCACATTTACCACATTGATTAGGCCACTATTCATAAATGACATGCTAATTGTCAAATTCCCCATTAGGCTTCTTAATTTGCACATTATCAATTACCAGATCTTTTCGAGCTATATTTACTAGAACTTGAGCAAATGAAAGCCGAGTTCAATGCACCGTAGTTGAATCCACTAAAAGGGGCTTACCAATCTTACTAATAATCCTACTCATAATAGACGGATTCCAGTATTGCAGCTTTACATTAGGGAGCCTAACCCACACTGGAAGCACATCAAATAACTTACGATCCAAAACCATATCTACTTCTCATTTTTTTTAACAAAAGAGGCCTACCAAAGAAAAAATTCATTTGTCCCTTAAAAATCTTCAGTAAGTCCTCATGAGAATAGAATGAAAAGAGAAATAAACCTGATTGGATCTTTGTCACTGATGGTGTAAGGATCGATTTTCCATTGTGAATGAACATGGTTTTGCATGTTTTCTGGTGATACCTCTCTTCCAATGACTGTCCCAACCAAAGTTAATTTCCATTCACTACATCCATGCTTAATTTCCTCATTTGAAAGCTCAATAACCTCAGTCTCAGCATCTGCTTCACAAAACTAAAGCTTAAGGTAAGCAGCTTAATGAACAATTAGGTAAGCAAGAGTTTGGGATTAATCATCTTCCATAATCCGAACCTATGATTTTAAAGATGAATGAAGAGCAAGGCCTCTAAGGACAAACTCTGACCCACCATCTTCAGATTGCTTAATTGACGATCCGATTGAATCGTGCTCATTAATAGAGTTCTAAGGAGGAATCACCCGATCCTCTATCTTTCAACCACGATCCCTTCCTCGATTTGAAAGTTGATGCTGCCCCATAATCCACCCCAAGGGCTCACCAAAGCAGGCACTTCGAACCCTAGCTGCTAGAGATAAGGTGAAAGATCTCTTTTTAGAAACTAGATTGAAAGCGTTATTGTAAAGCCTTTGTTTTTTTTTTTTGTACACACACACACACGCACATGTATGTATGTATGTATGTATGTATGTATATTCTAATGATTTTCAATATAATTATCCTAATATAAATAAAAAATATATAAAATGATATTTTTATAAGAAAACACAAAAAATGAAATATATACAATAAACTAAATATCAATCAGTAAAAAAAACTAATTTACTTATACATGAAAAAAAATAATACTCAAGCAATAACAATACATCTTTTAATATCACATTGAGTTTTTAGGTAGCCTAAAGTGTGATGCTTCTATCTTAACTTGTTCCACAAAAGCAACATACTCATCTCATGTTATGGTACTCTGGTTTTGAGTCAAGAAATTTTATAAGTGAGTAATATTCAGTTGGAGTAGTGTGAACCAGAAATTTAACTGAATATTGATTATATTTTGGTATTATATATATGTGTGTGTGTGTGTGTGTATTAATTATATATATTAATTATATTTTGGCATTATATATGTGTGTAGGGTACATTAATATAAAAAAAAATAAAAAAATCTAACTCGTGGTATGCAATATACTTGCAATAAGCGTGGTATATCATAGTATATCATGATAAATTGTCTACAGTAGTTTATAAATCAGTGGTAAGTGATATACTTGTATAAGTGTAGTACATCATAGTATACCGTATAATATTCTGACATACAGTGATAACTTGTATATCTCATACCGTATGCCTGCAGTAAGTGCTGCACTAAGATATTTGATTTTATTGTTAGAATTGAACCATAGATGTTTTAAAGGGCTTAAAAAATTTGTCGATGAAATCTCAAATCAAGTCATCTTTGATGTTACAGTTAGGTCTTGTATAAGCTTTCAAAAAAACTGATGTTCTTTCTTCAAATTGGCTTAGAAGTTCGCTTTGTTTTGATTGACTGGTTTGCCTGAGTATATCCAGGTTTTTGGATGTAATTTTTTAGGTTCTTTAATGAAATTCATCTTTCCACCCAAATATCTCAGTTCCTGTCCCTCAAATTTTTAAAAAATAGAGTTTTTTTTTTGGCTAAATTCACCAATTAGGCTCAATTCAACTAAAATTTTGGCAAGTCACATTCTAGTTTGTGCAACAGTACTAGGATTATCCTATACAAACTTACTAATGTGACTTGCTAGCTTTTGCAGAATTGGCATACTCTAATACTTCAAATTAAAGTTGGGCCGCCTAACCTTCGACTCTCCAGAAAAAGGTTCCTGTTTGTGTTTCTAGAAATGCTAGAATTTTAGTGCATATTGTAAAAAAGAAAAAAAAAAGCCTTATTAGTCCGTTCACGGCGCCGTTAATAACCGGGGACTTGGATGCCAAACGGTAGGTGGAGGAAGGTTACGCGGGTAAGTAAGACACGTGGAACTCGCACGTCACGCTGTTTTTTTCAACTTTCTCCCTCCGCTCTCGTTACAATTACGAAGCCGAGGACGATGAGCCCCTATACTTTCCATATTTATAAAATGGGGAAAATTGGTAAACCCCCCCTATGATTTGGTCTAGCTTACACTTTATATCTTTATTTTTAAAAACCTACACTTTAATCCATATTTCCTTTACAGTGTCTAACAATAACTTCTAAAATCCTAATTTAAACTATATAATAATATGTTCTAGTAATTTTAAGATTTTTAATATTTTTTAACAGCCAACTAACCTTTAAAAAATAATGATATGTATTTACAAGGAAAAAAATATAATTACAGAAAGAAAAAATTGATAATTTAAAATATATATTAACTATAAAAAAAATATTAGAGAGATTAAAATTACTGAAAGATGGCTATTGTATAGTTTAAATATAATTTCGAAAGTTATTATCAGACAGTGTAAAAAATATAGGGGTAAAGTGTAGGATTCTAAAACTCGAAGGAATAAACTGTAGGTTAGGGTATACGTTAAGGGGGTAATTGTAAGTTTCCCTTATAAAATGCCCACGGCAGCCATTTCCATGCGCTTATGTTGATAGCGACCTATCCCTTGCTCTCTGACTTCTCCCTCGATCATCCTCTGCCGGAATCTTGTATGGCCGCCAACTGGAACGCTGGTCGTGCGATCGCCAGCTTGGGGAAGCGAGCCGTCCGCCACTCCGCAGCCTTGCGCGATCCTTCTGTCTCCGTCAGCGCCGTCACTCCCAGGTCAGCTCTTCTATATCTCAGCCTGTTCGATTTTTCTTCCGGTAGTGGATCTAGTAGCTGTGGCTGAAGTACGATCTGCCGCTGTTGATTTAGTTCTTGATGTTGTTCGTACGCGTTCCCAAATTCGGTTGAAAGATTCTTAGGGTTTAGACTTCAAAATTAGTCTTAGAATTTTTCTTTTTTTCTTTTTTTTTTTTTTGAAAAAAATTGCTCCCGCTTGTTGATTGAGAAATCTAGATTGTGGTGCGTGTGCCGGACGTTGTGGAGTTGTTGGCGGTAGACCGATGGTGAGCAGAAAGTTGGTTCCTGCCGGCTCAATTCCAGCTTCCACCTTGTCTGGGTATTTTCGTAATTTACGGATTCACGAAAGGCAAGGGTACTCTGTTTGGGGTCTACGGTGTGGTAGTTGTAGGTAGGTTCCGTGGGAGGCTGTTTTCGCGGTTTTCCTGTTGGATGTGTGAAGGTGAGACCTTGACTGAGTAAAGCCGTAATTGGGCAGGGAAGACGTGAAAGTTGTATCTCAGCTAACAAATTAAAAGTTTTCATCACCCACTAAATTAGAATTTGGGGTAATTTAATCAGACCAAATGTTATAAACCCTTTGTTGCAAATTTATCCCCAATCTCTTCTTAATTGCATGATGCCCCCAAAACTTTTATTAGCCCGTTCCTAATTGGTCCTTCCATTATGTTTAGCCATCAAGTCTAACAAAGATTTTAGGAAAAATTCCATCATTAGCCATATATATTGTTTTTCTCAAACATTTAGTAATTAACTATTTATATTATTCGCTTGAGTTGTTAGTCTTAATTTGTTTTTCAGATAACTGTTTATATTAACAATGTAAAGTTTACCAATAACAGCTACTGAAATATAACTAAACTGTCTCAATTAAAATTTAGTATTAAGTTTTCTCTATTAGGATTTCTGAAAAACCTAGGGTTGTTGAAAACCAAACTCTAAGCTAGAGCAACTCTTAGGCTGTTAAAGGATGATTTTCATAGAATGATAGAAAACATCTTGGCATATAAAAGCCATTACATGAAACAGAAATTCAAAGTGCAGTCCATGTCTTAACGTCCCTGAGATCGTGGAATATTCAGCTAATGAAGAATCTAATTCCAACTGAAATAAACGACCGTGAATTTAGAAGAATCCTAAAAGATTAAAATATCTGAATACATCATCCAATGGCTCCAACAAATCCTCCCCTAAACTGAAATTGCAGAAAGCAATCAGTTTGAACCAGACAAAGTCTTCGTTCCCAGTAACTCACGAAAGCTCCACAAAGACTTCCAGTTTTAAAATCTTGGTCATAATGTCTGCAACTTGCTCAGTGGTATCACAATGCTCCAACTCCACAACACCATCCTTTGTAAGATCATGCAAGAAATGAAATCTCACATCGATGTGTTTGCTCCTTCCATGCATAATAGGATTTTTTGACAGTTTAATAGTAGAACTATTGTCACAATGCATTGTAACACGCTTACATTGAGAATAACCAAGCTGAACACCCTCTTTATCCAGACACATTAGCACACAAGCAGCAGCTGCAACAAATTCTGCTTCTGTTGTAGATAAGACCACCGCTGGTTGCTTCCTTGAAGACCATGATACAGCACCACCAATTAGCATAAAAACATATCCCGATGCACTCTTTCTGTCATCAGTATCACCAGCATAATCACTGTCTGTGTAAGCTACCAACGCCTCTGCAGTACCTTTTTTTGTAAAACACATCCAACTCAGTTGTGTCCTTCACATATCTCAATACTCTTTTGGCAGCAAGCATGTGTGCTTCAGTCGGATTGGTCATGAACCTGCTAATGAGGCACAGTACATTAGTGCAAGCACCACTTCCCATTGCCAATGGAACGAAATTCTTGTGTAACATCTTCTCTGTCACTGGAAATTTACCACCAATATTTAAATGCCATGTGTCATGTAAACCACATTGAATTAAAAGTTACACCAAGCTTCTGTCCCTCACGCCCTCTGCCATACATTTTATGTTTCATCTGATTTGGACGAGATTATTTTACTGTACCATTTTCTCTATTTCAGGATATGTACCACCAATAATTACATACCATGTTTCATGTAAATTTCAGTAAATTAAAAATTACAGCAAACTTCCTCCCTTTATTTCTCACTCTCTGCCGAGTTTCTTTAGCGAACTTCCTTTCTTTATCTCTCACACGCTCTGCTGAGTTTCTTTTATTTATTACAACTCATTTCTGCTCCAGTAACTTTTTCTTCTCTCTGTCACTACTTAGTCAAGATTTATTGAAGTTTTCTGGGATTTACCACTATATTATTTCTTTAAGGAAGTTGTCTAAGCCCTCATATTTACTGTTGAAATGTCGAAATAAAAAAAATCTGGCCAGAAGCGGGAGATCTTTGGAGCGGCTTAGACATCTTACTCAAAGAAATTCCATACACTCATAGAGTTTCAAGCAATCGTGACGAAGTAGTGACGGAGAAGAAAAAATTGAAGGAAAAGATACTGGAGCAGAAATGAGTTACAATAAATAAAAGAAACTCATGTCGGTAGAGTGCATGAGAGATAGAGGGAGGGAGTTTGCTATAATTGTTAATTTACTGCAGTTTACATGACAGAATATATTTAATTATTGGTGGTACATTTCTTGGAACAGAGAAAATGGTGCAGTAAAATCTTGTCCTTGCCAATGTTATTTAATATTGAAGGGGAATTTTAGAAAAACAAATGTAACTGTAAGCAAAATTGTGGAAAAAAACACTCATTTATGGTTATTTATTTTTAATTTGTTTGACAGATATGCTGTATATAGTTTACTTCTGTTCAACTCATAGCTATGTTGTCTTTTTTATCTTTTTCAGGCAAATTAGGAGAAACAAATTTTACCATTTTAGGTTTTTATCCTAAGGATAGTTATAGTGTTTTTGGTTTAATTCTAGGAGTCCGTAGCAATAAAATTGTTGTAGGAACATTTCTTGTTACTTGCATGCAGGACTAAGGCATACTCGACCGTGTATGAAAAGAACGTGGACGATCAGGTGCGTCCGAGTTTAGTGCCTGATGATCTGATTCCACCCAAATCCGACAAGTACTGGGCTCCAGACCCTCAGACTGCGGTGTTTGGGCCTGCAGCTGAGCAGTCAGCGGCCGGAGAGTCTAGCTTCCCGACCTCTCCGATCAAAGTTGGTGTCGAATCTGTTTTGGAGGAGAAGGCTTGGTTCCGTCCGACAAGTCTCGAAGACTTGGAGAAGCCAAACCATCCTTGAAGTCTGCCTTATGATAAGAGTAGACTGCTTCTATAGTCAAGTATAATATATCGTTAAACTGGAGTGCTCGTGTTGGATAAATAAGCGATCTGTGGGAAACGCTGGTTTGATCTCCATGCTACGTACGTTTAGTGGCATGTGTATGTGTCTGCTTATTGTAACTGGCCTTGTAGTCACCATGAAAGCCGTAACGTTATAACACGTATCGTTATTTGTTGGTATTGTAAGCGTTGGCATGACGGATCCGAAAATGGGTAGTATGGATTAAGGTTAAGAGTTAATAACCTATACACTGATGGTGGAAACCATCACCTTTTACTTGTGAAATTTGACTGCAAAAACATGTTCCTTCTTATCAAGTCTCAACAATGGGGTCACAAAACTTAAATGCTACCATTCCATTCCCTTTTCTGATGGACTTGAGAACTTGAACAACCTAGGCATATACTTGGTCTTCCTGAAAGAACATTTGTTGTACATATCAAACCCAACTTCATAGAATCATTTCATTTTCTGCCGAATTGCCAAGCCTGTATGACTTGATAAGGTATATTGATGTGATTAAATGTCTTATGGTCTTCTTGACAGAACTCCATACGGCAGCCAAACACCAGCACCCACCGTGATACCCTCCTTTGTCATCCCTTTTCTCCAATCCACCCCCCGCACTTCATCCCCAAAATTTGAAAATGCAACAGAGTTTGCTAAAAACAACAAGCTCCGAGTATTGAGTCAGTTGCGCACATCTACACAAGAAAGAAAAGGATCTGGCGATTTGTTCTACGAGGTCGTCTATGGCAATTTTTTCCAGATCCTATTCTCAAACAACAGCTTCGACAGCACGCTCTCAATTGAGGCTACCGGCCACACGCCGAAGCATGACAACATTGACACAGTGTTCTTCCGGGTCACGACTGACCCGGATCCATGAATGTTTGATATGAATGGGTCACGATTGATAAGTACCAGGTGCAAAATTTGGAGCTTATTGTGATCATCTTGGGGATTGAGAATGGCAACACCTTGCCGGGGCTGAGAAGTACCTGGATAGCTAAACGTCATGGTGACAGTGAGGAAAGTGGGTTTCAAAGTGGTGAAGGAGAAGGATCTGGCGAAGCCTCCAGCGAAGCAAGGGGGATATGAGTGAACGAGGACCGACGGCGAAGTAAGGGGGAGCATGAGAGAAAGAGGAGCAACAGTGGAGCAATAGGAGATGAGCGAGTTCGATTCCAAGTTCCTGAACAAAACCCAGAAATTGGAACGAGAAGAGTCGAAACTGCGGCGCTGGAACTGGGCGACGATGGCGGTTGTGCCAAGGCCATCAATATGGGTAAGGGTAACGGTGGCAGTTGCGGCCATGGTGGTGGCTATGGACCCAGAGGCTGGCTGGGCATGATTCCTAAACTCACTGCTAGCTTCCAGTTTTAACTTTCAAAACGGAGGTGGATGATGAGTTAGAAAGGATAGTGACGTGGGAAAGGAAAAGGATCACAAATTATAAATTTAGAATTTTAGGGTTTAAAATTTTTTATATGAAATGTTAAAGAGTAGGAGTGTTATTTTAAATTTTATTTTAATATTCTCTTTTACTATGTTAGCATTTTTTATCAAATATAATAATAGAATTAATAGAAAGTGTTTAGATAGGATGCACGATAAGAGATAAAATATCTCGTTAGTACAACATAAATATCAGGTATCCATTTAGACAAAAAAAATAAGTTATGTGGATTTTACCCATTTTTTCCCCTTAATATTATAATGGAATGAAAATTAATGTTTATATGAACATCGGTGATTAATATGTTAAATAAAAAATGATACCTTCCTCATCTTGTGTCAATTTGAAGTCAAAGCCAGGAGAGTTCAATTTTATTTCTATGTGCAAGGAATTGATGGTTTTCTGGACCAATTCTGAGACTTGAAAAGAAGGAACATACTTTTGCGGCCAAGTTTCCCAAATAAAAGGTGATGTGGAAATTTTTTTTCCCACCATCAGTGGATAGAATATTAACTACTCTAACTTCTTCTTTCCCCTAACCCATGGTAACTTTTTTGTGTCATAAATGGGTTTTGGAACATAATCAATCTACTTCAACAATTTTTATTGTTGATGGTGCTTGTCATTTATGAATTCACTACTTTCTTATTTGCACCTCCACCTTAATGGTTGAACTAACTGTTATTTTTTATGCTTTAGTGTTTGCTACCATATTAAGGGAATATGAGAATATTCTAAAATACTAAGGGGATAAGCGTGCACTACTGCTATTCACCGTCGAATCAAGCGTTGTGAAGTTGGGTAAAATACTGACCAAGTTCCATAATTTACTCTATGGTGTTACTAGGGATCAAGGTTTATGGTCAATTTGTTTTAACTTAAACCAACTTATTTTTATATTTACATCTTTTTTACTTGAAACTAATTTTATTGAAAATCAATATTATTTAGGTGAAATAATCCATTAATTGTAAAATTTTTATAATACTATTAATTTTTTATGAATTTTTCTTTTTTAAATGTTTAAAAAGAAAATTTCATAGAAATTTAATAACATGATAAAAATTTTGTTTCAAATGGATTATTACACCTATATAATATTCTCTTTCAAATGAAATTGGTTCTAAGTGAAAAAATTTAAAATCATTTTAGATTAAGTTGACTTAAATTAAAACGAATTGGGTGTTAGTAATCTATTATGAATAGCCTTTCACATTAAAGATGAAATAAGAATTATTGCTTGAAGTCATCAACCAGTTGCACCATCATGAAAAAGGGGGAGGGTTTAGTGCGAAGAGATAGGATTTAGACCTTTAGTATTTTTTAATCCTGATAGCTTATAAGATCTACTCCTAGTGTGAATGTTCATTCACCATTGTAAAAGCTCAGAATCTTCTTCTCCGCAATTGGGTATTTGAGGATAAATGGAGATTTCAACATCTACAAAAAATATCTTTTTTCTGAAAAACCATAATGATGATTAGGTTGTAACAGAGCCCACCGGCAGCACCTCTTTTGTTAAGGAGCATTAGGGCTACAATCTCCTAGTGTATGCGATGGTTTTGTTAATCGAAGATTGCTCCATTGACATGTGTAGAAGAACCGTAAGGGCCCAAGAGTAAATGTGGCAATTAAGGTTATGGAGAATCGGCTGTGAAGAGTATAACCCGATACCAAGCTTGGCTATAGACTTTAATGGTTCTGCATTCTAAACATACTTTTCAGCCACACATTTGATTCCAGGTGTGTGCATATGCCAGGTGATTCTAATCAGGTAGTCCTAGTTTCGTTTTAAATATTGGTTATATATGAACATTATGATTGTTTCTTGGAGCTTGTTCATGTTGGCCTTTGAACCTATTCTTCAACCATACTTTTGATTCCAGGTGTGTGCATATGCGAGGTGGTTTTAATCAAGTAATCTTGGTTCTGTTTTAAATATTGGTTATATATGAACATTATGATTGTGTCATGGAGCTTCTTCATGTTGGCCCGAAACTACTATTTTTGCTTGATTACTGTGAAATTGGTGGTTGTAATTTGGTATGAATTTATTGTCTGAAGTTGTGGTGTACCAATTAAGGTGAAATAGTTAGAAATTTTGTAATGTAAAAGTTGGAGGATAGGTGTTGAAATAGTTTAAATGGATTGGAGTGTTTTCATTTGTAGGAAAAGTGTATAGTTGTTTGTTTAAGCAGAGAATAGTAATGGAGGCTTACTGGGACTAAGAATAGTTACTGGCATGGATTGTTTATCAAGGTGTTGAGATTGTTGAGCATTATGAATTCCAAGGACGACATTCAAGAGGTGGGCAATATTTTATTTGTTATGTGGTTTAGTTGAATGTTTAATATATGTTTTGTGGTTTGAAAATGAAGCTATGGATTGTATAGTTAGCTAAAGCTTTCAGATTGTGCAATTTCTCTGTGCTTTGTGTTTTGGTAAATTTAGTTACACTAGTTCACGAATAGTGCTTCACTTCACTCATAATATACCTACATATCTATTTTGGTTTTGTAAGGAATGGTGCCAAATGAAGGGGGTCGGGTAGTAGTAAGATACATCGCGGAGATGATGTTGGGAATGTGAAAGCAAAGCTAAAGAATGTATATAGTAAGTTCATGTAATTTTTTTTTCGCTGCATGTTTCATTCTTCTTTT
The DNA here is from genome assembly GCA_005392925.1 of Aquilaria sinensis. NCBI lineage: Eukaryota > Viridiplantae > Streptophyta > Magnoliopsida > Malvales > Thymelaeaceae > Aquilaria > Aquilaria sinensis. Next base: position 108,194 of record SMDT01002598.1, on the reverse strand, counting down.
ATTGCCTTGTCACTATTTTCAATTGATGTTGTTTCAATAATGTAGAAATGGTGAGAAACAACACTTTAAGAAAAATAATAACCGTGCCATGACTCAACAGGTATGTGATATTACATATGTTTTAATTTGGATGGGATATGTATTTTTTATAGTTCATTAATCAGATTTATTATCCTGTAGAAGTAGGCTGATATGAATAAGCGGTGGAAGACATTTGAGTTTGAACAAAAGTCATGTTTTACGGATGAGGTTTTAGACTGGGTTAAGGGTAGTGATGTATTCAATGATCAGTGGGATGTCATGTGTTGGCCTTTTTACTTTGCGAAACATGTGAAAGCCTTGAATGCAAAGCAGCGGAAACTGGTGCATGAAATTGAGCTTTGGTGTTTGTTAGAGAACAACGTAACCTAGTTGCATGTTAATTTGATTTGTTGGCTTGCTTGGTGTTTCGATTTGAATACATGTAGCTTGATTGTCTATGGGAGGAGATTCCCTTTTGGTCCTTTAAATTTAACGTCAGTTATAGGATTAGTGGAAGAAGATAGCAATTTTAGTCTAAAGAAGAAGTCTCAATTGGTCAGTCAGTATTGTAAGCGAGCAAGTAGACACTTGGTTATTGACTCAATTGCCATAGTTAAGAAGTTAGCAGGCAATGAGGGTGAAGAGTTTAAGAAGTGTTATGTTTGTTGGCTATTGCAACAATGTTATGTCCATTGACACAACAATACCTTTGGTCCATAATGGGGTTTTACTATTGATAATGTGGATAGCTTGAACGCCTATCAATGGGCAAGCCTCACACTCGATCATCTGGTTAGTTCAATCAGAAAGGTGTTAAGGGGATGTGTCTAGAAACTTAGGGGGTGTGCCCTATTTTGGCAAATAATAACAACTTTATTCCTATTTCACATACCATTAGAAAATTAGATGGTGTTTTGGTATAGTTTTTCATTCCATTTAACAGAAATACTATTTTCATTGGTACATTTAAGGTGTATTACTTACAGTACATTCTTTTGGGTGTGATGCCCATCAGCATCATCTCCACTGTGTGTCGTGGTGAATGCGGCAGGGACTTCAGGAGGTGCAGGCGAGTCCTGAAAGAAGGTGCTCTGTGTGGATCACCTGTGATGGCCAGCAGCATCTTTGTGTGGTAGGCACGGTGAGGCCGAGAAGGACTTTCGGTATGGAAGAGAGCCCGAAGCGGGGATTCCCCAGGAGGACCTGCCTGAAACACTCAGAAAACAGAGGTTAGGAGGTACCCGGAGTCTTTTTCCGGGGAGGAGCCTCTGACGCCCAAGTCAGTGCTTTGAGAGGTGGAGAGGAAGTAGTAAGCACAAGAGACTCTTGGCTGCCGTGTTTTCCTGGGGGCTGAAAGGAGAGGATTTAGGGCGGAGAGGGGAGAGAGATCCAGCCCTCCTTCCCCCTCTTTTCATCTGAGACCATTCCCCTGATATATAAGAGGGGGTGAGCCCTTCGAATTGTGACACGTGTATGGACGGATGTCAGCCGTACTTCTGGGCGTGGGGGCCCCTAGCCGCCTGCAAGCTCCTTGGGCCACGAGCTGCGACAAGCGTAGCCCTACATGACAGGACGTGGGCAGTGGTGGCGTGTCAGAGTGCATATGAGGGCGGCGTGCAGGGTGTGCGGGCGTAATGTCAGAGACTCCTTGATGGCTCCTGCCGTACCTCCGAGGTTCCCTTGGATGATGTCTCCCTTTGAAGTGAGGGGCCTTTTCCCGGAGTCAGACTGGTACTTCGGGGTATTCCCTGGCTCCGAAGTTAGTCCTTCGGGGGACTTTCTCCTGCAGAAGGTAGCTGGTTCTTATCCCCCGAAGCTGGTTCGGTCGCCTTTCCGAGGGAGGCGATACGCTAGTTTTCCGAAGTTGGAATTGGCGAGCTACCGAGGTCGTGTACGTCAGGTGTCTAGCTCCCTCCTTTCCGGGGTCGTCAGGTGACCAGGGCGATAGCACTTCGGCTATCACATGTCAACATGCCCCCCCTCGGAAAGCCGGAATTGAGGCTTCGGCTAGTGGTCCTTTTGGGGGCGCTTTTCAGGACTCGGAGCGTGATGTTCGCAGGGGAGGCACTTCGCCACCTAGGGGATATGCTTTGTTCGGACAGGTGTCACCAGTCTGCTTTTTGGTGTTCTTGAGATGCCCAACCTCTTTACTTTTCCTGCCATAGGCTAGTGGACCGTCACGTCTTGAAACTAGGCGTGTCAGTCTGGAGCGGTGCGCCCGGGTTTTCAGGATGTCAGAAAATGCGTCCTAGTTTCACGTGACGGGCAATACATGGCAGGTGCTGGTTGGGATGGTACGTCTTTTTGCGTGCGAGGGGAAATTATGGCGACGTTTCACCTTGGCACAGCAATTATGATGCCCTTCCGGCTACCCTTCCTCGATCTATATAAGCCTCATCCTGTCATATTCTTCATTTTTTTTTCTTTGCTCTCACTTTGCTATCATCTGCTCTTGTGCCTTCTCTCCCTTTTTTGTGGCGGTATTAACGGCGGCGCTTCTTCCAGCCACCTTTCACGACGGCGTCCACAAATCTTGATTTCGGCAAGACTTTTGGTGGGTTCCGACTTCGGTTTCTGCTTATCTTTTAGCTTCCCAAAGTCATTTTTCTTCTTTCTGAAGTCTCTTTTTTGGCCAACCATGTCTTCGCCTATTCCCGAGAGCTGGCAACCTCTTATGTCTCACCTTTGCTGCTCCACTTCTGAGAAATTAGAGAAGTGGACAGCCAAATTTTTCCTTCCCTCCTACGCCACCACAAGGTTACCCCACCTCAGCCACTTTAGCTTTATGAATCGGGATGACGAGGTTACCGTTTTCCGAGCCCAACTGAACGCCAGACTTCGGTTTCCTTCGCCGAAGATGATTTGCGACTTCTGCCAATTTCATGGCATAGCCGTGAATCAACTTCCTCCCAACTCTTACTGCTATTTCAACGCCTTTCTCTGCATGTGCGGGGTCTTCGGGGTAAAACCCCATTTTATCCTGTTCATGCAGTATTATAAGCTCTATCTGGTTCCGAAGGGTGGCTTTTATTTCATGCTACCTCAGGGATCTAGGAGCAAAAAATTCATGTTCACCTTCGCTACCAAGGATAGCTGGTGGGGGTGGCAAAAGAAGTTCTTCTTCCTAAAGGTGGCGGAGGCCTGGTCGTATGTTCTGACTATGTGGGCTCGGGGAAAGCTGGAGACAGATGTCGTGGATCCCAAGAAGTTGCTAACTCCAGAGTTGGTGGCAAGGTTTGAGGACTTCGACAGACGTATCCGGGCTGTCGCCGACTGGGATGCCGAGGTCCCTCCACACTCTCTCTACCCCTTCCCCATCATGTGGAAGCTCGTGACCAATGAGGTCCTTCAGGAGTTGGGGGTAGTTAAGGAGCATAAGACGGATCTCGGCATGCCAGCTTCTGCTACCGAGGGGAAGGATTCTTGGCTAGTGAAGCTCCTTCGAAGCGAGCTCACTTACGAAGCCTTTTTTGAAAGTAAGTTTCCTTTCAAAGTTTTTAGCATAAGTGCCTGTCTGGGCTCACATTGATGTTTTCCCTCCTTTTCAAAGATGGGCGACTAATCTGCTGCTTACTACAAGTCTCTCTTCCTTGGTCAGGCCCAGAAGGGGGAACAAACGAAGAAAGGCGTCTCCAAGAGGCGCAAGACGACTGGGAGCGGATCGTTTTCATCCAAGAAGGCGAAGCAAGACACCCTTCTTCCACCCCTGAAGGGTGTGGCGAAGGTCGGCGGTGACATTGCAACTTCCACCAAGCTTGAAACTCCCACCGAGCTTGATACTACCGCCGAGGTTCCTGCCGGGGTGGTTACTATTGCTACTTTGTTGAGTCCCACCACGTCGGTGGATCTTTTGGGCTCTTTGGCAGGGGGTTCCTCTGTCGAGGAGTTGGAAAAACGCTGAAGGGATAAAGGCAAAGATATTCCTGCCGACGTGGAGGAGCTCCGGGACTTTGATGACGACGTTGCTGAGGTTGCGCTTGGTTTGTCTCTTACCCCGTTTTAATACTCATATCCTCATAACTTGCATAGTTAAGGAGTCTTGTCTAACTTACGCTTTTAACTTTGCAGAGGATCTGGCGCCCTCAGCTTGGATGGTTGAGCATGCCTGGAGGTGGGATCTTCGGGATTCCCACATCCCGAAGGACAAGGTTCCAAGGGAGCCGTTCTGGTCTTTCATGGAGGACATGAACCTGTTCTCCGAGGATTGCCGGGAAATGGCTCCCCAGATGGCGAGGGGCGTGCTCACTCAGGCTTCCTTCAAGGCAGTTGCCGAGGAGTGTGCCTCCGAGGATACCCTTGCCACTAAGGTTTCCGAGCATGCTGCCCAGGTAGTTCTTCAGGCCTCTTCATTTTTCCTCCCACTTTTTTTTCCAAGTGTTTTGGATTTCCTCGTGTAAATTTCACTAAGTACCTTCTTTTTTGTAGCTCCTGGGGTATAGTGGATACCTTCGATCTTGGGCAGCAAAGCAGTCTTTGGTTCGAGCTTGGGCCCAAGATAAATTAGCGAAGGCCAAGGTCTTCTGCGCTAACTCAGTTGTGACGAACACCGAGTTGAGCCGAATAGCCAAGGAGAGGGTTGCCAAGCTTCGGGAAGAATTCTTGAAGGGCCAAGAGAAGCTCTTGAAGGATTTCTCCAAGAAGATGTCAGACCTTGGTGAAAAGGTTGTGAGTTTATCCTCGGCCAACAAGGCCATTCAGAAGGAGAAAGAAGAAGAGGCGGCTTTCCTGACGAAGGCTCTTGCTGACAATGCCGAACTTCAAGCTAAGGTCGACTCGCTGAAGAAGGATTCAAAGAAGAAGAAGAAGATAAAGGAGCTGGAGAAGGAGGTTGCAGATCTTCGGAAGGAGGTTTCGGATCTTTAGAATGAGGTGGATGACTTGGACGTAGAAAAAGACAAAGCCGTTCAGGCGACCAAGGTTGCCTTTCAGGACGGCTTTTGCCTAGCTCATCACCAATTTCTGAAGAAATATCCGGACCTCAACCTTTCCTTCTTGGCTGCCCTGTTTATTCCCGAGGGTCCTCCTGCACTGAAGGCGGCGGCCAAAAACACAGGAGCCGGAGCTTTCCATGACGCCGGGGTCCCTTAGATATTCTAGGGCCTTTGCCTTTTTCTTTTTTTCTTTGTGTTTTTCTTCTTGTAACCTTCTCCTTGTACCAAGACCTTCTTCAATGAATTTTTCTTCATAATTTGGTTAAGTCTTTTGAGCAATTTTTTGTTTCCCAGTTGCCCCGACCACTTTCGGTCAGGGGACTTCGGAGAGGTGCATTTTGCTCGTTTCATCGGCCAACCTTCGGGTAAACGTTCGTTGTTGGCGAAGTTCCCTTAGGCAAATTTTAGCCTGCCCTCGTCGGCCGTATTTGATAAACTTCACCTTTTTTTGGGCATATAACCCAACCAACTTCGGAAGGAAAACGTGACCTTCGGGAGCATGTGCTTCAGCTTTGTTCGGTGAGTACTTTCAGATAGGGGAAAACTTCTGTACTTAGAGAAATTTCTCACTTGTACAATTTCTCATCTAAAATTCTAAGTATAGAATTTCCTTAAGGCATTCGAGTGCCATGCATTCTTTAGTTTTCCTCCTTTGGTGTCGCCAAGCTTATATACTCTCTTTCAGACCTCATCTAGGACCAAATAAGGCCCTTTCCCGTTTGGCCGAAGTACCCCATAGGACGGTTTTCGGGGTTCAAACTCAGTCTTTCGGAGAACGAGGTCTCCTTTCCTAATTCCTTTTGGCCTAACACGCAGATTTGCACTCGTGGCCACCCTTTGCTGAAAAGCCTTTCTTCCGAGTTCGGCCACTTCTCTGTGTTCGTCAACTAGGTCTAGCTTAGTTTTCAACCTGAGGTCGTTTCTTCTTTCGTCGAACACTTGTATTCTAACTAATGGCCATACTACTTCAATAGGGGTAATGGCCTCTGTACTAGAGATAGGTGAAAAAGGTGTCTCCCCCATGGCCCCTCAGGGAGTTGTCTGATAACTCCTTAGTACAGTAGGAAGTTCTCCTGGCCATTTTCCATTTGCTTCTTTTATAGTCCCTCTTTTATAATTCTGTTGGCTACCTCCGCTTGTCTATTGCTCTGGGGCTGAGCTAGTGGGACGAAGTGTGTTTTTTCTGAAATTGGTGACGAATTCTTGGAATCCCTTGTCCATAGATTAGGAACCATTATCGGCCATTATCACCATCGGGATGCCAAATCTGCATATCATGTTCTTCCAAACGAACTTTTGTATATCTTTTTCTGGAATGGTCGCTAGAGGTCCTGCCCCGTTTCGCTTAGTGAAGTAGTCCACTGCTACTACGCAGAACTTCACTCCTTTGGGTGCTGTCGAGAATGGCCCAGTGAGGTCTACGCCCCATACTGCAAAGGGGCAAAAATAATCTTTCAGGGTTACCCACTCCGAAGGCAGCTTTTGGGTGCTAACGTGTCTTCGGTCCTTTTCACACTTCCTGGACGAATTGTCTTGCACCCTTTTTACCGATACATCTCTGTAATGGGCTTGCGTACCTTTGCTGGTATAATTCCTCTTTAATTAGGGAATATCGTCCGGAACATCTTCGCAGTTTTCGCCGCTTCATGAGGATTTTCGGGACTCTTTAGTTGCGAGATACCTCTTTGTAGGATCTTTCCTCTTTTTGTCCGAGGTTGCTGTACCTAGCGTTGCCATGCTCGTATGGCCTAACACTTTGGTAACCAAATTTGATGGCTTTGGTGGCCTCCCTGCCCTTGGGCCCCCAAGGGGCTACTCCAGCGCCCTGCTGTTCTGCGCTTGGGATTTCTTTGATAGGGAGTTTCCACTCTGGATCTACCTTCACTCGGTCTCCCTTGTTGGTTTCAGCATTTTTTATTTCTGGGGTTTCGGCAATGAAGTCTGCCAGTGCCTGGGCTTTTATTGCCCTTCTAGGCTCACACATGATGTAGTACTCTCCGAGTTCGCTGCACCATTTTGATAGTCTTCCCGAATGCTCTACTCTTTTTCATGACATCGCGCAGAGGAGGGTCACTCTGGACAGTGATATCGTGTCCTTGGAGGTAGAGTCGCAGCCTTCTGCCTGCAAGTATCAAGGCATAGACGCCTTTTTGGGGCAATGGGTATCTGACTTTGTTGCCGAGGAGATGATGACTTTTCTTCGGGTGTAGAACTCTTTCGACGGGGAGGTCTGAGTCATCTTGACCCTGTTTTTCCCGTAGGTCACGTTCCGAGGGGTATGCTTCCCGTTGAGCACTCTTCTCGTTAATCTTCGCTTCTCTAAACTCCTGCGAGTTGACATGGGACTCTTCTCCGGACGAGGTACTGATGAGAAGGGCCTTTGGCCCGAATTTGGCTGCGGCCATCTTCGGTTTAACTGCTGCATCAATTCGGCCATGACAGAGTATGGGAACTCGCGTAGGAAGGCCATGGAAATAATCAAAGGACATTTGTCCTCGGGCAGGGAAGTCCCTACTGCAGTTGTTCGGTTGCCGGTTGAACCTCTGGCGCAGACAAGGACCTCGAAAGTCCCTTGTCCTTAGAACGCCGAGTTTCAACGACCACGACCTGAGAGTGTTTCCCACAGATGGCGCCAAATGATGCCCATTAGCATCATCTCTACTGTGTGTCATGGTGAATGTGGCAGGGACTTCAGGAGGTGTAGGCGAGTCCCGAAAGAAGGTGCTCTGTGTGGATCACCTGTGATGGCCAGCAGCATCTTCGTGTGGCAGGCACGGTGAGGCCGAGAAGACTTCCGGTTTAGGAGAGAGCCCGAAGCGGGGATTCCCTAGGAGGACCTGCCTGAAACATTTAGAAAATAGGGGTTATGAGGTCCCCGGAGTCTTTTTCCGGGGAGGAGTCTCTAACGCCCAAGTCAGTGCTTTGAGAGGTGGAGAGGGATTAGTAAGCACAAGAGACTCTTGCCTGCCGTGTTTTCCTGGGGGCTGAAAGGAGAGGATTTAGGGCGGAGAGAGGAGAGAGATCTAGCCCTCCTTCCCCCTCTTTTCATTAGAGACCATTCCCCTGATATATAAGAGGGGGTGAGCCCTTCGAATTGTGACACGTGTATGGACAGATGTCATCCATACTTCTGGGCGTGGGGGCCTCTAGCCGCCTGCAAGCTCCTTGGGCCACGAGCTGCGACAAGCGTAGCCCTACATGACAGGACGTGGGCAGTGGCGGCGTGTCAGAGTGCATATGAGGGCGGCGTGCAGGGTGTGCGGGCGTAATGTCAGAGACTCCTTGATGGCTCCTGCCGTACCTCCGAGGTTCCCTTGATGATGTTTCCCTTTGGAGTGAGGGGCCTTTTCCCGGAGTCAGACTAGTACTTCGGGGTATTCCCTGGCTCCGAAGTTAGTCTTTCGGGGGACTTTCTCCTGCAGAAGGTAGCTGGTTCTTATCCCCCGAAGTTGGTTCGGTCGCCTTTCCGAGGGAGGCGATACGCTAGTTTCCCAAAGTTAGAATTGGCGGGCTGCCGAGGTCGTGTACCTCACGTGTCTGGCTCCCTCCTTTCCGGGGTCGTCAGGTGACCAGGGCGATAGCACTTCGGCTATCACATGTCAACAGGGTGCGTACCCTGCTGGCCAACTCACCATTCCTATTTTATATTTCACTAACAATATGACCTTTAAGTTGTTGAAGAAATGTTCTTTCTATGAAATTGAGAAGGTATGCTTATGTTGTTAACATATGAAGTGATGCTTATGTTCAAGGTTTTTTTTTTGTTTTTTTTCTTGGGCCGGATTTTGTTCCATATGTCTTTTTTGACTTATAGATCTACGTGAACCATGGCACATAATGTGCAAAATGGATTAGGGAAACTTTTACTAGATCCCCATATGATTCACCGTCTGTCATTGTTGGGTATGCCAAGCGTGACATGAATGATGATGAATCCCATGGTGGTTGTTTGGATGAGGATGGGGAGGCTAAGGCTAGGGTTGGGGTCATTACAGATGAGTTTGAAGAGGTTGATAAGGGCATAACCTGGTTAGGCATGTTGGTTTGTAAATTGGTGTCAGATGTTCTTGCAATTAAAAAGGAACAATAATAGCAAGGTTAACTGTTGGATGAATTGAAAGAAAAGCAACAACTACAGTGAATAATGCTTCATGAAATTAATGCTAAAGCTGCTACGCTTGTTCAAGCATTGAATTTGAAGTGTGTGAAGGATATAAATGAATGTAAGAAGGTAAGACTTGAGGAGACACATGGTTCTAACACCCCGTTACATGCCTCATCCCATTTCCTTCAAATAAAATTTGAAAGCCTTTGTAATGAAGCACAACCTAGTGCACTAGCACGAGTAGAAAATCTTTATGTCCAAGATGATGATGGAGTTTGGCTATTTGAAGGTGATGATGATGAATTTAATAGCCTTGGTAAAGCAATCAATATTAATAATGTCACTTCTTTTGGCTACCTCACTTTCGTTAAATCGGTTTTGGTACCTTTTAATGACACACACTTCAACGGTAAGCCATACCTAGAAGAAGTTTTTTTCAATTTGGACAAAACAGATATAGGTTCTGTAGATATGTTTTTTGATGCCATGGATGTGTGTGATGGCAGAGGCCAGGTATGTCAGATTGACAACTTGATTTATAAATCCATCATAACATTTACATCAGCCTATGTACATTGCTGATATTGATTTATATTCTTGTTAGATCCAAATGAAACCTAAGAAGAGGACAACCTGAATTTAATCTTCTTAATCGGCCTATTCAAATTCCTAAGCTGTCGAGGGCGTAAACCTCGCCCTTCACTATTCTTGATGTAAAAAAAACTCAAAAGGCCCTCATTTTGGTATAGGCCCATTTGGTGTGCGGCACCTAATCTCACTTGAAGGTCATCATGGGATTATGTAGGTCTTTTATGGCCCTTGTGATGACAGGTTAGTGTTTCTTGAATGAATTGTAACATTTATGTTATGGTTCACTTGCTGGTTTCCATTATGTTGTTAGCCGTCAGATGGTTTCTGTTTTGTAGGTAGTGACATGTTATTTAAACCCAACGGGCCGTATAAGATTCACCACTCTAATATAAAGTTGTTGCCCACTGTGTGGATTAGCAATGTCCTTATTAACACATGGGCTGTGATCCTTACGAATCGAGCCCGAGCAGAAAGATTGTTCATTCGGAATTGGTACATGACCCTCGACTTCACGATATGTGTTGTTTATGTTATATATTTTGCTTACATCATTTAAATGTTTTACTGCCTCATGTGTTTGTTTTGCTGAGTTGTGAATCCATTTGTGCTTGATACCCAGTTGTTCAAGTGTATGTCATTAAATGACATGTTCCATTTTTATCTAGTATATGGCAACTAGGACAACACAATATATTCAGTAGTTAGTTTTAAATTAGCGGTTCAAGACATTTCTCATGGATGATATCAATAAGTGTGATAGGATAATTACCTAACTTGTAAAGTTATTCGTGGTTTGTTGAAATCAACGCATGGCATGCTAGGCAGCTACTATTATGTAATGTTGGTTTCTGTTTATATTTTCTTTCCCATGCATGAACCTGGCCATTTTTTCCTATTCGTTGTTGATTTGACATGGAGGAAAATCTCTGTTTGGACATCCTTGGAAAAGTCAGACAATTGATTATTATTCTAAGGTCATAGATTCCCAGCTATAGTGTTTGCCAATATGAAAGTTTATATACATATGACCTTTGGCAATATTCTGTGAACTAACTAGAGTTTTCCTCTTTCTCTGCCTATACTAGTGTGCTCCCTTAAACCAAGTGATTGATTCTCAAAACTTCAAGTTCAGCCAATTTGAAAAAGTTAAGCGAAAAGATTTCTCGGTGCAACCTAATTCTTTTGACTGCAGATTGTTCATTTACTATTTCATGAAACATCCAACAAGAGTTATAATGAGTGTAAAGAAAGGGGTTTGTCACCATTGCAGCTTTAGTTTTATTTTAATTTTATTAAATAAATAATAGATTACTCATCCAGTTATTCTACAAATTAACAGTGGGACACATATGAGCGAAAATGCCAATTTCTACTAGATTTGTTACTGTGTGATGAGAACTAGTTGAAGAACCATATTCAATTAACTGCACCTACATGGTTTGAGGAGCAATGAAAAGATTATGGAGGGGTTGATGTTCGCAAAGAGCAAATACTATTAGCGGATGAAGTTACAGTTACACCAATGTGTAGAGGGAAATATGGGCAGAAATAAGCGTTGGATTTAGGAGTTTAATTCTAGATTTTTTTTGTGCACAAAACATGTCATTTTGTTTTCTATGGTTGGCCTCTTTTTGTTGCCTAGTTGATCACATACTAACTTATTTGGTACATAAGGTAATATATAGACTGATTTATTTTGTACAGAGGGCATCCATCAACATCCCTTGCGCTCTATCTCTATTGGCAAAAGAGTGCTTATTTTTGTTAACTAGATTGTTAATTTTTGGTTATGTTGTGGACTTTAATGGTTGCTTGACCTCTTTCTACCTGAATCTCATAGCTATTATATTCAATCATTCATTTGTTTCCTTTCACAAACTCAATCGATGATTGTCTTTTTTTTCTTTCTCATGTTTTAAACAATATTAACACCTTCAAAGTACCATAAACAATAGGGCATTTACAGCTCTAAAAATTACAACACTTGTAAAGCATATTGCCTAGCATATGTGATATGAAACATACATATTGGTCACTATAGTTGCATCTATAAGAATACTTCAATTTACAAAATTTGACACCCATGATTGTTACAACACACGTTTGTTCCATATTACAACAATGTCGGTAGATGCATCTTTAGCATTCGGTCCTCATTAGTTGGATGTGCTTGTTCATCAACCCAAAACAACAAAGTGTTGAAATCTGCCTGCCACCCTACATTATTCAATGTCCACAACTTGGTTATTGAAATATATCATAACAATATCAGTACCCATTATTCGAATTTAACTTTAATGTTTATTACCCAATAAAAATATGTTCACCATTCTAACTTGAAGTTGAGGCTTCACTTGATTGACCCAACATCTGAGAATGAAGCATGGATTGGAAAGAGCTAGGGTACGAAGTGAAAGGCCAAGATAACAAGGTTAATGACAAGGTTTAGTGGGGGAAAGGGAACCTAGAGTCGACATAACCACTATAAGTCCGAAAAAGCCAACTTGATGATGCTGGTTGTGCATAGGATGCAGCCGTTTGACATAAAACAGGTGTTATCATGTTCATCATGCTTTCTTCAGTGGTTTGCGGTTCAGATTTAGGAATTCGCATAGCCAGCTATGATTCTGCTTCTTTGTGCTCTACTTTGATGCATTTGTCTTCTTCCCCTTAACCCTTATAAGGTCCCTAATGATACTACCATGGTTTCATGCTGCAATGTCATCACTCAACTATGTTTGGTGTTGTTTGAACAATATGCCAGTTTTGATAGTTAAATCATTTATCTCTGCCTTTATTTCCAAATATCCATCATTTGATGCCCAAGACATGAAGTATGCAAATTTGTTACAATTTCCAGTCAATTGTGCTTGTTTTATAAAAATTGTTGATTATTCATCATCGAGGGCAAACACAGGAATTGTAAGCATGATCTTTTTCACATCCATCATCCACCTTTTTAATATACAAGTGTTTGGGATACTTACTGAATTATCTAGCTTCAGGACAACAAATATATGACTACAAGGAATACCTAAAACATATATAGTAACATATATTATTTCACCACCATAGGGTAATCTTGTACACATATAAATAAGGAGTTGATGGATGGGTAATACAAACCTGTGTAATTGAGGAGCTTGCATATACAGTCATAAACTTGTGCAACATGATCAAATTTTACAATTGTTGTTGCTTTATCATTTGTATATTTGTGGACTTGACAAGATCAAGTAGTGGCGTGTGTATCTTCTCAGCGGAGAATGAAATAGTTGGGCTCTTAAAAAATTTTCTGCTGAACATGCACTAACATTCGAGGAGTGTGCACTTCCCCGGCATATTACTCCATATACTTCAAAATGGGTAACCACCTGAGGAAATGTATGTCGATTATAAAAGTGTTGCTGGACTTCTAGTTTCTGCAACCTCTTTATAGCCACATCAAAAAGTCAAACAAAGTTGTATAGTTTTAGCTGCGAAGTTAAAAATCTCTTTTGGAATGTGTGCATGCCCTCAACCCTTTGTGTGCTTGTCATCCCAGCGAATAATGGATTTTTGAGAAGTGCTGTGGCCCAATATTCCCATTTATCCCAAACATCTTGAATCCACTAGTTTTGCTATAGCCCATGCTCTATGATTGTTACATGCTACTTAGCTTCAAGTTCATCTGCATTGTCAACATTAAGCATCATGTGAGTGAACAAGCTAGTGAAGGCAGATGTTTCTTTAATATTCATCTTGCAATTGCACATCAAATGCCAAGAACATGTGCAGTGCCAAGTTACAGGTAATTTTGACTGAATTGCAAACATGAATCTCGAGGCCTCATCTGTTATAACCACAATAGGCATCTTACCTTCCATACAATAAAAAAAATGACTGAGTAACCATTTGAAACAATCCTCAGAGTCATAAGTGACAATAGCACAATCAAATATAGTTGTCATAAAGTAGTGGTTAACGCCAATAAGGACAACATATGGTAACTTATATCCATTGTAGTTGTAAGTTACGTTGAAGCAAATAATATCTCTAAATACTGCATAATCCTGCCGCATCCCACCATCAGCCTAAAATAGATATCGCAACATATCCTCCCTATGAACTACGTACCTATAGTAAAAGTCGGGGCCACACTGTGCTCTAGAAGTAAGATGGACAATTGATTTCTCATAATTTGTTCTAAGTTCCCCAACCCTGCTATCGGAATCAACCTAATTGTACAGATCCTTTTTTGTGAAGCCAGCATTTTTATAACCACCACCATGGGTGACAACCATATAGTCCATCATTTATGACGTATGAACTTCGACCCTTCACATATCCATCTCAACATGTTTAACAGTTGATAAATGTTAATTTTGTGGTCAAACATGTTGATTTTTTGTCAACTTTGACCACAATTTTCTACTTTACCACTCAATATTTTTGGCCGATTCTTGCTTTGATCCTTCATTTTGTAGGTTGGAGAAGCGGACCATAGCATTGGAATGGCACCGGGACGAGCGGAATAAAAAATGGGAACGCAAAATTCAACGGAAATTATAACTGTGAGGCCTAGGCCCCAGGAGCGAGGCCTAGGCGCCATAGTACAAAAGTTCTCTGCCTAAAAAACATACCCTGGAGGCCTAGGCCCCAGGCACCCCTTCCTGGGGCCTAGGTGCCAGAGCACCCTTGAGCCTGGAAGCCTAGGCGCCCAAGCAACCCTTCCTGAGGCCTAGGCGCCAATCACCCGGGAAAGTGGTCCTCTACCTCAAATTTGAACTCAAGCTTGTTATTGGCCAAGGATTTTTGTCCAAATGGTTTGGTGAGTGAAAGGGACACCTCTAAGAGTAGAAGAACCTGGAACCTAGCAAGAAGAACACACTCTTCATTTTCATCTTCTCGTCTTAGACTTAGGTTTTTCATCACCATTTCTTGCATTTTTTCATCTTCCTTGGAAGCATTTATGGATTCTTGCTTGAAGAAGGCTTGGAGCACTTGAAGACTTGTAGGAGCCTTGAGGAATCAAGCATCTAGAGTCTATTGGGTTCCTTCTTTCCTTATTTTATCTTGTATTTAGACATGGATGCTCTTTTATGTATTTTCATGTTTATGTTTAGTTTGATTATGGAGTAGTTTTCTCTACACTTTCTATGGTTGTAGCTACTTGAATTGGTTATGTTGGTTGGATTAATGGCTATTTGACTTTGGTTTTCCTTCATTGCTTGTTTACTCTTCTCCTTGAGTTTATTGTTGTGTTGATTGATCAAGGGCCCTAATCAATTGCACTTTAGATTTCTTTTAAACTCTTGGAAAAGATTAAAAGGAATTGGAATTAGGAGAAGAGTGTAGTGGCCATGGGCTTGTTGGGAGACTAGTCTAGGACACTAGGTGAAGGTAAATTGCACTTGTAATGCCCCTCTTGAACTAGCAATTTGGATGGGAGTCCATTCTAGTGTAAGCTTGGGAGAGTGACCCTTTCACTTGGGAGAGTAAGGGCCCAATTAGTTAACTTCACCAACAAGTAGAAAAACCAAACTATTAGCCTTAATTCACTAGCTAACCAAGTCAAATAGTGAAAATCATAGGAAGTGTGTTTTGTTAATTCATTAGAAAACCCTTAATTTGCATTGTGTTTGTTGTTATTGTTTAGTAGTAATTTAAGTGGAGTTGCAAACTTAGTTATTTTCATAGTGAGTAAATCATCAATTGTTGCTTGTTTAGCTAAAGTGAGTCTCAAGGTAGTGGTAATTAGCAAACAATGCAAATCAATCCTCGTGGGAACGATATCTTATTCACCCTATCTACACACGTCCCGTGCGCTTGCGGATTAAGGTTGTAAAAGTCACAACAACAGTGGGACTAACTATTCTCCTCAACGATAGGAAATGTAACTCCAGCTCTTATGCATGAACATGGTTATGCTTAACCTTGAACTCACGAACATGATGCTTTTGGGATTTAGCACTATAATGGACGTAGAAAACAGCTTTGCAGCCATGCTGTGAGACACGCTAAGGCTTTTTAGTAAGCTATTTACCTTTAATTCTCTTACTTTAGCCTTGCCCTCCATTGCACAAACCCATTGCCTCCATTGGGGCACTATATACTTTGTGCTCATCTTTATTTCATCTTTCCACACAGAAAAGCGCATCGTACATGCATACTTTTGGTAGAACTTTTCCACATCACATACTATGTCAAACTCAACATCTTAGGCATCATCAAACGGCCACTCCTCAATTGGTTTGCTCATCTTTTCGGCAAGGGCAAACCAATCATAATCACAGTATTCATCAATATATGCTCCATCACCTCATCATCCATTTACTGAAAATATGTAAAGGTTTGACAAATTTATGGACTAGTGGAATAAGTCAATTGAATTGTTGTCTATACTCAACTTCATAAACTTTATCAAATATGAAGTAGTAGGTCATGTAAATGCATTAGGCATATAACTGAGTCATGTGGCCACATATGACAAAATTTGATATTAATTCATGGTTTTAGAAAATAACCTTAACTGACAATGGGCTATAATTCAGGATCTTCCTTAAACACTTAAAAGCCAGAACATACCCTATCCAAACATAAATGCTGACAACAAAATTTGGTAATATATACAGTAAATGTAGCAACCATTTTACCGATTTCCAACATACTCGTGCAAAGCCTTCACATACTTAGGTGTCATACTATACACATCTCCAAGAGGTAAGGCATGGGGTTATACATGTTCTTTAAATCTCAAACTAGATATATGATGGTCATGCATGAACGTGTGGGAAATTAAAGGCTAACATTCGAGCAACAATATGTATTGTATATAGAGCCATAAATTGTCAAACCTGCCTACACATGGGCCACTCAGTGGCCCATTAGGTTTACAGTGGGCATGATAATCTATAACACAATAACTATCGATCATTACTTCTACCATCACAGACAATAGGACGCCACCATCAACGACTCCTGAGCATAGAGTAATACACAACAATGTTAGGAAATTACTATAAAACTGACAAGTAATTCATAAGGCATACCTTTACAATGTGTCACATATGAAGAAGAAGGTTAACAAGAGGGACCAAAAAGAAGGGCAGACATTTTGATGAACATTTGGCCTACATCCATAAACCTTTTGGTCGTTGCAAATCTTGACCATAGGCCTTCTATATATCATGTTATGATACGAAGAAATGGAACATTAGCAACGACAAAAGTAGGACGAATGCAGTCATGAATGCTCCGTCAATGAACTATCCTACCTAGTGAAGCATTGGTTATGTTCAGGCAGAGGAGCATCTATGTGTTTTGAACAGCATTAAGTAACCAAAGTAAGTGAAAACACCTACTGGAGCCCAGTAGCATCAGCAAGTGATCGACACAGGTGAAGAACAGGAGCTCTATGGAATAGCGGACAATGGGTTCTTAAAGTTAAGGGTTTTAGACTAGTTTTTCTTTTATTAATCCTAGCCCAAATAATTAAAAGATTTGCAAGCATGTTTAAGGTCAACAATTTTTAAAAATAAAGATTTGTATCTGATTTGTCATAAATATATAAAACATTGGCAAACATCTTTAGGGTCAATCATATTTTTTTATTTTTTGCAATCAACTAAACTACAAAGTATTAGACAACAATTAAAGTACCTATAGTTACATATTTTTATATAAATACTACAAATGCACAGCCAGAACTAGTTTTCTATAACCAATGAGTTTTAGCTTAAATCAACTTAATTCAAAATAACATAATTTTATTTTAACATTTTTTTATTTCACCAAATTAATTTGTAAGTCAATATTATGACCTTCAATTTTTTTTGAATCTTTCATTTTTAATACCTAAACATACAATAATTTACAAAAGTATTTAGTAAGATTATAAAAATTGTATGTTTAGTGAACTGTTCGTATTTCAATGTACTATTTGATGAATAAACAACAATTGATAGTTTAAGAATAAATAAGTAACATGGGTTATAGTTTAAGGGCATTTGGTGTCATTTACCCTAAAAAATAGTGTAAACACTCTCCATTTGCTCTTATAAAAAGTGACAATATTCTACACTGATGTAATTTCCGGTCACAAATCTATTGCTTTGACCTTTAAAGTCTATTTTAATGGCGGAATTTATATCACTTCCTTGGATATTTCATGCAATGTATTTAGGAATAGTCACTAAAATGTTTATGTTAAATCGATTTTGTTAGAACTTTCACTTTTAGTTCTTACAAGCAGAGATCCAAACATTTACAAATATCATAAATATATATAATTATGACTTCGATATTAGACAATTTGGCGTGGACATAGGTTCCCCACCTTTTGGTTTTTAAAATCCCTTTATGAATAAGATTAAACATGCTCCTTTAGCTATTCCATTTTTTCAGGCGTTCCCTTTTGCTCTTGACTCATAAGATAACAACGGCATGAGACATCATTGAAACTTTTCAATGCTTTTTGCTTGTGCAAGAACATAGACTTTGATGAGATTTAGTTCTCTGCAGTTGAGATCTATGGTCACCTAGAAACTTAATCCTTAACTTGTCTTTACTAATAGTAATCCATCAACCTAATGTTTTTTGACAACTATCTAGATAGATTGAATTTTTCTCAAAACTTCTTTATATTTTCCATATGTTGGAAAAATATCTCAAATTGATGTCAAAATAATAAGGGAACTTATTGATTTGTTTTATAATTTCTACTAGAGGAGGTCATTATGGTTGAGGTATGTACAGCAGGCTTCTGTTGGAAGTCATTTGAAATGATAAAGAAATGAGCTAAGAGGTCCCCAAAGTTTTTCTTTAGGGGGGGGGGGGGGGGGGGGGTCCTCTTATGCTCAAATCATTTGTGGTTTGAGAAAGTTTGAAAGAATAGTAAAGCACAAGATAGGAGTAAGGCTTAGTTACCTCAAGTGAAGGAGTCCTTCATATATATAGGCAAGAGATGAATTGACAGTTGCACGAAAACCGGGTCCTAGATGGTGACATGGCCAACCAGATATGGAATTCTAAGGTCCTCTGGCATGCCCCTTGCTGACTAGTTGACTAAAACCTACAAGCAACGCTCCTACCATGGTGCTCAGTGTACGATTATATAGGTTTATCTTAGCTCCCATGAGGGACATCAGTGGAGTGTGGCAGAGTCCATTTTCACACAAAGTGTCAAGGTCACTTTTTGGATGTCCCATGTGGGGACCTTGGTTATAGGTCATATTGAGGTCCATGTCATGATATTTTGAGGTAGGCTGATAGTTGAAGTCACTTATCTTACCGAGGTCCTCTAGGTCAGGTGTTCTTCGGGTTTGTGGTTGTTGGCTGATCATGATGGTTTCGAAGTGTGTCAATACTTTGGCCATCATTCGTCTAGATCATGCTTTAATCATTTTTGAAGTATTTTTAAGCATAGAGTGCTTAAATACTAAAGTATTTAAGTATAATGGCTAAAATATTCCATAAGCACACTATGACATAATTCATATTGTCTTATTGGGTTCATAGAGTTAGCTAAGTATGCTTAACATTATCTAATAGGAGCATACAACAGCTCAAAGCAGCTTAATGCAAATTAGCATGGTTCATTACTACACCATAACATACTAGTTTGCATCTCAAGTGCATATAAGTGTGCCCCATTGTGCTTGTGAGTGCACTAGTGCACTTGAAGTGCACATTGGTGCACCAAATATATGTAGCTCAAAGTAGCTTAGTTTAGCTAATCCCAGCTAACTTCTAGAAGCTAGCTCAACTCAACTAAACTTAGCTTATTCTGGCTCAAGTAATCTCTACTCATCTGAGGTCATCTTAGCTCATTCCAACTCATTGGAGTTCAAGTTAGCTCATCTCAGGTCATAGGATATGATTCAAGTTAAGTGGGTTGACAATAGCTCATGGTAGCTAGGTAAACTCTTAGTAATGAGGTATAGTTGTGTGTTAAGTGATGTGTCATATATCTTTGACAGATCACCACATAAATGAACCAGTGAGCATGTGACACATGGAAGCCTATTTGGTAGCTACGTGGCATTTTTAGGAATGTCTACAGGGTGGAGTAAAGCTCATTTGTCGTCCAAAATTCTCGCACATGTGAATATGTACACATGCATCTGTCTCACATGTGTGTGTATGCAAATGTATCCATGTGTTGGGAATGGATAAATATTGTCAATTCCCTACTCTTAGTGAGAAATCACAATCCTTGGAGGAGTTGTGACCAAGCTAAACCATTACTTCTTTTTATGAGGTGGTTGTGATCTTATTTCAAGGAAAGAATGTTAAAGGTGGTTGGGGGAAGTCATAGTCCTCTTTAGCCTTTTACACATAATAATGCTTTTGTTGATTTTTTGTGTAAACATAAATATATAGGAGCTTAAACACTAACATTTTATCTTAAAACTAAAAAATAGTTAAAATTGATAAGAACATTTAAACGATATTATTAGAATCACATTTTAAATATGGGGGCATTCTGTCAATTACAAAGGCAAATATGATGTGACACTCAATTAGGTTCTAATAATTTGACAATTACAAAATTTCCTGTGTTTTACCTGTATAATAATGTTATAGATTAACAGTTTGGAATGAAACATTTTTTTTACAGCAAATAAGGATTTGAGTGTGGCAAAACCAGAGTTAAGTTCTTATTTCAGACAAAATAATAAGGTTGATGACAAAAACGTGAGTTTCTCCAAAAATCTGTAGCTGATTCCGTCACATTTAACGTTGTCGGTTAAGAAAACAAAGAAAAGAGAAAAGACGAACGTGGAACGTTTTTCAAAAGTAAGCGACCTCAGTGCAACAAGCTGAAGGTTCGGGAAAACCGGAACAAAAAGTAAAGGTTTGGGACCACTGACGCATTTAACGGAAATTAATGAAAGTCTCTCTCCGACTTGGACTTGGAAGAAGCTTCCAGAAAAAATCGCTTAATTTGATTTCTGCGACTAAAAACGTGTTCGGAGTCGAGAGGCGCTCGTTTCTCTTCCGCCGTCGCCGCCTCCTCTGCCCATCTCTTCTATTGATCCTGAATCGTCCAGCCCTCTGCCGTCGAAACCCCAGATTAATTTGAATAGAGCAATCGCAAGAAGCTGAATATTTATATACACAAAGGTAATAATGGAGAATGGACGAGCTTCGTCGCCTGAGAAGCAGCCTCAGGGAGCTTCATACACTTATTGGGTGAGGGAAACGACGGTGGAAGCGGCTCCTCTTCCTGTTCCCAAGAAGCTCAGCCCCGAGGACATCGTTTCGGCCCAATCTCAGCCCGCTGGCCTGGGTTCCGTTTGGAATAAGGTAATTTAACAACTTGCAATAGATTGTACTCTCTGATCTGTACATTTTCCGGTCTGTGGATTGGCTCTCATTGTTTTGGTCCTTCCCCTGGGGTTGGTGATTGTTTGTTGGTGGAGAAAATTATTATACTGTTAGATGATTGCGTTTGATTCTTTAGATGGATCGCGGGAAAATACGGAACAGGGAATGAGCTCATTTTTTTTGTGTCTACGCATACGAAATAACAGTGTGAGTTGTGATAGTTTCTGAATGGAGGCATCAGAAGTATTTGTTTCAAGCCATCCTAGGTTTTGTATTGTCATTTTTGCTGTATTTCAGCATCCACGATTCTAATTATAAACTCACCAATACCCTGAGTTTGACGTGCACATTGTTGGTAAACGTCAGAAATAAGGAAATAGTAATGGATAAACAAACAGTTACAAGTCATGGGGTTTCTCATGCCGTCATTTTTTTTTTGGACATATGAAACTGTGTTTTGGCTAAGAGGATGATCCCAGACGCAAAACTTAAAGTATGCTTTCTGGCTGACACATGTTTATTACTTATTGTTCAACAGTTGCCTCTGTCAGACAGACATTAGCTGTGCAAGTTAAAGCGAAGTACTAGGTTATATCACGCAGCTCATTCGATACTTACATTCCTCAGCATGCTAAAAATGCCATTGAACTTGGCCATTGAAGTAGTAGTTCTAAAGGCAAAAGTCAGATTCCTTTTACTTTAACACAGAAACCTCAACTGTTCATTTCAGTAGCCAACGACCTCCACGAAGAGTCTCTGCTCTATGCCCGATTAACTTGGAACGAAAAGCAGTTCTCAGATGATGGAATTGGATGAGGGTCACATAGGTCAGGAATGCAAGTTCCCAAAGTAGCCGTTGGCTCTGGCTGTTATTTATTGTTTTGATTTTATGTAAAATGGGTGGACAGTGAATTTCAAGTCTTGATTTTATTTTTTTCTGTGCGCCGTTTTTGTTTTATTTTACTGTATCTTTTTGGGATATATTAATGAATTTGTTCAATCATTTGGTTTGTCTTTCACACGTACCCTCTGACTATTCCAAAATTTTTGAAGGCTGGAACCTGGGAGGAAAAGAGCATGAACAAATGGGCAAACGATAGAATAAAGGTTTGAACCTTTACAATTTAGTATCTATTTCCTTTTTCAACTATATGAAAGTCTACACTAAAATGTTCAGTGTTTTTCAGGAATTGCTTAAAGCTGTTGGTTCCCTGGAGTTCTCTGGTGGCAAGGCTGAAATTACTGAAGTTACAAAATGTGTTGGTGATGTGAGTGTTCATATGACATTTTTTTGAGATTAGTAACATGATAATTCCAGCCTTTTTACACACCTAACCATTTGGCAATGGCAATTGCGCTCGATAGCATCAAGCTGTATTTAATTGCTATGGCAATGGCCTACTTTCAGTAATGACTGACTCAATCATGTCTCTTTCCTTCTGAGAAAGTTCCTTTCTTCAATAACAATTGACTTAATACATAGAAAATTATTTATTTTACATGGATCCATATTTTCTCTCAATTTTGCAGGCTTTTTTGGTGACTGTAAGGAATAAGAAGCGGGTTGGCTATACGTACGAGTTGTCATTAAAAGTTAAAGGTAATTTTAAGTCGTGAGTAAATTTTCCTATATTTTACTCTTTCTTACATGTGTTAACTGAACCGGAAGCTGAATGAAATCAGGGGAGTGGCTTATGCAAGAAGATAAGAAGACGGTTAAAGGCCATATAGATATCCCAGAGTTCTCTTTTGGCGAGCTAGATGATTTGCAGGTATAGTTTTGTTTCATGATTGGCTTGAGTTGATCTGTTTCCCATTATTAAAAAGCTCTTATTTCCACTTTTTCCTCTGTTTTGTTCTACAACCGATGCCATCTAAAAGGAATTATTCAATTTATCTAATAATCCATTGAATAATATTTTTACAAAGTAATTAATTTTCATGAATTTAAAAGCATTTTTTGGACTTCTTAAAATGTAGAGCTTCACTTGGTATACAATTTAAGCAAATAATCACTACATAGAAAGAAATCAGTAACTTTTTAAAATCTCTTCCCAAGGGCACCCCTAAACACAGATTGTGCTGGGCCATCATGGAAAATTCTAACTTCATCAAGATCATTGTAAGGAGTTAAAAAACACAGAAGCTTCTAAAAAATACTAGTTTGACAAGTTGAACTATCAAAAGGGAACTGTGCGAGTTCGAAATTAAACCCTGATAAGACATAAGGTTAGTTTTAAGTGTTGGATAAACATTTATTTTCTTTAACAAGAGATTACTTAAAACATATTGCTTCCCATTTTTAAATCTGAGTAGCAGATGAATTTAGAAATGATACTTCATGTTGTACTTATTAGCTCTAGGCCTCAAAATCAAATAGAGAACACTTTGTAGACATAAAAGGGTCTTTGGGTCAATAATATTGCCCTGCCGAAGCATCCGTTGACGAGGTACCTTATTGCAAGGAACCCACTTGACTCCAAATGGCTGCGACATTTTTTCTTACTCCAAGTCTCCAAGTGTTTGACCTCACTTTTTGGTTGCGTGCCTGGGGACTAGGAAGAAAAAAAATCTTTCTTACCCATGGAAATCCATTTTGATGATTTCTCTACAAACTGCCACGAGAGTGCATATCTCGCTTACCATGTAGTATTTTTATCACAAGTACTTGCTGAGAAGCAAGACCTTGTTGTCATTTGGAGGCAAACTACAATGTCAGTGCGGTTTTACAGTTGGGGATTTAGAATCTCTGTAAGGTCCCTTGTATGATCATAATTCCGTATAAAAATCCAGTAAGCATGTCCTTATCGGAGGGGCAAACCAAACAGCACAGGTACGATATTGTTGGACTGTGTGACACCATAATTATTACAATGCCAGTAGGCAAAGTAGGAATACACCTGGCTGACAACTACCTTCTCTTATATTCACATACTGCATGGAAAAGGTGAACAAGTCTCTAAATGAGATCGTTTTGTTGTTCGAAAAAAGCTTGTTTTTTTAATATCGTTGAGAAAATCTTTTACATTGTATTGAAGAGTGCTTTGTTTCATCCTTAGGCTGCTTAACTTGATCCACCAGGGATCAGATGGTGCCTATTATACATGGGATTATGGTTGATCCAGTCCCAATTCGTGATTGCATGCATCCACGCATTTAAGTGTGGTTTGTCAACCTGTGATCTGCACAACGTATGGTGATTTATGCTTGAATAAACTAAAATCTGGAGCATTATTTTAAGAAACTTTCATTTACCATTCCTTTCATGATGGGGTTCTGTGTCCTGCTGATGCTCAAAGTCGAATCAACCGAGTATCTTTCTTCCTACTTTGGAAGTTAACTGCAAACTAATCCATTTTGTTTGGACATTGCAGATTGAGGTGCGGCTTAGTGATGAAAAGGATCATTTGAAGCAAGATAAGGTCCAGATTAGTAAGGATTTGAAAAAATTTTTGGACCCGATCCGTAAAAGATTAGAACAGTTCGAAGAGGAACTGAAAGGTAGGTAGGAGGGACATGATTGATTTTAGGCTTTAGTCTTAGGCTAAAGACTCGATTCTAAATTCATAATAAGACCACGAATTTGTTGTTGTCATCTATCTCTTCTAATTGTTGTAAGCGTGCAATGTTGATGGGGGGCAAGTCTTGAACATTGGCACGTGGACCATCTATTTCTATGCCACTTGGATATAGCTCCTCCTCAGTTTATTTCTCTTTCTTTTTCGACTCTTCACTGTGATCTCTTGTCATCACTCATCACTGTATCTGCATTTATACTGTTAGTTTATCAAAGTTTCCTGAAAACTGAACAAATGGGTTCTGGTAGTATAAAATCCTATGACTTGCTCGTCTGTCATCTCAAACTTTGTTCAACTTCTGTGTTTCTTTCTGTCTACCATTCTCTATGATCACTACAATGTGATCCCTATTGTAGGATATGATAGTAGAAAGGTCTGCTGTTTGTTTTCAGCGTATTCGTTTTGGTTTAATTGGATGGAGTTAATTGGACTGGGCTTACTATTGATAGTGGGCTCTGTCATTTCACTCTCATTTGACCCTGAGGCTGAGTTTAATTACGGTTTTACTAGCCGAAATTTTTCACCGGATTGAATCTACCTTGTTCCACTGTCGCACTGGCTCACTTTCGATGGCAGTGGAGAAGAAACATTGGGGGTTGATGGGTCAGAAAGTCAGCACATACCAATTTCTTCTTGGCTCAAAAAGCCGCCGAAGATGATGGGAGGCTCAACGGGTCACAGGGGGGCGAAGATCTAGGCGACTGGTCCTTGGGGGGCGGAGACGGGGTGACTAGTTGTGCCGCAGTTGATGTCAGAAATGTCCGATTACGCTACACCTGTCGGAGAATGCAAGCTGAGCGTCGAGGAACAGCAAGGCAGAGGTGGAGTGGGGTGGAGGCAGAGTGTGGTGAGGGCCAAACGAAGGTGAACTGGAGTTTGTGAGGCCGAGCGAGTGAAATCATCAACATTGGAGAGTTTGAGATCATCACCTTCGGCAAGGAAGCATGTGAAACAAAGATAGGGTGGGTTGGATGTAATTTTAAGTAACTTTGGGGTTACAAGTTAGTTGCTCCTACATTAGCTCAAGCCTAGTCAACAAAAACACAATAATTTGGCTCAATTAAATGCACATGAACTGTCCCTAAATTTGTTGTAGAAACTTTGGAAATCATAGGGTTAGCAACAGTGATTCTTTGCGGATACGTTAGTGGTAACTATTTTAATTTTATTCTGAGTTAAGTTGGAGTCTCTCAACTGTTGTCACACAAGGAATATGAGATGCACTATGAATATTGAGTGTATGTATTAAGGAAAACACCGATGTATGAATAAGGTGGTACAAACCTATAGCTACCTGTTAACCTTTGTATATGACATATTTGTAAGAGGAAAAAAAAACAAAATGAGGAATAGAAAAAAAAAGGTGGAAAAATTAGTAAAAGATATTGTTATGTCTAGGAAAAAAGAAAAAAAAGAAGAGAACATGAATTAAAAAAAAATATGTTCATAAAAAAATAGCGTATTTACAAGGCTTTAGAAATGTTTTAATGAATATTATAATGCAATGAGAAAATTGTATATGGTACGAATATGTATCATATGCATTCTTAATAAAAACAATTATGTTTAAAATATTAGAGAAGTAGAAGATTGTACGTCTGAGTATTGATCAAATTTAGAAAAGAGACAAAAAAAGAAGTAGCGTTACTGTTAGGGAAATGCAACACATACCACCTTATTGAGTTTTAGCAGCAAATCAGTAAACCAAACAATGGTTATGCTGAAAATGTCACACCTCACACAGGCCCTGGCCCATGAGATCTAGGTTTAACTCCCAAACCTGTAACTAAAACCCCACATCTTCAATTCAGCCAAACTACCAAAGTTACCATTAAGTCTTATTTTCTTAAGGTACTAAGCCTGGGAGGTGGCCCAGGAGGCTTTAAAACAAATCCATGGTTTACTTGCAGCAGAAGTAAGGCCCAATGTCACTAACTTGCAAAACAAGCAAGGCTTTAATAGATTACTTGCATGAAAAGCAAGGCAACACTTAGTGAAAATTAAGTGCTTATATGGTGTACAATCAAGTGTGCTACTTAAATGGAAACCAAGAAGCCCACAGTATTTACTTTAGTTTGGAAAACACATGTTGATATGCACATGATCTTCTCGGCCAATAAAGGTACACAAGGAGGTTCACAAGATTTCATGCTTCACATTCACATATACAAGCATAAGTTCATCACCATTCACATAAACATGCCAAACCTTGGCATTAAGCATCCACCATATATACATGTCCAAAACCAACCATAAGATCATACACATAACCTGGCACATGAGCCCAACAAAACCAACACCAGAGCTAGGTATCCAAGACTACATACATGTACACTCAAAAGGGTAGTCTACCTAGTATCCTACATGGCCACATGCCATGAACCCAAAAGTCTACCATGCCAAGTTAGAGTACAACCCGAGACCACTAATGGTCAAAAAGTACCTTAAGGATCCCATACAGTAACACACACTGCAACACCAACCCAATAGCCATATTCATAGTCATAAAGGTGAAGACTATGATCAGAGCCAGTGTCCATGTATCCATACTGCTCTCCTAGACAGGTCCCAACACTACAAGCATGCAAACTTAGCACATAAGTCTCGGCCAACTTGTAAAATAAGACTTGTAATGTACAGAACCAATAAGCCAAGCACACATTGGCACATACCTTGACAAACAAACAAGCTAGCACAAATCACAAGCACAAAGCAAGCAAACACTATTCAGGCCGAATTTCTTTCCTTGAAAAATAAATAGGATGGGCAGTGAGTATAAAACTCAGTAGAGTTCACTTTCAATACAACTCAATTAAGAGTTTATTTAGTTAAGCCAAGTATACACTCAAGGCTTAACCTCCCATTAGCTCAGCATAACCTGCAAAACAAACACAAAGACAAGGAAAACCCAACATATACATATACATGCTAAATAACCGAGACATATAAGCAACAATATCTATTGTTTGGTTAGCAAGCACAAAGAATTCACCAAAGCACACAATAACCCACACACACACCACAATGCCTATTCGGCCAAATCTCCATAACATGTGCCTATGTGCATTTTGCACACATAACTTCACCAAGCACTTCACTTCTACTAGAGCTCCAAAATGTCTAGCAAATAGGCCACATTTACTAGCATTTCTAGCACATGTCCATAGTTAATTAGCTAATCAACATTATAACCGAATAAATTCTCAATAGCCCATCAAGCAACTAAGGTCATATGGCAATCTTGTCCATCACTTAGCTACTCTAAACACTTGAATCATGGTAATTCACCAAGCAATCAAAGTGTTAAGTGAACCCTACCTCAAATAGCTTTCGGCCAAAACCCAACTTTCACACCTTGATGTTCTTCACTCAAAATAGCCTAGCACATAATCAAATAGGCATAAAAAAACTTTATTCATGGATTAATTACCATGTAATCAAGGAAGAACACCAAGTTACCTCAAATAACACTTTCGGCCAACATTTAGTTTCCAAGCCGAAACATCACTTGCACAATTAGTCTATCAACATACCAATTAAGCATTACCACTCCTTGTTCATGGAACTAACACCATGTAATCAAGGAAAGAACATGAGATTACCTCAAGTCAAGCTTTCAGCCAAGCACCAATCTTCCAAGCCAAAGTGTTCTTCACCAAATTGGCCTAATCTACCATCAATTTAAAACTTTAACTCCTTGTTCATGGAACATAGACCATGTATTCAAGGAAACATCAAGATTACCTCAAAACCCTAGCTTGGTTGGCTCGACCCTTCTTTGTTCTTCAAAAACCAAGCTTGAAATTGAGTGTGTAGTGCCGAAACCAAAGAGTCCTAGCTTGCCTCCTTCAAAATGTCTCCAAACTTGCTTGAATTCAAGAGCAATTTTGGGGAGCTCAAGAACAAGCTCTCAGCCAAAGGAACAAGGAAGTCTGAAATGGAGACAAGAATGGCTTAAGTGGCTTTGACCAAAACTAGTTGCTTGACACTTGTGTTTAAGTTGGCAATTATGCTTACTCTTGGCTTCAATTTAATTGCATGGATCAATGAAGCCCACACTTGCTCACGGTCTCACATGCACCATTAAAACCACGTGCTCACTTGGCACTCAAGTTACTTCATGGCCTATAATACCATGCACATGTTAACACAAGTTCCAAAGTGCCATTTTTCCCAACAAAACCGGCCAAATAAACTAGTGTGAACACTAGTTAGTCTAGTTCAAGAAATGATGGTTACTACCTTAATGGAAGACATGACATGACTAGTTGTCATTGTTCTCTCCCTTAAATTGGTCTAGAATACCATTAACCCTTGCATAGTTTTGCATGGCCGAAATCATCATCTCTCAATTTGTAGTTTTAATTGCACCACCAAGTTAAGTGTGCAATTTGGTCCCCTTTCTTTGTTTTCTGTCATTTTTCCCGTAGTTAAGTTTCTGTGTGCAATTAGGACCCAAAAGTTTCCAGCTTCGCACATACATAACTGTACTAGTTTCAATAGTCCTTCACATCATTCCTCTTTGTTCCTTGGCCTAAGCCAAGCACTTAGGAGGTGAGCTTAACAGAAAACATATAAAAGCATATTAATTGAAAGAATGATTTTAGAGTAGGGGAAACAAATATTGAATTAACTAGACTTTAGGTTTGTAAGCAAAATAATGAAAATCTTTGTTCTTTAATGTAAAAAATGTTATTGTTCATGAAAAAGTCAATCAGATCAGGTCACTATCGTTATCATTCAATGTATAAATGTTATTATCTCAATCCCAAATCCTTCACAATTTCAGTTTTTTGATTTAATTTTAATTTTAATTTATTTATATTGTTATTTGCTAACAAAACTTTTAAAAATTTTATTTAAAAACTACAAGACTTATAATTTTTAAATATATCTTTTTTAAAAAAATTTATCAACAAATAATATAAATAAATTCAAGTTAAACTTAAGTAAAAAAAAATTGAAATGGAGCAATTTAAAACAGGGAATACATAGTGGCTTAGTAATAGAGAAAAATGACTATTTCATTTTTTGTATTTAATAATTCTACTTGTGTAGATATTATCTCTTTCCTAATAATACTCCCTGTGAATATCTTATTAGTTTATCTCCAAAATTATCTCTAAGATAGGAAGTATCTTATCTCTTATTACTGTTTATATATACCCTGTGATTAATGAAAATTATTCACGTTCTTTTGCCAAACCTGTTCTTCTTATATGGTATTAGAGCAGATTGCTCTATAAAAACAAACCCAGTCTCTCTTTTTCTTTTCTTTTTTTTTTTCTCCATTTAACCATGATCGGCAAACTCCCAGCCACCATCAATTTTGTTACCCAGGTGCCAGTAAAACTCTCAAGCCTCAATTACCCATCTTGGAGAGCTCAATTTCACTTGCTCCTCTTCAGTCTCAATCTATTTGGCTTTGTCGATGGCACTAACCAAGCACCTGTGTGAGGGAACCTCCTCGCTCACCATGATATAGGGTGTTCACAGGATTTTAGGATAATCAGAATTTAGTATTCTTACTCTTAGTTGCAAATGGCTGAGCTAATACTTGCGTTGTTTAAAACTTTATACCAGTTGATTATCTTATGACTTGAATCCATGCATGCTTAACTTTGGCATTTGGAGAGAACTAATAAAAGTAATAAATAAAACTTTTCAAAATAGTTTCCATGGTATTCATAAAACATTTGAAACACACACCGAAGTCATATAAACATGTTTATTTAAACTGCAATCATTAAATTATATACACGTAACACTTAACTTATGTACATCCATAAGCAACCATAGTGCATATATAGATATATACACTAAGAAAGTCCATACACACTAGTCAAACTAGAGGCATTTCCTTGGTACCTAAGTACCAAATATATACAAAGTCTGAGACTATCAAAATAACTTCTACCTAAGCACAGAAGCTCCAGAAACGAGAGGTCTAACTTTTCCTTGTACACTTTGCTTGTATTTGTTAAGGCTATTTTAAATACTTAGTTAGTACATTAATATTACTAACCAATAACTTAGAATCATTATAAAGATTCATGTACTTTAAATACCTGCACCAAAACTTTGCTTGACAACCCTTCAGTGGGTGTTAGGCTCACACTATTAGTATCTGCACAATGTGACACTTAAGGGAATGAGAATTTTAAATTCTTAGTAAGGAATTAAATACCTAAAAAATAAACTTTAAGATCCAGCGTATATAACATATATACACATCTTAATGTAAGCTCAAAACGTTGAGGTCTTGACTAATGACCATTAGTATGAGTTCTATGGTGGGGAACCCATCATCAACATAGTTCTTCTTACAAGAGTTTAACTCTTACCTTAGCAAGCTTGGCTTGTCATTACTTACCCTTACTCACATTGTACAGGAGTTCTTGGTGGTTCATTCTTACTAAGCTTGGTAGCTTAGCTAGAGTACTCTTGAGCGTTAAAGCCTATCTTGAATACTCAAGACCCTGTATACTGACTTAAGGGCTATTTAATAACTTAGTCCTTAAGTTACTTCTTGTCCACCTCTTACTCCCTTAATTAATGCATTGTAAAATTCATAATGCATCAATTTAAACTTGAACTTAAAATCTCTTACCTTGAATAATTAATGCAAGTAAGCACCAACTTCAATGTCCTTATGGTCTCGATTTTTTGTATTCTTCTTTGTAACTTTATAGTAGCTTGAATATTTCTCTTTTAATTGATCATTTAGCTATTTAAATAAACCATAATTAGAACAATATTACAACATTCTTTATGGTTTAAGTGGTTAGGAATAACTCTTTCATTGGGTTCAAAATTAACCTGCCATTTACTTAACACCCATCAACACCAATTTCGGTGTTGTACTCTTGCTACTCCAAAATCAAACAACCTAGGTTCCTATTGCTTATTTCTCTTATAAGCAACTAAGAACCAATATAAACACATTAAATCCAGCCATTTTCCAGCACAATTAACCAAAATAATCTAGACACATCCGAATCGAATCAACATATATCTAGGCTTTTAGCCTTCTTTTAACAACTTGGTTTAAATGGGGTTTAAGCATATTTTTGCCTTCACAAGCTAACAAAAACTGATTATAACACACTTAATTCCAGATTTATAAACCCATAAAAATTCTGGAATTAATCAAAAAATAAGGAAAAATTGAATTAGTTCTTACCTTTTTTACTTAAGCTTAATTCCCAAGCTTTTCTTATTGTTTTTCCTTTAACAAACAAACAAGAACTAGGCTCAAATCAGTATTTACAGCAGCTACAAAGCTGTATGAAGCTAAAAAACAAGATAAGAACAAAACAATACTTACTTGAACAAGTAACTTGAAAATCAAGCTTAGGATGATTCCATACTTGATTTTCCTTCAAAAACTTGCTTAATTGTGCTTGAATTTGATGGATTGGAGCTTGGATTTGGTTTAGCTATGGAGTTTCGAAGCGAAGAGAGTGGTTTTGGGTGGTCTGGAGTTGGAGGAAGAAAATAGCCGAGCAAATAATGGAAAGTCAACTTATATAGGCTTAACTTGCACATGCCATGCACCTGGTCCCTTATTTGTATACAAAAGTACATTGTGGACTTATCCAGGACAGAACAGAAAAATTAGGACCAAAACTAGCATTATGCGCCGCTCACCTTAATGATACGCCCAGTCCTCAGCTTTGACAGATGTGCAATTTAGTGTTGATACTTCTAAGGTTACACATAACTCATTTACAAACAATTTAGTCAATTCACAATTTCATAAGGGTAGAGTGGGAATCACAAAAAATCGTGTTACCTTAAATTCAATATTTTTCCATCATCAACCCAACCGTGAAATAAAAATGGGCCACTATATAAAATGACTAAAATGCCCTTCTTAGTCCGGTTTTCTTAAATGACCAAATTTGTTCTCTTTAAGCTACTATACTTTATTAAACCGAGAATTTGCTTGCATTAAATATTCTAAGTATATTAAATTACTAAAATAACTAACGTTATCTCAGTAATTATGATCCGAATTATTTGAGAGCCGTTACAACTTGCCTCTACTATCTCCACTACTTCTGACAAGGAATCACTCAAACTTGATTATGATCTTATCTTTTGGCAATGTCAAGATTCCCTCATTCTCAATGGAATATTGACTTCTGTTTCTGAAGCAGTCCTCCCTCTGATTGCCTCTTCTTAAACCTCTGAAGAAACCTGGTTGAAGCTTCAAGCTCCCTTTGCAAATTGCTCTAAAAGCCACATCATGACATTAAAAGAGAAACTATCCACTCGTCGTGGCAACAAAACAGTAGCTGAATATCTACAGTTGATCAAGAGTGTTGTTGATGATCTGGCAATGGCTCACTCCCTTGTTTTTTAGGAGGATTTGATTGTTCGCATCCTGAATGGTGTTAGAACGGATTTTAAGGAACTTGCAGTAGGTTTACGCACGCGAGAATTTCCAATCACCTTTGGAGAGTTGCATGACAAACTCCTTGATTATGAAGAATTTCTTCACAAGCAAGATTCCTTTCCTGTTATCTCTATTACTACTGCTAATACTGCAGTAGCCTCCTCTCAGCCTGGTCTTCTGCCGACTCGCCCTTATTTTTCAAGGAATGGAGGGCACCATCCTCCTAGTCATGGTAGAAACTTCAACACTCAAGGAAGGAGACGTAGCCTTAACTTCCGCCAAAATCAATCATTCTCCAACATCCCCCATTAACTGTGTTTCCCTATTGGACACACCACTTGAGCCTATCACAGCCTTCAACAGTTCGCCACATCTCCAACAGCTAATCTAGCCTCTAGTTAAGCTCACAGTAATGGCTGCTGGACACCGAAGCCTCTCATCATGTGACATCGGAACCAAGCTTGCTTTTTCAACTATTCGAGTACATTGGAACTGACCAAGTTATTTTTGGAGATGGTAATGGGCTGCGAATTTCTCACACTGATTCTACCTTCTTATCCACACCCTCTCACTCCTTTAAATTACAAGATGTTTTATGTGTTCTTGATATTAAAACTAATCTCCTTTCTATCTCAAATTTTTGTCTATCTAATCAAGTCTCTATTGAATTCTTCCTAAACCACTTTCAGGTTAAGGATCTGCGAACGGAGCTATAACTAATGCAAGGAACAACTAGGAATGGTCTTTATATGTTTCATGTGAAGGAGTCTTTTTCTCCTTCCCTTGCCAATATTGGTATAAAATCGTCAACTCAAACGTGGCACCTTCGTCTTAGGCATCCAGCTTTACTTATCCTTTGTTCTTTTATTTCCAAATTTTATTTACCAATTTTAGACTTCAATTTTTATTTTGTAATTCTTGTTTATGCGATAAGAGCCACAAACTACCCTTTAATATTTCTTCTCTAGCAAGCTGTTGGCCACTTGATTAACTTTACACTGATATTTGGGGTCTAGCTCCAATTCAATCAATTGATGGTTTTCATTATTACATTTCTTTTGTTGATCATTATACTTAGTATCTTTGGCTTTATCCCATAAAACAAAAATCAGATGCCTATGAAGACTTTGTTAAATTCAAGTCCTTGGTTGAAAACTATTTTCAAACTAAAATTGCTCGACTTTATACTAATGGAGGTGGTGAGTATAAAAAATGAAAACTCTTCCTTGAAATCAATGGTATCTCTCATCTCTTCACTCTCCTTTATACACCTCAACACAATGCACTTGTTGAACACTGACATTGTCATATTGTTGAAACCGGCCTAACTCTTCTCCACAATGCCTCCATGCCTTCCTCCTATTGGACATATGCCTTCCTTGCTACCATTTACCTTATTAATAGAATGCCCACTTCAGTCCTCAGTGGTATCTCACCTTATCAAGGCTTATTTTCCTAGGTACCTAATTACCACAACTTAAAAATTTTTGGATGCTTGTGCTACCCATGACTTCGCCCTTACAACACTCACAAACTCCAATCAAAATCCAACCATTGTATTTTCCTTGGCTACTCCCAAAATCAAAGTGCCTACTTTTGCCTAGACCTAACCACAAATAAAATTTTTGTCTCTCATCATGTACGTTTTTTTCAAGAAAATTTTCCCTTTCCCTATTTTTTCCCTAACACATATTCTTTATCTAGTTCGACTTTCTCTAAATGGACATTTGCAAGAACATCCCAAGAGATCACTTCTGGTAGCCTTCATTAGTCCTCCCACTACAGCAACCTTGTTTAGGTATGTCTCCCACTTTTACCACTTATACCCGGCCTCCATCTCT
Organism: Aquilaria sinensis; assembly: GCA_005392925.1. Taxonomy (NCBI): domain Eukaryota; kingdom Viridiplantae; phylum Streptophyta; class Magnoliopsida; order Malvales; family Thymelaeaceae; genus Aquilaria; species Aquilaria sinensis. Next base: position 73,416 of record SMDT01002598.1, on the reverse strand, counting down.
TGACACTCCTACCCAAATTGTTCTCTTTTTCATGTTTGAGCACCCCACCCCAACCGCCCCTTCCTTGTCCTCATCCCCATGCTACACCACTACCCCTATTGCACCATTTCTACACACCTATGCCAGACAAAAACACAACCAATCTCTTCTTCCTTTATCTACCCCTTTACCTTCTACCCCTCTCTTCCACCGCCTCAGCCACTGACCCGTACTCATCCCATTCTCACCTGTTCTCTTACCGACCATTTCAAAGCTACCCATTTGACCACCAAACATCCTCTTCGCTCCATTGTTAAACCCATCACCACCACACAAGCCCTTAGCCATTCCCATTGAAAACAAGCCATGATTGATGAATGTGAGGCCTTACTTCCTAATGGCACATGTGAGTTACTTCCATGTACTTCCTCACATAATATTGTAGGCTGTAGGTGGGTCTTTCGCACAAAGCGCAACTCTAATGGCACAATCTCTTACTACAAAGCACGTCTTGTAGCAAAGGGCTTCCATGAACACCCTAGCCTTGATTTCAATGAAACGTTCAGCCTGGTGGTCTAACCCTCAACAGTCAGACTCATTCTCAGCCTAGCTGTTCAAAAGAGCTGACCTTTCCACCAGTTGGACATCAATAATGCCTTTCTACAAGGTGACCACTTAGAGGAAGTTTATATGCAGCAACCTCTAGCTTTTGTCCACCAAGATTTTCCACACCATGTTTATAGATTGTGCAAAGCAATTTATGGCTTGGAATAAGCTCATCGCACCTGGTACCAAGCTCTTAGTGCTTTTCTTCTCTCCTTTGGCTATAAAGCTTCTTTGGCGGATCCATCCTTGTTCATTTACAATCATGGTGACATTGTTTCCTTTATTTTGGTTTATGTTGACGACATTATTATTACCAGCAACCATTCCACCTTTATTAAACAATTCCTTCACTTTCTTGCTGATTGCTTTTCCTTGACCTTGGTGATCTCAACTATTTTCTTGGGGTAGAAATGGCACGTATCCCTGATGGTGGCCTATTCCTTTCTCAACACAAATAAATCATTGATCTTCTCTCTCAAGCCAACATGGATGGTGCTAAAAACTCTCCAACTCCACTCTCTACCTTAGCACGACTAAGTCTGAATGGTGGCTCTTCTCCCACCAATGCCACTTCTTTCTGTAGCATTATTGGTGCATTACAATATCTATATTTCACTCACCCAGATATTGAGTTTGTAGTCAACAAGCTGTTGTAATTTATGCATCAACCCACCGACTAGCACCTTCATTTTCTAAAATAAGTACTTCATTATCTCAAACGAACTCCCTTTCATGGTATTTCTCTTTGGAAAAGCTTATCCTGCAATTTCATGCTTATTCTGATGCTAATTGGGCTGGTGACAAAGACTCTTATCACTCAACCACTGCCTACATAGTCTATCTTGGTTGCAATCCTTTTTTTTGGATGTCAAAGAAACAACATACTGTTGCCCGACCCTTAACTGAAGCTGACTATCACGCTACCTCCATCACTGTTTGTGAAGTAGAATGGTTGAATTCTGTCCTTCGTGAACTTGGTTTCCACCTAGCACAGCCTCCGCTATTACTTTGTGATAATATAAGCACAACATATGCATGTGCCATGTTGATTTTACTTAATGCCTAATAAAATCATACATGAGAGCATAGAATACAAGAATCAAACGCAAGAAACAATAACATCTAACCTGATTTGATCCATCGCGATACGCAGTGGAAATACAGTAAGCAATTGCACTATGGACTTTTCACTTATCCCCAGACCAGAGCACTTTCAATGGGCAGAGTTCCAATATGCTCATCATAAGAACTAGGTTAAAGGAGAGACCTAGCACTCATTTATATAGAAATCTCATGGGCCTACCTATTAACAGCCACATGGACTTTATGGCCCACACTAATATAACCCACATTTTATTACATAATTGAAGTTACTAGCCTAAATAATTAGATCATAACCTTTATGGGCTCCATATGTCTTATAATTGACCAATTTAATCTTAATCCATTTTAATAAAACATATAATTAATGTTAGCCACATTAAAAATTTCCAACATTCTTCCACTTGGGCAACATTAATTGTAAAAGATTTTGAAAACATGTTTTTTTTATTAAGATGTTCAAAACCTTTATGCAAGTGCTATTGAAAGCAAATTCGTTATAAGACAACTACATGTATCATTCCGTCTAACAAGGTTTTCAATAGAAGATCATGGCGGTAATTATATCAATTCACGACATAGGACCTTCCATGGTCACACTTATCGATACACCTTATCGACTTGAACTAAATGTGGTAGTGCGGCAAACAATAATAATTCTCACCTTATGATCTATTTTGCATTGTTGTTTTCTTGTCGTTTTCACTGATTTCTCTCCTTTATGCAGCATAAGCACGCAAGAGAAATCTTTTATGGCTTACAATTAAGTCTGTATGTCTTTAAACTATTATGTATCTCGAGATAATCTGTATGTGTCACAAGACATAAAACCAGAATGCCACAAACAATTATGCCCCAAGCCTTTACTTAAGATTGATACTTATCTTAAGACTTTATGCATATACTCAATGTAGTATGCAATAGTATTTCATAGTAAACATATCATGCCTTATGACTTGGAAAATGATTGTCTTTACATAATGATATAAACCTTTATACATCCATAAGGATGCGTTCAAACATCAAAATCAACAAGAGTAATCATACAAACTCCTACTAATCAAAGCGTACTATGAGACTTCACTCAACCAATATAAGTCTCATAACCTTTAAACACATTGGGGTGAAGTCTCTTTATTAGAGGATTTACTAATGTATGCTCAGTCTTAATATGCTCTATTGCAATATCACTTTCATTCTCTTGCTCTTTAAATCTTTTAAATGCTTGACCTCAGTGACACCAAATCCATATTATCATTTAAGCAATCATATAGGCCTAGCAAGTGAAATTAACCAAAATTATAAAATAAACCAAAATATGCAACCACTTTGAGTACTTTTCAAACTTTATGTGCTCAACATGCATTTTCAGAAGAGATAAAATGTGTTATACAACACACAATCTGCTTAAACAAATATATGCTCTATTTGGATTTTTTGTATTCTAATTGCCAGATGGTTAAATTATTATCAATTTTGGAGTTGTTAACTTTTCCATATGTTAAAAACAATCTATAGTTTTATAAAAACATCTAAAAAATCTTCTTTAAAGCAACTTAATGGCTATACCCAGGATCGGATCAAAATTCTTTCCAACAAGCATACTACAAAAAATAATGTTCAATCTAGTGTATAACTGTGCATACAACAGTTTATTGATGACACAAAGATATTAAACATTCTGAATGCATTTCTCTCAGTTTTCAAGAAGTTCTTAGAAATTATACCTTACTCAATTATTACCTTTAGTAAGTGGCATATTTCAAGACTTACCTTATAGCTTATTCAAACATTATGGTATGCCTCTTGAGTATGCTTCCTAAAAGAGAAATATTAATAGATTTTGAGATCTTTCCAAATACCAAGAACAAATGATATTTCACCAAGGTCCTTTCATTTCAGGTATCAAGACAAAAACTACTTAACCTTAGGTAGCATGCCTTAGCCACATTTACAAGAAAAATGTCATCTATACAAAAATGAAAAGTTAGCTCCCACTGACCTTGTGATATGTACATCTATTTGTTCAAGTATCCACTATATGAAGGAACTTTCAGTACCCATAGTAGGAAACTCTCTTTATGAGCTATCTCAAACTTCAAGGTTATATCTATATAGACTTCTCTTTATGTTCCCATCTCAAAATGAGATTTTAATTCTTTGTTGTAACTTTGGACCAAAATGAGTTACATGCACTAGGATCACTTCAAATGCATTATAAAAATACAAAAGAAATCAAATCAATATTAATTTCTCCCAAGTGCATCCATCAATGAATGATTTTATATCAAAATCTCTTAGGGAACCATTTTAATCTACACAACCCAAATGACAAAATTGGGACTACAATCTTGTATGGCTCTATAAGTTAATTTTATTTTGTTCATTGCATAAACCATACACGTTCTTTCAGTATATTCTATATGGACCTTTATGAGAATTAGAAGTAACTTTTGAATTTGGGAATGAAAAAATGTCTAATCATTCTCCCATAATAGACCATACAATGAAAAGAGTAAGCATATCTCCTTTACCCTTTCAGACTTCTGAAACAAAATAATGTTTTGTGTTAACTTTATACCTTTAAAACTTATAGTTGTATAGGTTTTCACTCTTCAATGAAAAATACCACAAAATTTACTTCAAGAGTCAAATTACTATATAAGTATATGTATATTCCTTAATGGTATGCTCATTCTTTTCTATAGTCTAAGAATGATCAAATTCAGAACTTTAGCTACTCTCAGTCTAGAATTCTAAACTTTCAATCTATCATAGAAATCAAAATCCTTTAAACACAAATTCATCCAATGAAAGATCATCAACATAACAAGATTGTAGTTTATTCATAATGAGATACAAACATCCAAAGAGTATCTTTTAGTAAGGTTTGCTATAGGTTCACAGCTCAAAGATCAATTTATTCATACATTACTTTATGAGTCTTTTATGAGGGCATTTAAAGTGATCCTTAATAGCCTCAACTTATAGTAGTCATCACAATATACACACATATTGCTTATTAGTGTGTAATTTCACCTTTTAGCCACACAGTTTGTTCAAACACATTTGACATAGTAAGCTAAGTTACTATTTCACAAAGTTTAGGTATTTGGAAAACAAACTTTGTGGTCCATTACTGCCCCTTGTTTGCCATAATACTTATTTTAAGGTCAAATTTCAAAAATTAGCATTCACCCTAAATTATTTCTCAATTTAAATCTTTGGCATCTTGAACTGATCAAGAACCTCAAAGTTGTCCATATTTGAGAAAATAACATAACAATGAGATAAATTATTAATAAAATGCAACAAATTCTTAAGGTTAAATTTTATGTATAAGAATGGTCTATCAATGTCAATATAGAGGATCTTTAAGAGGATTAAGCAGCTAATAGACTATTTTCCTTAATCTTAGTTAACATATCTTTAAAGTAATCAATGATATCTCTAGGTTGCCATTATCAAGAGTAAAGAAGGTGTCATCCTTTATCATCTCTTTTTACTCTTCTCTAGAGATATGCTAAGTCCTTATGTCACAATATGAAAAACTACTTTATTAGAGATACTTTGGTAACGATATGTTTATTACTATATGAGATGACATAGAAATCAAATAGAAATTGAACACTAATTGAAATCTACTTCACATTCACATCATTACCAATTATGAGCTTTAATTCATTTATTTGGTAGCTTGTTGCTTACGAATCCTTATAATGTGTAAAACAATTAATTGTTTTACACCATGACACCTAGATCCATATAATGCCATAAAGGATTCATTTAAAACAAAAAACCATTGAGTTACTTTATGCTTACATTTTCTAACCAAGCTTCACTTAGAACACTCTTATTCTTTATGATCTCTTTTATTCTAAATGCAATATCTTGACATTTTTCTTAATGACCATTCACCACTCAATTTTACCTTTGGAAGTTTGAACATCTTAGGAGTAATAAATTAAACACAGTTACCTTAATACTTGTTTGTGATTGCTTAATACAAATAAGGCAATTTGAGCATTTTCAATCTCATATCACATATTTTCTCCATATTCCTGGTAAAATAGATCATTGATCACCTAAGATTAACAAGGATGTTATAAGTTTACCTAAATAGTTCAAACTCAGAAGGTAAAAGTGTTTAACTTTTTAATAAATTATGGTACAATTAAGTAGCATGATACCACAGACTTTGAGCTTAAACTAGATGTGTACCATCTCACATTTTATGCAACCTAACTTGATTTTACTTCGTTACACCTTATGAAGTAAAATCTCTCAAGTATTGTACCAATTTCCAAATCAAATACTTTAATAATAGGACATCAAGAATTTGACCATTAGGCCCTTAATAGGCACAAAGCAGGTTTTCAAACACTCATTTTTCATGCATAGGTGGCATATATGGTTTAAAAGTAAGAGTAAAAAATGTCATTTAAATGATCATTTCATGCTATGACTAACAAACGTGGGGTGTCAGCGATATTGAAAACCATAACAGTATCACTATGAAACACCTTTGGGCAGAACACATAGCATGCAATCTCAAATCCTCACACATAAAAACGATCCAAAAAATATGTCCCAATCCTTGCTAAATCTACCACCTTTAAGTGTATTGATTGCTCAGACTAGTCAAGTCTCAACTATATGTCTTATGTGTATCATCTCTAGATTTCATGAACAACTAACACTTTTGGGCTGAATAGCTATGCATTCAATCAGAGACATCCCTAATCATACAAGAATGAAATCTCACAAACTTGACAAATACGCCACTTTGGTGACTATAATTTAACTAAATCCATAAAATTCTCCTACAACAGGATATACTTTATGTCCCCTCACATATCACGACATTTTGAAAAATATGGGGCTTAGAAAAACAACCATATGACTTAACCTTAATGAGAGGATAAATTTTAGAAATATCTCTTTCCAGTCATAGGAAGCCATGTCTTTTGCATCTTGATCAAAACTTTGAGGAATAAAATTTTTGTTCCAAGGAGAATGGATTAATCATTCATAGTCACCATAATAATGCTATCGAGATACTAAATTTACTATGTATCCCAACAATTAATCAGCTAAACTTTATGAGACATAAGACATTATATATCTCATAAGCTAATTAACATTTATGAGATATCAAAACCGTATATATATCTCAATGATTAGTTTACTAACCATTATGAGATATGAGATTTTATATATGTCGTTAGTCAATTAACCCTTATGAGATATTGAAACTTCATATATCTCATTAATTATGGTGAAAGTAAACTTAATTGCATGAAATATCCTTTCAATGGCTTTATTTAAAAGCTTAGGGCAAATTGAGTTGCAATCCAAGGCTTTATGGACTAACTTTATGCATCTTCATAATGTGTCCCTTAACTTTAATTTATAAGTATATTAATCATGCATATTCACTTTAACTTTACCTTCATGAGACATTTAACTCATATATGTCTCTTTAGTTGTAGTGAATATAACTTTTACTGCATGAAAATAATTTTTAATGAGGCTTTAATTAAAGGTTTGGGATCACTTTATGAAATCAGCAGCTTTAGGGTTCATCATGAAAGTCCATGGACGGAAACACACACAGGAGAAAACTTAATGGCCAACAAATAAGTTTAGCAACCATTTAGGACAAAATGACCAAGAACAAATCATAAGGCCTAACTCATCAAAAGGATGAATGCTAGAGGACTCATGCAGTCATTAAACCAAAAGTAAAGGAAAAGCCAATCTCTTCTTCTACGGCTCGCGTCTGGTCTCTGCAACTTTCAGCCCAATGCATTTTTTCTGTTTTTAATGCTCAAATCAGCCGATTTCAACCTAAAAACATGAGAATTTTTAAAAATCATGCTCATTTTCACGTTTCCAGCAATAAAAGGCAATGAAATTGCCCAAAAGCGACCCGGATACAATACGGGCGGACTGTCTCCCCGTAATAGCCGCCGTCCATGATCGGGCTTACCCGGAATCCAATAGGCATGGAGACGGTGCCGGTTGCAGATCCCGATGCGGCCAGCCACACCATCGTTTCTCGTTAATGCATTCACGGTTCCAAGCCATTGAAGTCCGATCATGGCTTCTTAATTTTGTTGTATTAACTAAAGTAATAAAACAAACAAAACCAGAAAAACCAGGAGGATATTTCCACGATTGCAAACCCAATTGGAAAAAACATGGTCCGGTCATGCAATACAAAGAAAATCCCAAATTAATTCCATGGATTTTATGATTATGTAATAGGCTCTGATACCATATTCTGATTTTACTTAATGTCTAACAGAATCATACATGAAAGTATAAAATATAAGAATCAAACGCGAGGAACAATAATATTTGATGTGATTTGATTCATCGCGATACACAATGGAAATTATAGCAAGCAATTGCACCAAGAGCTTTTCCCTTATTTCTAAACCAGAGCACTCTCAATGGACAAAGTTCTAATATGTTCATCACAAAAATTAGGTTAAGGGAGAGATTTAACTTTTTTTTTTATATAGAAATCTCATGGGTCTACCCATTAACAATCATATGGACTCTATATCTCACACTAATATAACATACATTGTATTATATAATTGAAGTTGCTAGCCCAAATAATTAGATCATAACCTTTATGAGCTTTATATGTCTTATAATTGACCAATTCAATTTTAATCCATTTTAATAAAACATACAATTAATGTTAGCCCATATTAAAAATTTCCCCAAGAAATTTTATATTGGAGTATAGGAATGAATTGAATATAATGACCCAACCCAATTTAGTATATTTTATTATTTTGGGTATTTAGGTTAAGGCCCAAAAGAAGGGAATTAACTACTCATAAAAAAAAAAAAAAAGAAAGAAAGAGGAGTACGGCACAAATAGAAGAAAGACAGAAACAGAGCCGTGAAAGAAGTTTTTAAAAGGGGAGAAATAAGAAAAAGTTAGGGCTGGGTATTTTTCTCACTTTCTCATCTACCTGTTACTTTGTATTAAAGAAGTTGAACAAGAAATCATCATTTGAGGATCAAGGAGAAGCAACTTGTGAATTTTTTTTTTGTAAGAGGAAAATCTTTGGTGAGTATTTGTTAGTTATTTCTAGTACACAAATTAGTTGTTCTCAAAATTTGAAAAGGGAGTTCGATTGATGATTTAATTAAATATAAGTTATTCTTGATGATTAAAAGAGATAATCGATAATTAAAATTGTTTCAAATGAATTAAAAATAAGTTTATGGAGCTTTTGGCTGGGCATGGTGGAAATCGGAGAGTAAGAGAAGGTGTGAATCCGAGAAGAAGAGGAATGATATTTCTGGGTATAAATTGGTATAATGACAGTTTAGGTCCTTGAAGCTTAAAGGCAGGTTCATAGACACCCAATAGTCTAAAATGTTACAACTTGGTCACTGGATGAAGGATATAATCGGGTTAATCACAGTATCAGTCCCTAAGGCTTCTAACAATACTTCAGTGAATTCTGAGGTTCCAGAAACATTCACTTAGGTCATTGTCAGCAAGTGATTTTGGGTTATTTCTTGAATTGATTATGTTTTGACAAACTTTTACATAATTATTTTAGGTGGCTAAAGAATTATTTTAGGAGTTAGAAAATTTCATATTGAGGTAAGTAGCTACTACTATTCTAAAAATTAAATTGTTTTGATATTATGTATATATATATTATTTCTTCAAAGTGTTAGGTTTTCCAATTTACTAATTTTTCAATATTTCGATTTAAATCAATTTTGCATTAAATTAATTTTTAATCAAAATAAGAGTTTTCAAATATATGTTTTATTCTAAAATTGTTTTTGAAGTGTTTTATTAATTTACTTATTTATCTGCTTATTTGAATTTTATCTTATTTATAAAATATATTGTGTTTGATTAAATAAGCTGGGGTCAGGTGTGTGTGTGTTTTTTTTTTATTATGATGCTTTGTGCTGAAATTTTATGGCAATTATAATGCTCTAAATTTCTATTTCAACTCTGTTTTGGTAGGTGTTAGTTTTATACCTGTACTACTGGAAAAGTGTAGTTCTGGACCCTCCACGTAGGGTATTCTGTTCCGTTCTATTCCGCAGTGCACTGTTTTTAGGACTAGTCTTTCAGGACGCTCGATCGTTGGTGATTCTTAGACGATTTTGGATGCACTACAGCGGTTTAAGTGTAGTCACAGTGATCACCCCACCCACTCTGCTTTAAATTTCTGTTCTGCTATTCTGTTCTGAACTGCTCTGTTTTGGTTAATGATTTTATTTACAAATATTATTTGCTCAACTCTCAAAATTGTTATTAAAATTGTTATTGATTATTATGTTCTGACTCTTCAAATATCTTCCACTGAAGTTTATATTATTATTTTATAAGAATTATTCTTGCTTGATCCATATATATTTTTGTATATTGTATTTCTGTTTTCAAAATCTGTCACTTGTTGGGCATTCGTGCTCACCCCGTTTTCACTCCTCACACAGATAAAAAGTAGTTTGAGTTAGTTAGCGAGAGCGACTACAAGACCAGCTGCAGTTCAAGATAGTTAAAAGTATTTTGTTAGTACTACTATTAGAAATTTATTTATGTTTAGGAAACTCTTTGGATTTCATTTTATTCCTTAGAGCTCTGATATTTTATGGATTATGTCCTGATTTCAAGAATTATAGTTGCTTTACTACTTATTCTCAGAAGTTGAATTTTATAAGTTTAGAATTATTTGGAATATGTAGCTTTGTATGCTTAGGAAAAATTTATTTTCTTGAGTATGCAATGTGTCATCGTCCCGAGACTCCTATGGTGGGTTTTGGGGCATGACAGAAGTGGTATCAGAGCATAGGTTCGATAAATTTGGAGACCTTAGGTTAAGGCAGTGCTAGGTTTTTATTGCGCTTAGATATTAAGTATTCTCCCTTCATCTGTAGTGCTAATTAAGAATATGGCTATCTTTAGCAGACATGTGGCACCTAGGCGTATCACCATTCAGCATCAGGCAAGTGAAGGAAATGATGACGATGTTCCGATCACTCAGCTAATAGGACATGGGCATAAGGATCCTGTCTAATTGAATGCAACAAATCAAGCTAACTTTCCTGCATAGCATGATGCAACAACTGTGGCTAATGCCTTACTACAACAGTTGGTTATGCAACTTGGTCAACAAGGTCAAGCAGGTGCTCCTCCAGGTGTTTGTGTTAATGGCGGGAATGGTGAAAGAAGCCTGAATGAATTGCTGAAGTTATGACCTGATAGATTTATTGGTGAGGGTGATCCAAAGGAAGCCAGGTATTGGCTGTCAATGATGGAAGATTATTTTGATCTTCTTTAGTATAATGAAAGACAGAAGGTAGGTGCTACAACTTTTGTCTTGGATGGTCGAGCTAAGGATTGGTGGAAGATTGTGCGGCCTGAAAATTTGGATGGGTTCACCTGGGAGCAATTCAAGCAAGTCTTTAACACTGAATTCTTTCTTGAAACCTATAGGATGCAAAAGATTGCAGAGTTTATGCAGTTGACATAGGGAGAAATGACTGTAGCAGAATATGTGAACAAGTTCACTGAGTTTATAACTTATGCCACAGATTTGATAGCTCAAGAGAGTTTGAAGGCAATGAAATTTGAAACGGGACTTTGGTAGCCTATTCGGAGTAGGGTAGCTCCATATAGGCTTCACACTTTTCAAGAGGTGGTGGAGACTGCTACCATAGTGGAAAGGGAGCTAGGTCTTATTGTCAAGGACCAAAAAAGGAAAGATAAACCTAAAGGTTCTTCAAGCATGCCATTTGGAAATATAGCAAAGAAACAAACTTTTACCCCAACCTATCATGGAGCTTCTATGCATCGGGATGTACCAAAGTGTGATTATTGTGAAAAATTTCATTTTGGTAAATGTCGCTGGAAGATTGGTGGCTATTTCTATTGTGGTAAGAAAGACCATCTAATTGTTGATTATAAAGAGCCAGAGAGTAGCAATCTTCTCCAAAGCTTTCAGGCAAAGGGTAATCTACCGGCTTTAAGGAAGCAAGATGAAAAAAGAGGTGCAGCAAAGCCGTAAGTTTAAGGCCGGATATATGCACTTACTCAGTAGGATACAAATGAATCTAATGTAGTTGTTTCAAGTATGATGAAAATTGGTTCTATTTATGCTCGTGCCTTGTTTGATTCTGGTGCCAATTATTCTTTTACATCACTAAAGTTTGCTGCTCGATTGTCATGTGTGCTGGAGCCATTAGATTTTAAACTATTTGTCGAGACCCTTTTAGGAAAGTCTATTGTTACTAATTCTGTTTATAAAAGGTGTGTAGTCAAAATTGATGGAAGAGATATGCCTGTGAACTTGATTAGGCTGGATATAATTGACTTTGATGTGATTTTGGGGATGGATTGGTTATCGGCAAACCATGCTTGGGTTGACTGCCATGAAAAGAAAGTAGTATTTCTTGTTCCTAATGACCCAGAAGTCATCTTTTTCGGCAATAGGCAATGCATCCCAATTGGTCTTATCTCTGCTATGCATGCGTGTCGGTTGTTAAGAAAGGGTTATCAGGGATATTTAGCATTCATCGGAGATACTAGCCAACCTGAATTAAAGCTGGAAGACATTCCTATTGCCAAGGAGTTTCCTGATGTCTTTCTTGAGGAAATTCCTGGGTTGCCCCCTGATCGAGAGATTGAATTTTCCATTGATCTTGAGTTGGGGACTACCCCAATCTCTAAGGCTCCCTACCGAATGGCACCTGCAGAGATGAAAGAGTTAAAGGTACAGCTGCAAGAGTTGCTCGATAAAGGATACATTCGACCTAGTGTTTCACCATGGGGTGCTCCTGTTTTGTTCGTGAAGAAGAAAGATGGAAGCTTGAGGCTTTGCATTGACTACCGTGAATTGAACAAGGTGACTGTCAAGAACAAGTATCCATTGCCTCGTATTGATGACTTGTTCGATCAGCTACAAGGTGCACAAGTCTTTTCTAAAATTGATTTGAGGTCTGGGTATCACCAACTGAAGATTAAGGCCAAAGATATACCCAAGACTGCTTTTAGAACCAGGTATGGCCATTATGAATTTGTGGTCATGCCATTTGGTCTAACGAATGCACCAGCTGTTTTTATGGACTTGATGAACAGGGTTTTCAAGCCTTATTTAGACCAATTTGTTGTTGTCTTTATCGATGATATTTTGGTCTATTCTAAGAGTCCAAAGAAGTATGAGGATCATTTGAGAATTATTTTACAAACATTAAGAGAGAATGAGTTATATGCAAAATTTGAAAAGTGTGACTTTTGGTTGGAGAAAATTTCTTTTCTTGGACATATAATTTCAAAAGATGGAGTTTCTGTAGATCCACAGAAAGTTGAAGCAGTGGTGAATTGGGCTAGACCCTCTAATGTTGCTAAAATTCGTAGCTTTCTTGGTTTAACCGGTTATTATCGTCGATTTGTTGAAGGATTTTCGACCTTCGCCATGCCCCTATACAAGTTGGTTTGAAAGAACGCTAAGTACGAGTCGACTGAAGATTGTGAGAAAAGCTTCCAAGAGTTAAAGCGAAGATTAGTCACTTCACCTATCCTTATCATCCCATCTAGCACTGAAGGTTATGAAATTTATTGTGATGCTTCACATATTGGTTTAGGGTGTGTACTTATGCAGAATGAAAGAGTTGTTGCCTATGCCTCTAGACAGTTGAAGCCATACGAGAAGAATTATCCTACGTATGACTTGGAATTAGCTGCAGTTGTCTTTGCCTTGAAAATCTGGAGATTTTATCTCTATGGTGTTTCCTATAAGGTGTTTACTGATCATAAGAGTTTGCAATATATCTTCACACAGAAGGAATTGAATCTAAGGCAACGAAGGTGGTTGGAGTTGCTGAAAGATTATGATTTAAATATTTGCTACCACCCTGGCAAGGCAAATGTTGTTGTTGATGCTTTAAGTCGTAAGTTCTCAGGCTCATTAGCTTCTTTACTTACTAATAAAAGAGCTATTCCTAATAATCTACAGAAGTTGAGGGTAGAAATTATAACAGATGATATCAGTAATGTGCTTGCTAACTTGATGGTTCAACCAACTTTAATTGAGAGGATCAAAATTTCTCAAATATCAGATGAAGGAATTAACAAGTTGAAAGAAGAAGTTGCACAAAGGAGGCATCCAGGATTTCATATTCATGAAGATGGATTTCTAAAGTTTGGTGCTTGGCTATGCGTCCCTAGAGATGAGGCTTTAAAGGAAGAAATTATGAGAGAGGCACATAATACCCCTTACACTGTGCATCCAGGTGGAACTAAAATGTACAGAGACCTACGGGAGCATTTTTGGTGGCAAGGAATGAAGAAGGAGATTGCTAAATTTGTTGCGAAGTGTCAGACTTGCCAACAAGTCAAAACGGAACATTAAAAGCCTTCAGGACCTTTGCAACCTTTTTCAATTCCTGAATGGAACTGGGAACACATCACTATGGATTTTGTTGTGGGACTTCCAAGGACTACTAGAGGTAATAATGCTATTTGGGTGATTGTTGATCGGTTATCTAAATCCGCCCACTTTTTGTCTTTTCAAGAAGGTGCAAGTTTAGAGAAGTTAGCTAAGTTGTATGTTAGAGAGATCGTCCGCCTACATGGTGCCCCATTATCTATTGTTTCAGATAGAGATTCACGGTTTGTCTCAAGATTTTGGGGACAATTGCAAAAGGCCATGGGAAGTCAACTCAATTTTAGCACTGCTTATCATCCTCAAACCGATGGCCAATTAGAACAAACTATTCAAATTCTTGAGGATATGCTCCGAGCTTGTGTGCTAGACTTTGGAGGTAATTGGGATGATCATTTAGCGCTTATTGAATTTGCCTATAATAACAGTCATCAGTCTAGCATTAGAATGGCACCCTATGAGGCATTGTATGGACGGAGATGCAGATCACCAATATGTTGGGATGACATAGATGATCGAAGAATTTTGAGTTCAGATATAATTACAGAGATGGTAGAGAAGAATCAAATTATTCGTGATCGCTTACGGATTGCACAGAGTAGACAAAAGAGTTATGCTGATATGAGAAGACGAGTGTTGGAGTTTGAGGTTGGGGATAGCGTTTACATTAAAGTGTCACCGACAAAAGGAGTTATGAGGTTCGGAAAGCGTGGGAAATTAAGCCCAAGATATGTTGGTCCTTTTGAAATTTTAGATCGAGTTGGGAATGTCGCTTACAGAGTTGCGCTGCCGCCATCTTTATCAGGAGTGCATGATGTGTTTCATGTATCGATGCTACGTAAGCATGTGCATGACCCTGATCACATAATTCAACATCAACCGATCAACATTATGCCAGATTTGACGTATAAGGAGCGACCGGTGGAGATTCTTGATCGAGAGGAGAAAGTATTGAGGAGACGTACCATCCCATTTGTGAAAGTTCGTTGGGAAAAACATTCTTTATCAGAAGCTACTTGGGAACGCGAAGAGGAGATGCGCGAGAAGTATCCATTTCTATTCATCAATGAAGGTAAGTTTCGAGGACGAAACTTATTTTAAGGGGGGAAGGATATAATGACCCAACCCAATTTAGTTTATTTTATTATTTTGGGTATTTAGGTTAAGACCTAGGAGAAGGGAAAAAAATAATAAAAATAAGAAGCAGAGAAGGGGGAAAAAAAGGGCAAGGGAATTAAAAAAAAAAAAAGGGTACGGGACAAACCAAAGAAAGACAGGAAAAAGGAAGACGTGAAAAAAGTCATAAAATTGGGAAAAATAAGAAAAAGTTAGGGTTGGGTATTTCTCTCACTTTCTTACTTTACCTATTACTTTGTATTGAAGAAGTGGAACAAGAAACCATCAATTGAGGATCAAGTGAGAGCAAGCTGTGAATTTTTTCAGCAAAGGAAGAATCACTGGTGAGTAGGTGTTAATTATTTTCTTTGTCCCATTTTCTTTACATTATTTATTTTTTCTTTGAAATTAATCTAGAGATTTTTTAGTGTTAACATTTTAGTTTATAATTTATTTTTATGATTGATAGAGTCAATTGATAGTTTTTAGGATTATTTTTTTTAATTTTTTTTAAATAAATTTGGGGAATATTTGAATAAATTTAATTGAAATCACAGAATAACTGAAGTGCGAATCGATGAAAACGAATATGATGAAAGAATCTGGGACTGAAAAACATTGGTATTTTATGTTTAGATTTTAAGTTATGGATACGGGTTCATCGACACCTAAAGATTCTAAAATGCTACATTTAGTCAAATATAAGTTATTCTTGATGATTGAAAGGGATCGGATTGATTATTGTATCAGTTTTCTAATGAATTAGAAATAAGTTGAGTGGATTTTTAGATTGGTACCGGCAAGAATCTCGAGATTTGCAAAAGGTGCGAATCAAAGAAGATGAGGAATTTTAGTTTCTGGATATAAATTATGTTAATGACATATTGTGTCCTTAAGGTTTATAGGCGGGTTTATCAACACCCTATAGTTTAAAAAGTTGCAACTTGAGGTCATCACAAGTACTATGCTAAAAATTATAATCGGGTTAATAACAGTATCAGTCCGTAAGGCTTCTAACACTATTTCAGTGAATTCTTAGGTTCCAGAAGCGTTCATTTGAGTCACTGTCAGCAAGTGATTTTGGGTTATTTCTTGAATTGATTATGTTTTGACATAAACTTTTATATAATTATTTTAGGTTTTTAAACAATTATTTTAGGAGTTGGAAAGTTGCATTTTGAGGTAAGTGGTCACTACTATTTCTAAAAATTAAATTGTTTTGATATTATGTATTATATATAGATATATATAATATTATTTATTTATTATTTCTTCAAAGTGTTAAGTTTTACAACTTAGTAATTTTTTTTAATAGTTCAATTTAAAGCTATTTTGTATTAAATTGATTTTGAATCAGAATAAGAGTTTTCAAATACAGGTTTTATTCTGAAATTGTTTTCCAAGTGTTTTATTAATTTACTTTTTTATCTGCTTATTCAAAATTTATCTCATTTATGCAATATATTGTGTTTGATTAAATAAGCTGGGATCAAGTATGTTTTTGTTGTGATGTTTTGTGCTAAAATTTTATTTCAATTGTAATGCTCTAAATTTATGTTCCAACTCCATTTTGGTAGGTGTTGGTTCTATGCTCGTACTACTGGGAAAGTGTAGTTATGGACCCTTCACGTAGAGTATTCTATTTTGTTCTATTCCGCAGTGCACTGATTTTAGGACTAGTCCTTCAGGACACTTGATTGTTGGTGATTCTTAGACAATTTTGGATGCACTACAACGGTTTAAGTGTAGTCAGAGTGATCACCCACCGACTCAACTCTGAATTTTTGTTATGTCATTCTACTCTGAATTGCTCTGATTTGGTTAATGATTTTTTTATAAATATTATTTGTTCAATTCTCAAAATAGCTTTTGCATTGATTACTTCTGATTCTTCAAATATTTTATGTTAAAGTTTATTTTACTATTTTATAAGAATTATTTCTCCTTGATCCCTAAATATTTTTGTATGTTGTATTTCTGTTTTCAAAATCTGTCACTTACTACGCATTCATACTCACCCCGTTTTCACCACTCACACAGATAAGGAGTAGTTAGAGTTAGATAGTGGGAGCGACTACAAGACCAGCTGCAGTTCGAGGTAGTTAGAAATATTTTGTTAGTACTACTATTAGAAATTTATTCATGTTTAGGAAACTCTTTGGATTTTGTTTTGTTCCTTAGAGCTATGATATTTTAAGGATTATGTCTTGCTTTTAAGGATTGTAGTTGCTCTGCTACTTATTCTCAGAAGTTGAATTTTATAAGTTTGGAATATGTAGCCTTGCATGCTTAAGGAAAATTTATTTTCTTGAGTATGTGGAATGACATCGTTAGAGGTGATAAGTGGGCCAACCAGACCCAGGACCGGCCTGGATCGGCCGGGCCTAGGTCTGGGTCAAGGAGGACCAGGAACGGCCTGGTCCCGGGCAAGGCAGTCCCGAGCTTGTCCCGAGGCGGGGTGGGGCTATTTTAATGTATTTTTTTTTTTACAATAAAAATTAGAAACATAATTAATTTTATATGTAATAAATATTTTTAAGAAAAAACACCACATCCAATGTAAGTGGGTCTGGGTCAAGGAGGACCAGGAACGGCCTGGTCCCGGGCAAGGTAGTCCCGAGCTTGTCCCAAGGTGGGGTGGGGCTATTTTAATGTATTTTTTTTTTACAAAAAAAATTAGAAACATAATTAATTTTATATGTAATAAATATTTTTAAGAAAAAACACCACATCCAATGTAAGTTTTATTTTGTTAAAAAGTCAAACGACGCTTACAAATAATCAGAACAGGCTTATATTTTGAAATGGAAAAATGTTTCAAAAATGATGAAAAATAGAAACCTATGATCTGTGCTTAGCAACATAATTAGATCAAATACAAACTACATGTATGATTGAAAAAAAAAAATTCAAGTCTCGGTATCGGATATAACCTTGCCATCCAAACTCTTTTGGTCTTGTTGCCGGAGTGCTGCGAGACCCCAATCTCAATTGCACACGCATACTTCTACCGCCTCAGGTATCAATCTTGATGATTTCTCCAATATCAGCCGTTTTCCTACACTAAATGCTACCTCGGATGATACGGTGGAGACTGGAATGGCAAGAATCTCCTGTGTGATTATCGACAACTTGATATCTTTTGTTTCTACCACTCCAATATGTCGATGTCACTTGCCTCAAATGATGTGTTGAGATAGTCATTGTTCTCAGCTAATCCCGATGTCGTCGGTCGAGGTCGTTTGAGCATTTGGAGAGTCGGGTTGAATCTTGATGAGATTAATCTCCTTGGAGGCTCGGTTTGAGGAGATTCGGATCTTACCTTATCCGAATGTCGCTCACAATATAACTTGTATAAAGAATGCAAGTACTCGAAAGCAGTAGCAGACATAGCCAAAACATTTATATGAGACATTTCTAAATAATTATGAAAAATTCCTTCAAGCAATGTTGTTGTGCCCGTTAATTTGACATATGGGTCAAGCAAAGAAGCAACTAAAAAGATAGGTGGAATGTTTTCGAAATACTGAAGCCACTCAGCCTGCATGGCTTCGATAGTTGGTTTTAAAAATTCATCATCTTTAAACTGATGTAAAGCATATGTAATGTTCACTAAATGAAGCAAAACTTGATGAATGGTTAGGTAGTAGACACCAAAGAAAAATTCAGTAGCCTCGTAAAAAAAATTAAGTAATTTACCGGTTTTGGAACATTTTCCCCAAACTATAGTTGTAAGAAATTCACAACCCATTTTTAAGTTCATGAAATGCGTCAACAAATTTGCATACGGGAAAGCATTTTGCAACATCAAATATGTGGAGTTGCAGTGAGTTGGGCAATTCAATTTAAACCGTTTCCAAGAAAAAAAATTTTAATTTTCAAAACAAAAGCTTTTAAATTCACGAAACACTGATTTCAAATATGTCAATGAGTTCTGAATATGCAGAATTTCATTTTGGAGAACTTCAAAACCTTTTTGCACACAAAGGTTCAAAATATAACACATGCATCTAACATGAAAGAATGGATTCTTAAGAGGTGGTTTCAATATTTGACTCAAAAGGCGAGCGGCAACATCATTGTTTGAAGCATTATCAAATGAAATGCACAGGACTGTATCAGCACAAAAATAATCATGTAAAGTTTCTAAGATGCAATTGAATATGTGATAACCACTATGATCCGTTTTAATGACTCTAAATGAAAAAATTCATTTTTGCATAATCCAATCAGAATCATTCTAATGAGAAGTAACACAATAAAATGATGTGAATGCTACACAATGATCAAGACCAGAAAAATAGGCTTGCAAATCAAACTTTTCGGCATCAAATAATTTAAAGCTTTCTTTCTGAGCAGTTTTCCTAGATACTTTTTTAAATGTAGGATTAATTGTGATTTTATCCAAGATTCTAGATGCACATCTTCAGTTTTTGAAAAAGGTTTTTTAGTAAGCATTATCCAATTTACCATGCTTTCTTTACAAAATTGTTGGTTAAAACGAAAAATACCTTGCCTGCTGGCACTGGTTCTAGACCCAAATTGTGTTTGTCCTCCAGAACTAGTGAACTGGCTTGGGCCGGGTAGGTCCCACCTCTAGACATCATCCTTAGACTCCTAGGGTGGGTTTTGGGGTGTGACATTGAATATTGTGGATGCCATGATTTGGTGGAGTTTTTGTGTGTGATAATGGTTTATGTGGATTGCTTAGCAAGAAAAGAGCCTTATGTTACAAGAACTAGTTTGGATTTCCTTGCCGTAGTGAATTCATTCCATGTTAGTAAGCCTTATTACCTTAATTGGCTAGTTTGAATGGGGTATAATATGTCATAAGATTTCTGAATTAGTGATGAACATGAAGGATTCCTAGCGAATGAGATTGTCGATTTGATGTTAAATATTGGATATATATTGTTGCTACTAGAGTGTTTTCTACAATTTTTTATGGTGACGAAGTGAACTGGGGATCACTTAATCAACAAAAAACTTAAGCAAACATGATGAAGAAGAATCCACTGATTGACTTTAAGGAGTTGCCTCATGTTCAGTGTTTCAAGCACTTAGCCAAGAACAACTTTACGTTAAATAAGTGTAGTTGAGGTTGGATTAGAAGGTTTAGAAGCTTCTGAAGTTTGATGGTTGGCTTAGAATGTTTGACTACTAGGAGCCTGTATACACTAAGTTGACATTGTAGTTCCTCTCGACTTCTTAGTTTGATGCAAAGAAGATCAACTGGACAAAGAATAATGTAGTGGGTTTCCGCCTTAGTGATAATAGTTTTCAGATGAGTCTGGATGAGTCCGGTTGGAGGTGCATATTTTATAGAGAAGAGTTCATGCAAACAGAGGAGCAAAGGAACTCCTAGACCGATTTTTAAAACAACATTTGTGCTCTATTCGATAGTCACGATAGAATAGCACCGAGCTGATGAATACCAACCAAAGAGGTCTAAGGCCTATACTTTTAGATCTCTGATGATGAGATATGCCTGCCACCTCCTTACTCACTCTTTGCTGGGCAGAGGTGACAGTACTGGTATTGTCACCGAGAAGGACCTGTTTTTATTTGTACTCCATGGTGAATTAGGTTTACTGCCATCTGGTTCATGCAATTGCCTGGTTCATTCAGGAAATTACTTACTGGCTGAGGGCAGATGCTTCTCGTACTGCCAATCAAATTATGAAATTATAGACTTTTAACTACACAGAAACCAATGGAAAGAACACCTATCGCTTTATTTCATAACACTGCAAGTATCAAGGTCATATTTGATGAGTCCAAGATTGACTGCCCTACTACTTCCTCTATTTATTATCTAATCAACCAATTTAGATGGTGACTGAATTAACTATGAACTAAAGGGAACTAAACTACTGTTGCAAACAATTAATGAAAAGAAATGAGAAACAATTTGAATATCAGCAATCAATAGAAATCATGCTCTGAAATCCCCTGTCACCTACTTCTACTTTTGTTTAAAAAGTATATAGTTTTACTTAAAGAAATCCAGGATTAGTTTAACTTTTCTCTTGAGCCAGCTACACCCTATCCTTTTGTTCAACGATTGTAATCTCTTCCCAACCAAGACTGGCCAAAAATGCATTAATCTTTCCTTAAGTCTCACTATTAGGTTTGAGCCTAGTCTAAAAGTCTTATGTCAGTCTATTTCTAGACTTGCGTGCAATCTTTTCTACCCATATGGTGATAAAATCAAACATACAATTGGTTAGCTTAACGTGCCCGAAGTTAAGTATTGAATCAATAGATAAGCCATTATCAATCTAGCAATATGAAGAACTTATAGCTAGATCACAAGAAACTATATTTGATTAAACAAATATAATTATAGAAACAAGATCATCTTAGGGCTTATTTACTATAAGCATGAGTATAAAATTAGCCCATTAGTAAGAAAAAACAAAACACAACAACAATAAAAGAAAACTAGAAATAGAAGACTCTATCTTTAAATATCTTCCAGTCCAAGAAATCTCTGCTCCAATGCGAATTAAAAGATGTTGAGCATCCAAACTTTCTTCTTTAGCCCATAAGAAAAAAAGCCATCTTCACTTCAACTCCTCCATTCTCCTTACTAATGTACAGAAAAATCAAGAAAAAACCTAACATTAGCCTAACATAAGCTTGAACATGGCCATGACCTAGGCCGTGTCTTATCTCTAAAAACAAAGCCATGATTTGATTAATGATAGGTCCAAGCTTGGGCATGTAATGAGCACAAGCATGACATATTTGAACACGGTTGTGTTGGCTGCTAAAATACAAATAGAGATGGTACACGGATTCAGACATGGTTGTGAATTAAGGTGTGTCCCCATTACAACCAAATAGAAGCCCATCAAACTCTTTGTTATGTATGACCCATAATGAACTCAGTTTAGGTCTTCATGCAAGCCTATGGCTGAAATCACAAGGTTCAGTAAAGGGAGTATTATTGTGCTAAGAAATCCATATTGCAAAGAGTAAAACATTTTAGGGATCAATCTTTTACCTTTAGCAACAAATTCACAATTTTTCATACAAACTTGAATTTCTCAGTTATTGAATAAGTAAGTATAGTTCATCTTTGATGATGCATTAATTCTATTTGGTTACTTTCTTTGTTTTGGATGTTCTTTTATGTTTAGAGTTGGCATTTGCTGGGCACTAGCAAATATGTAAATGTGGAGATGTGATAAATGTCGGAGAAATGGTGATTTAACTATATAATTGAGCTTGATCAATTGAAAGACTTGCATTCTAGTATTGTTTTAATGTCTTGGTGTAGGGTGAGGAGAAAATTGCAAGTGATAGCATTCTTGCAGGTCAAGGCATAACAGTAAAGCTTCAATCAAAGGAGCTTGAAGTTGCTAGACACTGGTGCAACATCATAAAGAATTTGATGTTCTAACATATAAGGGTAGCGAGCGGATCCTTTAAGTAGTGGAGCAGCCACACCAAGAATTCAATGTGGAAACATCAATCAATTAAAATATAGAGTAACAAGCAATAAGTGGCCTATATACTAAAGAATAAGCCAATGTAAAGAAAAATGGAGGAAGATTGAGAGATGATGATATTAGGGAATTAGAGGGAAGGAAGACTATGAAAACAAAAAGAAAAGGGAGATTGAACAATGAAAATAAAGACAACAAAACCATAATAAAAAATGAAAAAAGTGAACGAATTGAAGAGGAGGCTGGAGATTAGATAAACGGTGGCCTTAAAGATCATGAGAGAGATATAAACAAGAAGAATCCTTTTGATCTTTTCCTAATTCTTTTTTCTTTATTTTTTTGATTGAGCATGGACTTTAGATATATTATTTGTTGAGCTTGTTTGAAGGCTGCTATTAGGCTAGAGTTTTCCATCTTTTAGAGCGATTGTATATCTTAGGTAATGCTTTGATGATTATTTGCTTGACTCCAGACTGTTTATTGAATTTATTATTTGGTTTGGTCTTGTGCTTATAATGAGACTCTTGGCTAGGAGTTGATTTCTTGGTGTAAATTTATCTTCAGGGAAAAAGATTTATGTTAGAATAAAGAGGCAAACAAGGTTAGAATCACTTAAGGAGAAAAAGGCCTAGGTTTCTAAAAGATGGATAGACCACATTGAGCTTAAAATCCTTTAACTTTGGGTAGATAAGGAATTGCCAATTAATATTAGAGAGATTAATAAACTTCACCTTGGGAGAAGGAATTTGTTATCGGGGAATTTTATCTACAATAAATTTTTAAATGGTTTAGGTGAATAGTGAAGAAGCTCAAAGTGGATTCCATGACGATCAATTACTGGAGGGGAATATATTTGCCACATTCATTTGACTAAGATTACAAGTAGTAGTTAGCGTTAGTTTCCCCAGAATTTAATTGGTAACTTTTAATAGTTGTAATTAGTTATGTATGTTGATCATATGTAACTTTTTATTTAATTCGAGCATTTGATTTTCTTTAGTTTTATTTTTGCAATTCTTAACTAGCCTAGTTTTGTTTAGCACTTAGATCATTATGGATAGGACTCAATCTCACTGGTTTTATTACTTATTCGACAATTGTATTCTTGTAGTGTATGCAACAAGTTTTTGGCTCCATTGTCAAGGATCAGTTAGTGATAGTTTTCTATAGCTAGTTTAAATTTTCATGTTTATGTTAATTATTTTATTTCTAGAATTTCTTATTTGTGATTTTATTTCATTTTTTTATCTCCCCATCTTGTTGGTTTAGATTATTTGTGTTATTGATGCATGCCCTGAACACTTGAGATTAAGAAAAGTAGTACAATCTTGAGTTGGAATGGATAGTCAAAGCACTTAGAAAACAATAAAAGATGGATAACCAAGTAGAAGTGAGAAGAGCTGACTTACAAAGACAAGAGCAAGAAAGGTTGGAATGGGAAAGATTAGCCCAAGAGAAGATAGAAAGAGGCAAACTTTAGCATGAAAAAATTAAGAGAGAAAATTGGCACAAAGGCAAGAAAATCCAAAATTTGGAAGGAAGCATATCATGAATTCAAGATGGATGACCAAGTAGAAGTGGGAAGAGCTGAGTTAAAAAGACAAGAGCAGGGAAGGTTGGAATGAGAAAGATTAGCCTAAGAGAAGATAGAAAGAGACAAACTTGAGCATGAAAAAATTGAGAGAGAAAATTGGCACAAAGGCAAGTAAATCCAAATTTGGAGGGAGGGTTATCATGAATTCTAAGCTGGTTAGTACTTGTGTTTTCAGCAGTAAAGACTCACAAAAAAATGTTGCCAACCAGTGGTAGGAGATAATTATCATTGGATTCAAAGGCCCATAGTAAATTTAAGGAACTTTCACATTCTTCCTCGATTAAATAATTTGCTGTAAACAAATAAATTTAGAACAGCTCCACTTAAGGATCGAAATGATCATTTTGGGAAATTTTTAGGAGTAATGTGACACCATTGAAATTAAGAGAGCTAATTTTGAGGATATCTGCCTCAATGTGTTTCCATTTTCCCTTTGAGACAAGCCAAAGAGCTGGCTCCAGACTACACCAATTGGGGGCATGATCACTTGGCAAGAAGTTGCACAAAAAATCGTTTGAAAATCTTCCCTCCAGCCTAGGCCACCAAGTTGAGATCAAAGATTAACACATTTAAGCAACATGAGCTGGAGTCATTTTGTGAAGCATGCGAAAGATTTAAAGACTTCTTTAAGAAATGCTCGAACCATGGTTATTTAGAATAGGAGTAGATTGAAATCTTTTACAATAGAATGAATGGTCAAATGAGCACCACTGTGGTTGCAGCAGCTAGAGGAAATTTGATGGCTAAGACTTTACAAGAAGCTTTTACACTTATAGAGTATATGGCATCCAAAAGTTATCAAGGGCCTTTTAGGATGTTGGGTGCAAGGAAAAGTGGTGGAATCCATGACGTTGATCAGATTACCCTGCCCACAGAACAAATAGGAGCTTTAACAAACTAGCTTGCCAATTTCATAAGTGAGGAAAGATTGGTTGAGCAAGTGATAATGGCAAGTTTATTTGATTACACATTAGAGCATGAACAGGAGCAAGTGTTCAATCAAGGGTTCAGAAATCAAGATGCCAATGGTTATGAAGGAATTAGGAGGGTACCTAATCGATCAGGTTTTGGTCAGCCTCCTATGGAAAAGAAGCTATAACTAGAAGACTTGCTTGGAACAA
Source organism: Aquilaria sinensis (assembly GCA_005392925.1). Taxonomy (NCBI): domain Eukaryota; kingdom Viridiplantae; phylum Streptophyta; class Magnoliopsida; order Malvales; family Thymelaeaceae; genus Aquilaria; species Aquilaria sinensis. The sequence goes on along the minus strand of SMDT01002598.1, from coordinate 48,005 downwards.
TCACAACCAAAAAAAGCAATAGATTTGCACAAAATGAGATATGGAAGGATAACATTGAGATGCCAAAGACAAGCATATGATTTTTGGTGAAAAATTTGGAAACAATAATAGAACAGGTGGCTAAAGCTATAGAATTCACTTAAACAAGGAAACCTCCATAGCTATACTAAAATGAATCCAAGGGAGCAATGCAAGTCAATTAACTTCAGATGTGACAAAGAATTGAAAATGTAAGCTAAAGAGTAAGCTTGAGAGCTCCCTTCCAACCAAAGAGAAGGAATAGGAAGGATCGGTCCAAGAGTAGGAAGAAAAAGGGGTTGAAGAAAATGCATTTGAAAAGAAAAGAGAAGGTACCTCAATTCCCCCCACCTTTTCCTCTTTCAACGTCACATATTCCATATGCTCAGATGTTTCAGAAGAGGAAGAAGTTGGATATGCAATTTTTAAAATTTTTTTGATATCTTCAAAAAGGTGGAAATCAATATTCCTTGTTAGAGGTAATTTAACAAGTGCCTAACTATGTTAAGTTCCTTAAGAGGATTATGTCTAACAAGAGAAAATTTGGGGAATTTGATAAAGTGATGAAGACTAAAAAATGTAGTGTCATTTTGCAAAAATAAGTTACCTAAAAGATTTCAAGATCTTGGTAGTTTTACCATTCTACATGACATCGGCACTTCTTACTTTAGCCAGGTGTTATTTGATTTGGATACAAACATAAATCTTACGCTATCCTTGATCTTTCATATGTTAGGTTTGGAGAAGTCAAGCCTTCCACCATTTTCATACAACTTGCAATAGATCACTCACTTATCGAAGAAAGATAATAAAGGAAGTGTTAATGAAGGTTGACAAGTTAGTGTTTCTAGTGGACTTTTTTGTACTTGACATGGAAGAAGATGAAGATATTCAATCATCCTGGGTTGACCATTTTTAGCCACCAAAAAACCTTTGATTGATGTAGAAGTTGGAGAGCTTACCTTGAGAGTGGACAAGGAGTAAGAGGTGTTCAATGTCTAAAAGTTTTACCAAAATCCAAATGATGTGCAAACATGCAAATAGGTTGATGTGATTTTGCCTTTTGTGGTAAAATATTTCCCCTCTATTATTTCTAAACATCTATTAATAACATGGCTGGAAGGTAATGTTGATATGTGTGATTTTTTTGAAGAGTCTTCTATGGCAAGTGCTTTTAATTCTTTGACACATTTGAAGTCAGTTTCCTCAGATTCTAGGAATCATTCCTTATTCTTTGTCTTTGTCACATTGGGGATAACATTGGATTTGAGTTTAGGGAGAAGAATTAAGGTTACATAGTGTAGTTTTTTTTTTGTTAGTGCTTGTCAAGCTAGTGATGTAAAACTCGATGCTTATCGGGAGGCAAATTGAGGATTTATTTTAATTTCATTTTCTTGTCATTAAGTATTTTATTTACTTAATTAGTAAGTAAAATAAATTTTCTTTTAGTTTTTTATTTTTTCTCCATTATAGAACTAGAACAATGTAATTTTGGGGAAATAATTTTGGTCATATGAGATTGAAAGCCATAGAGTTTGAGTGTGTCATCCCTATTGTTACTCAAAGATTGATGTAAGAGAAAAAGAGGTGCAATTTCCTCCCCAACCCTCAGCGAGTCTTGGTTAATATTCTCAGGTGCACTCTACCATGCTTATCTTTTTCCTTTCACATTTAAAACAAGGTTCATACTAAGTGTGGGGGAGATAATATTTGTTGTTGTGCTCCAGTGATTTGTGATGTTTGATGCATTTAGCTGACACATTTATACGTTAGAGTGGTTTTTTTATTTCATGCATTATACCAACTTGTTACTAGGCATTAGGTTCATGGCATGCTTATGCACTTTCTTTTCATGTTTTTTTTAAATTTTTCTTAGAGTGATTCGCATCTAATGGTAGTAGCATGGTTAGGGATATGTAATAGTATTTAGGTTGTTTGATGCATCATAGGGACCTCAAATGGTGATTAATGTTCTGCAAAGATGAGATTCTTTCTTACTCAATGTTGTTAAATTCATGTAAGTTATTAAATAGTGTATTTGTTGGTTTTTGTAGAAATTAACTTGGTGAGTATTTTGAGCCTAAATGATCAATTTATTGATGATATGTGATTCTTCCTATTGTTGAGTGAGCTTTACCTTGTGATGGATCTAAATTTGCTTGAAGACCTTTGTGGACATACATTGTTGAACATAGCTTTAGAGTTGATGATGACAATTTATGATACACTCCTTACTCCAAAATAGCTATTTGTATATAGGTTATTTATTCATTAATGAGCCCTTTTGAGCCTATAGCCTATTTCTTTCATGAACCTAACATTAGAACTTCTATCCCTTTCACTTATATCCTTTTTACAACTAAATTGCTACTAAGGTGTAAAGAGAGTTCTGGGTTAAAAATGTAGATGGGTCAAGTTTGAAGTTGGGAGAGTGAATGAAATGTGTAAGGGTAGGAGTTTGTGAGCATAATTTTTAATGCATAGGCTGGATTCATTTGGGAATGAGTAGTTGTGTTGTAAAGAACTTGGATCCTAAGTGAGAAATTTTGGTGTGTTCCCCATCTTTTGCTTAAAAATAAAAAAAAGAAATAAGTAGGGTTAAAAAGTTTGGACTTTGCCTTAGAGTTTAGAAGGATTGAGGTAATTTGCATATGCTTTTGTGTGATGGGCAGGTAGTGTGTTGACTATGAAGAATAGTGGTTCAAAATTTTATGAGCATTATACTTTGATAGCAATTTGAACTCCACTAAAAAAGCCTTCTACTAATACAATTCCTTACCGAACCTGACTCCATTATATCTAAAGAGAAGCCCATTAAACTCTTGGTTATGTGCAACCTATAATTAAGTAAGTTTAGGTCTTCGTGTAAGCCTATTTTTTAAATCACAAGGTGAGATAAAGAGAGTATTATTGCCTTTAGAAATCCATATTGCAAAGAGTGAAACACTTAGGAAGCAATCTTTTACCTTTAACAACAAATTCACAACATTTCATATTTATTTTAATTTCTTAATTATTGAGTAGGTAAGTGTATTTTATCTTTGATGAAGCACGAATTCTATTAGGTTGGCTTGTTTGTTTTAGATGTTTTTCTATGTTTAGAGTTGACATTTGCTAGGGACTGGCAAATATGTAAGTGTGGGGGTGCGATAAATGTTTGGAAAATAGTGATTTAACCCAATAATTAAGCTTAATTAATTCAAAGACTTGCAGTCTCCAAGCATTGTTTTGATATCTTGGTGAAGGTTGAGGAGAAAATTGCATGTGGTTGCATTCTTGGAGCTCACGATGTGACAAAACAGCTTCCATAAAAAAAGCTTGAAGTTGCTGGACACTAATGCAATAGCACCAAGGGTAATCCTTTAAGTGGCAGTAGGGGAGTAGCCACACCAAGAATTTGGTGTGGCAACATCAATCAATTAAAAAAGCAGGGCAACATACAGTAAGTAGCGTATCTATTAAACAATAAGAGTACAATTCCGTGTTGAATTTCGGATCGAAATCTCATCACTTTTTCCAGAGTGCAAATCCATCGAGTCCTGTTTCCTTCATCACTCTGATGGCCCCAGAATTGTCTTCGTTTCTCAGTTACTTACTTGAGACAACTACGCCTCCTAGAGTAGAGTGATGACGATTGGATTTTCCTACAAGAATCGGCCAGGTTTCACTGATGGCACGCTTATAAAGCCTCAAGGTACTGATCTTGAACAACTTAATTCATGGATTAGGAACAATATCATTGTTATTTCGTGGATCCTTAATTTCGTATCTAAAAAGATCTCATCTAGCATTATTTTTGCTGAGACTGCTCATGAAATTTGGGTTGATCTTAGAGATAGACTTTAGCAAGAGAATGGCCCTTAAATTTTCCAACTTTGGAAGGAACTAATGAACCTTACTCAGGGTCAGGATTCCATTGGCTGCTATTTTACAAAGTTCAAAACCATCTGGGAAGAGCTGAGTAATTATATGCCCGTTTGTTCATGTAGCAAATGCTCTTATGGAGGTGTTAAGGAGCGTAGTGCTCATTATCAAATGGAATATATAATTTTTTTCTTATGGGATTGAATGATTCTTTTTCTCAAGTCAGGGGTCAGATCTTGCTGATGGATCTTCTCCCTCCTATCAGTAAGGTTTTCTCATTGATTTCCCAGGAAGAACACCAGAGAAAAAATGGTGTTCAAGAAAATGGCAACACTGATGTAGTTAACTCAACCATGGCATTTGCTGCCAAAGCAAGTAGGTTCGAGAAACTTGCAAAACCTACTGATGGAGCTGGTCATAAAGGACAAAAGAAAGACAGACCATATTGCACGTACTGCAAGTTTCATGGTCACATAATAGATAAGTGCTTTAAGTTGCATGGATATCCTCCGGGTTATAAACCAAAGTTTTGTGACAACATGCGTCCTTTGACAAATGCGAATTCAGTGAACCAGGTGCCTGCATATAATCAGAACCCAGCTTCAAGTGTGACCAACAATGTCTTCCCAGATCTTGACCTTGCTCAGTATCAGCAATTTATGTGAATGTTGTCTATAAACTTAGCTTCTCATCACATCACTAGGGATGATCAAGCCAATAATGCTGTAGCATTCACAACAGGTACTTGCTTCTTTGTTATGCTCACTGAAAATTTTTCTTCTTCTCAACACTGGATCGTTGATTCTGGAGCAACATGACATATTTGCTCCATTGCATCTGCTTTTTTGTCTATGAAACGGATTGAAAATTCGACAATAACCTTGCCAAATCATACAAGAATTCCAGTAACCTTTGGCGGTGATGTTTGACTCAGTCCTTCCTTGGTACTTCAGGATGTGTTGTTTGCGCCTGAATTCAATTTCAATCTGTTGTTTGTTAGTGCTCTTACTTCTGAAACAACACTTACCATCAATTTTCTCTTTGATCATTTTATAATTTAGGAGCCCAGCAGCCAGAAGATGATTGCCAAGGGTAGAAAGGTTGAAGATCTCTATGTTCTCCATGTTGATGATTTAAAGTTTACACCATCACCTGTTTTTGTTAATGTTATGTCTGCTCATATTTGGCACAATAGATTGGGTCACCTTTCTTTCAAAAGACTAATAGTTTGCAATCCCATTCATCTTGTGATGTTTCAGAACTTAATAAGGAACCACCTCGCTATGTTTGCCCATTGGCTAAACAAAGAAGACTATAATTTGAATCACATAATCACTTGTCTCAATCTATTGTTGATTTAAGTCATTGTGAAAAATGGGGACCATATCATGTTTATTCTCACAATGATTTCAAATATTTTTTAACTTTAGTGGATGATTTTTCTGGTTTTACATGGTTGTATCTCCTTAAACACAAGTCTGATGTGATTTCCATCATCCCAAAATTTTTCAAAATGGAGGAAACTCAATTCAATGCCAAGATAAAAAATTTTCATTCCAATAATGCTCTAGAGTTGGCTTTCCATGATTTATTCAGTTCATTGGTGGTAATCCACCAGTTCTCATGTGTTGAACGGCCACAGCAAAACTCTGTCACAAAAAGAAAACACCAGCACCTATTGAATGTTGCTTGGGCCCTTTACTTCCTATCTCGGGTTCCTCGCCAGTTCTAGTCTAATTGTGTACTCACTACTACATATTTGATCAACCATACTCCATCACCACTTCTGCGTAACCACACTCCTTTTGAAGTCCTACATGGAACAAGTGCAGATTATTCACATTTTCGAGTCTTCGACTGCCCGGCCTTTGCTTCTACCCTCACGACGATGAGGACCAAGTTTGATCCATGATCTTGACTTTGAGTAGTCATTGGATACCCACCAGGAATTAAGGGATACCATCTATATGATGTTGCCATGAAATAAATCTTTGTTTCTCGAGATGTCATGTTTCAAGAAGAGATTTTTCCCTTCCACATGATTACCCATTCAAATGGATTAATTGATTCCTTTCTAGATTTTTTTCTACCTATCTCACACAAGGTCCATGACTCCATGCACCAAACTAATACATCATCTTCGCACCAACATGGGGGACTTATTTGCACTAAGATCACTTCAGCTTTACCTACTACTACTCCCAGCTCGAATGAGAACCATGCACATACTTCGAATCTAAGATGATCCTCACGGATTCACAAACCTTCATCCTACCTTCAAGATTATCATTGCAACCTCAGCTCCCACAAGGCTTTCTCTTCCACTTGCTCAATGCCATACCTTCTCCAAAAGGTTCTATCCCATCAATCTATATCCATTTTGTATAAGCATTTTGTAATGCAAGTTTCTTCTTATTTTGAACCTCAATTTTATTGTGGTGAAACAGGGCCCTAGTGCTTTGATTTGCTAACACTAGTATGCTCTTATGAAACTATGATCCCACTTAGATTACAATTGGCTAGTTATTACTTGTGAAGTATCTTAAATCATTACGTGCAATTAGTTACTTAGCCTACCCTGCATAAAAAATATGCATGCATGATCCTGGCTGCGTGATAACAATAAATTAAAACAACATTGAAAATATTGCCATGGCAGTTAACAAAAATACAATTCAAAACAAGCTACGATGTAAAAAAATCTTTAGTTACTTTAACTTCAAGCAACAACTATGTGCATACTTTAAAAACTTATATGTGCCCAAATGTAAGCCTAGTGTTATACACACCAATGAACACTAGTTGAGGCAATATTTTTGTATGAAAATACCATACATATAGAAAAAACAACATATATGTACTAAGATCTATCCCTAGCTCTTCACCCAAGCAAGCTAGCTTCAAGTGATGAGCCACGCTTTCCATGTACTCACTTTTCCTCAAACTGTAAGGCAAACACTTTGGTCAGTACTAGCTTATACTATAAGTGGCTTTAAAACAGAAAATTTTCCCCACTTAGAGAGTACCTTCAAACCAACAAAACTTAGCCTTAGCACCTGTGCATTACCAACTTATAAGCTTGACTAGCCCGTTTAATACCTACACAAAACTTAAAGGGTGAGTACTCTAAAGTACTCTGTAAAAGATTTGGTACCTGCAGAGGGAAACAAAGGCAAACATGCAATGCGCAACCAACATATATTTATATAAATAATAAATAGAATAAAACATTTAATCAAACAACACAAACAAGAAAAACACAAGCAATTAATAAACAACAACGGTAATGCAATGTAATGTATGGATGGATGAGTAAATGCACATGTTTATGCACTTAGGACTTGGGACCTTTTGGACACCACTCAATCCCTGGACACACTTGGCCTCTACCCTTGGGTCATCAAGTGTTCTAGACCCTTCTCGGGTCCCTCTCGAAAGCCGAAGGTTCATGACCTCACCCCTTGGCTATTGGAGGACTCATACAATACTAGGTCTCTCCTTAGTACTCTATTAGTGACTTAAGGAACCTCACCCATCTACTTTTCCTTAGCCCTTTTAACCACTCACTTATTACCCATTTATCGATGCATACTTAAATCTTAGGGGCACTTTTGAGTCCTGTTAGGATGGAACCTAAGGCTTAGGAATTAATTTGGGACACTTAGAAATAAGGTTGGCACAATTCAGGCACAATGTTGTAGTATTGCATATTGTGGTTCAACAGCATTTTGACTTTATAGAAGCTGCTAGAAATGATGAGATAGCAATGAAAAACTTGGTGTGATAGCATTACACATTTTAGCAAGCCTTTTCTTCCTTTTGAGCTTGATACAATCGCATCAAAATAATCAGTGCGACCGCATTAACCCTAAGAGCTACTTTTCTTCGCCTCTTTCTCGATCAATCTTTCTCCAAACCTTACCTAAATCAGTTCCAATCACTTTTGGGTCATTCTAAATCTCTACCAAGTGTTCTAAAACTAATTATGCACCATTTAATTAATCCATAACATAAATCCCTTATCTCAAATGAAGATTTTCCCAAATCAAGCAATTATTCACTTGAAGCTCCATTGGAGTTCCTTCCAATTCCAAGGTTGAATTAAGCCAAATCAGACAACAATGGCAGAAAATTAAGACTACTTCTAACCATTTAACAAGCTTAGAACTAACCCACAAGGATAAAAAATGCTTACCTTAGGCTTTGAACCAAAAACTTGCAAGAATAACTTCAAATGCACCAAATACACCATAAAAGAGCTAAGGGCTTGTTGGGATGGCTTTAGGACCTTCAATTTTTATGGAATTTTAGATAGATTGGGAGGTTTGATAGTGAGGAGCCATGGAGAGATGGGAAATATGAAAATGGTGGATGGAGGAGATGATGAATAGTTCCATCTTCTCCAATTATAAAGCAAACCATTCCAACTTAGCCCAATTCTCTTCCACATGTCACTTTGGCCCTCAAACTTAGCTTTGAATCACTTAGGCCACTTAAACTCTTCCAACACCATCACTCCTTGGTCCCATTGAAAGCTTTTTCTTACCCAAACACTTTTCCATTAAGTCACCTAAGCCATTGTGAGACATAATTGCTCAATTTCTCACTTTACAGTTAACTTTCACTTTTGGTTCAAATGGCTAGAAACACTTATGGTCTTAAATTATTTAGTAAAAATACTACAAAACTATGGTCATGCCACTGACTTGGGCCAAAATTACCATTTTACCCTTTTTACCATTTAGGTGCCAATTAACACTTAGGAACCCTTATAGAGCTTACTTTAGTTGCTTAGCTTGTTTAATAAAAATTATTTGAGAAAAATAAATTTGGATTTACTTACCTTTGCATCAAAACTAGGAGAAGTACATGGAAAGCCTTCATATTCTCCCCACCTTAAGAAATTTGGTCCTCCAAATTTTGATTCTTAACTGAGCACCACACTTGGGTGATAATCCTTTTACATCTTGCTTAGTTTTCTTACTCACGGTCTTGTCCTTACTATGTTTTCCCATATCTTCTTAACGACAAGCTCATTTCATGTCCTTAGCTTCTTAAGGTACTCCATTAAAGACCTCTCCTTGGAGACATTACTTTTGGGGTGGACACTTTGCCTTGATTCACAAGGCACATCCTCATACTCCCAATTTTCACTTAAACCTATGTAACTTGGAGCTAACTTGTTCCCTTTCGGGCATTCTCCTCGTTGGGGTACTTTTGGGAGTGCTTAGTCTCCTACATGAAGTTTTTACCCTTGGTGAGACTTATCACAATTTTATGCCTCACTTCGACTTTCAAGATTCACTTTAGTGTTTCTTGGTCACCACCACCTTAGTGCTTTTGGCACATTTCAACTTGACAGCACTTGCACCCATCTTAGGTATTTAAGCCACCTTGGTTACATTATAATTTTATTGTCACATAGTGCCTTTTAGTACTCTGGACACTCTTTTGACTTAGCAACTCTTATGCCTGACTTAGGCACCCAAGCCAATTCTTAGGTGCACCCTTAAATCTTGTTGCCACTTAATGCCATAAGCACATACTTTCCATGATAATTTATCCTTGGCATCACTACCTTTTAGCGCCTTGAGTATGGTATCATTTTTTTGGAGACTTACCCTTAGCTTTCTTAGGTAGCTATTTCACACTTACTACCTTAGGGTCCCTTAGCCACTGTAGGCACTCATAAGCTTGACACCCTTGCTATGGTATAGGTTCCTTAGTCTACATAGACTTCTCATATTTTGGGTGTCCTTGGGTGTACCATATATTACCCAATTCTTCAAAACTTGACTCCTCTAGGTAATCATTTAACAAGCTCAAGTCCTTGACTACTCTTTAGTCATTTAGTCATTTCTTGGCCCTTAATTCTTAATACACTCATAGCGTGCTCCATCACTCTTTATTACCTAGGAGTCATTCCTTAATTAGCTTGGCCTTCTCTAGTTGCAATGTATTTTAATCCATACTAGCCTTTTCTTAGGTCTCTTGACATTACTTAAGACCAATTTTTAGCACCATTAATCAACTTGCTTAGGTGCTTTAAATAACCCACACTATCCAACACGTCACTGCCGTGACCCTTAGGCTTTAGCTTAATTACTGGGCCACCTTGGTGTATACTTGGCATTGAGTTCTCTTGGGATCCATGAGCTTTCTTAACTTTTCTTAGGAAGCCTTAGGACTTTTGGTGTTTAACCTTTCATGGTCCCCTTTTAGCTCCTACACTTGGGTACACTTTGTGTTCCAGAACTCATGCCACACCCTTGGCCTTAGAAATTTCAGTTCACATTGTTTTAACTTAGCACTCAACAATTGGGGCCTTTATACTTATCTTGATTTCTCATGGAATCCATAGGTTCTTTCTTAACACCCTAACCCTATCAGGTTAACACAATCTGAGTGCTACCCATGAGTGTTCTTAACATAGTCTTATACATGAATGAGACTTACTAACCTTATGCTTTCTTTAGGACCACTTCGGTGCCTACATCTTACATCCCGACAATTGGGCACATCTTTAGGTCTTTATCTCAATAGCCCATCCTTGTGCACTAACCACCATGATTAGGTAGTGTGATTTACACACTCATAGCCCATAGTGTGCACACCCTTAGGCTTACCTAAGGCTTACAACCTCTTTATGCCTGGGGAAGTCTTACTTGGCACCTCTTTGGCCCATATTTTACTTAAGTACTTGAAGTTTCCTTGAACACTAAGATTTCCTATAGCCTTTATTATGACTCATTCTCATGGATTTTTAGTGTTTCAAGGCTATCATTCTGCAACTCAGCTTTTGGGACTCTTTGGGTAGTTTTAACAACGTTAGCTTCAACAATATTACCTCAAGGTTTTAGTTATTTTCTTGGCCACCTACTTGCTCAAGGGTCTTTTTTAGTCATCAGCTAACCACACTTAACTCTTAAACTACTCAGGTAACTTCATACCTCTAGGACAATAAGAATCCTATTTGCTTCTTAGGCTTAGCATGCTCACTTAATTTTTCAGTGAACCTCAGCTTTCATTTGTCTTGAACCCACTAATGAGGATATTACCTTTACTTACACATATCTTTAGCTTTCTATATTTAAGACCTTAACTCAACATTTACACCCATCTATACTTTTGTCATTTCTCTCTAATTTATCCAGGACCCTTCGATAGTGGAGTATACTTTGGACCTTAATGTCCTCTTTCTTATTGATAAGCTTATATTTATTATATTTATTTCTCTCATATTTAGTATGTTTTAATATGTTTTGAACCTTAAATATATATTTTGAGTATGTTTTGTAGCTTAGAGCATATCTGGACTTAATTGATTGAAAGTGAATTTAATTTGCCATTTTACAGGTTTTAATTTGGTTGTGCTCTTTCAGGATGTTGACCGATTGGTGATGTTCCGGTATAAAAATTATATCTTGAAATACAGAGATCGGAATGAGGTGATTCTTGATTCATTGGAAAGCTAACATCTGGAGCTACAAATCACATTCAGACCATGAAACCCAGTTTGCACGTTAAGAGGGTCAAATTCAGCTTCAAAGTCGCGATTTACGAGTCACCGCCGGTTCAGAAGCAGTTGCGGTATTTTGGACATATCTTTGGCTGTAGATGTCCGTTTTATGCGATTCAGGTGTCGTTTCGAAGATAAGAAAGAGATATACAACTTTTATGCTTTGAGTTTTGAGAAATAATGGCTGAATCAAGGTCGAATATCAGCTTGAAGTTGCTGTTGCTGTTCTGGAGCATTGCTTGGCTGACAACTTTGAAACCTTATAGTTATTTTGAATCTTTTTATTTGTTTGGGGTACTTTTGTAACAATATAGAAAATTTAGGGAGTTTTTATGAGTTTAGCCATAGGTTTTAGTTTTTTTAGGTTTTTAAGTTGGCTGCCGCCGCACCCCAGGCTCCATCTTCTCTTTTTCGCTTTTAGTTTTTTTTCAATTGTTCTTTGTTTCTCTTCCGATCATGGCTGAGTAATTTTTTGGTTCAGTTCTAGGGACGATTTCCATCGCCAACACCGGTTGTGAGGATTGATTTTTCTTGCTTAAACTTTCTTTAAATTCAAGTATTTACTTCATTGTTGTTCAGATTTATTGCAATTAATTTTCCTGTTCTCGCTTGTTGAATTGGTTCTGCAATTGCAAATCTGCTTGATTTTCTTTCAACCGCTTAGGTGAAGAATTCAATTAGAAGCAAGTGAATTGATTGGAGATTGCTTTTATTTCTGGTTAGTTCATACGAAGAAGTAAGACAGGTTAAATTGTTCAAGCTTTTGGATTGTTGCCTGGAATAAACTTTTTGGGTTAATTGTTCTTAATGCTAGTTTTGAGATAATTAGAAATTGCTTTTCAATATCTAGTTACTCAAAATTAAGAAATTAATCTGAAGCTTTTTCTGATTAATTTTACTGCTGAATTCTTAGGGTTCTTTTTAGCTTTAAAGAGAGTCCTGTTTATTTGCTTGAATTGAAGAAATATTTTCTTTCGATGATCAACTGCGTGATTGGAATGGATAATCAACCCTGAACTGAGCATTTTTAGTATTGGTTAATTTCGTTTTGATTCTACAGTTAATTTATTTCAGCTTTTAATTGAAGAAACCCCCCAATCTTTTATTTCAGTTTTCTGACAGGAAGCTTTCAGTAAAAAAATCTCCTTTGGGATTCGACTTGGTTTTCACTGCTAGACTATAAATTTATTTATTCTGAGTTGTTAGGGATACCAGAATTATTTTTGGCGGTTTCGACGACCGGCCACTTATGAACCTTTAGGTTAACTTAGGTATGCACTCCTAGCTTTTTGGTTTAAAGCTTTATGCACTCTTAGCTTTTTGGTTTAAAGCTTTCTTAGCTCCTTGAAACTAACAAAGAGCCCCATTATCTAAATTGATTGAACTCCTAAACATTTGAGAACACTGCACAACTTACTTTCACTCTTAATTAGCAGCCTTAGGTTAACACAAACCATAACAAAAATACTAGGCATAAGTCTAGTACTTGGAGTTCATTCTATCTCCATGGGTGTTCTCATCATCTATAGGTCCCGGTTTTTTAAAATTGTTTAGGAGGACTCCTTTTTAACTTACTTAGGTTGTCCTTAAAGCCACTTGGCTAATGTTGCTTTCATGCTCCCCGCTTACACTCGCATTATGGGTTCTAATTTTTTAGGGATCCAAATGTTACCCTTTTGGTCTTTAAGGCCCAGGTTAACTCTTGAACCTTGACCATCTTACCAAAATCAACGGACTCCTCTTTCTAAGGAACTATACCTTTATAGACAATTTCGTAGTTTTGAGATCTGTGGGTTATGGTTTTAACCTTCACTTAACTAACTTATCACAATTACCATGAGTCCTTAGGGTTACATTTACTTTTCTTCACTTGCAACTTTAGGTTCCTAAAGTTAACTCTTGGCTTTTTAAGCCCTCTTACCTTAGTTACGGGTGTTTGGAGAATTCAATCTTGCCTTACTTTGTAACCCTTAGTAACTTGTGTGCAACACTTCTCAAAGTCTGACCGGTCATAATTGTCTTAGAGGGGTCCTTTTTTAAACTATCCTTATAGTGCATAAAATATTCCTTGCACTATAGCTACAAGTTTGATCAACTTAACGCTCAACTTATGGCAAGACTTACCAACTCTTCCATGCAAGTCATCCTTACTCTTTGGATACTTCCAAGGGTCACTTATGACTGGCATGGTTAAATCAGCTCTTATGCCTCATAATCGATTCCTTTCGTAAGTGTTGCCGCACCAAGCAATAAACCATAACTATAGATCACTGCATACCTGCTACCCTTGATCTTCTAAGTGAAACCTTAACCACTCTAAGGGTGGTCTAATTTTGGGCTCTTATTGGTTCACATGCCCACACTTCTTTCACAATCCTACCTTTCTAGGCAAGCTAGTCACAACCATAGACATAGTAGTTTAAAAAATAAAAACTACCTACTACTATGCTGTAAACTAAAAGGTACCTCTTTTTTCTTTTCTGGCTCCTTGACTAATCAATTGGTTTGAATAAGTATTCTTGGTTACCTTTGAGAACTAGCATCACTTTGTTGGTGATTGAGGCATTCTTAACCTTAGCCTTGTTCAAGCCTTGACCTCAAGTATATTCATGCTCTTAGTCCTTTACCTTCATAGTTTCCAAATACCTAGCATATAACCCCCTTTTTTTGGTTTGTGTTGCTCTTCTTTAGTTCTCCCTTGGGTTCCATGGACTCTAGATTAAATGGTCCTTGCCAAGCTCTTGCTTTGGGCTTCAACTTACCTTGGGGTGGATAAGTTGTTCACTTGGCCCGAGTGCACATATGGTCTTAATGCGCCTTAACCCTTACCTCATGGCCTAACGCTCTCTTAGTGTCCATGTTGCCCTTGCCCTTGTTTATTGATAGTTCACTTGGCCTCGGTGCACCATTTGTGACTTAGTGCCCCTTAGCCCTTACCTTTAGGCTCTTCGACTACTTGTCAAATTCTGTCCTTATCCACATAACTGTAGACATTTCTTTGACCTTGGTCTTGCCTTTAGGGTAAGGATTCCTCATTTGGTCTCAGTGTAGTAGTAGGCCTTAGCATACTTCAACCTTCACCCGTTAGGCATTAACCATGATCTCCCATTCTTCGAAGGTTGAGCATGCTCCTTGGGTTGCTCACACCGTAGTGCTACTGGGACTGTACAACAAATTTGCCACCTTCCCTATGGCTAACACCATAGGGCCACTTGGACCTTTGCTCTGTCCCTTTCCTCAATACCAAAGCCTTATTGGGTTCCTGTTGATATACCTGCAACCAAAGTTATATGACAACTCCAGGAATACTTATAAGAAGTACTAAGCACACTAAGCACAAGGACATACTTGGATCTTAGCCACTTATTACCTCTACAAGGACCAGTGATCTGCTCTAATACCAACTGTGCCAGAATAAGGTCCCAGTACCCTATTTGCTAACACTGGTTGACTCTTAGGGAACTATGATCCCACTTAGGTTAAATCGGCTAGTTATTACTCATAAAGTATCTTAAATCATAACGTGCAATTAGTTACTTAGCCTACCCTGCATAGAAAATATGCATGCATCATCCTGGCTATGTTATAACAATAATTAAAACAACATTGAAAATAATGCCATGATAGTTAACAAAAATACAATTCAAAAGAAGCCAAGAAGTAAAAAAACTTTAGTTGCTTTAACTTCAAGTAACAACTATGTGCATACTTCTCAAACTTATATGCACCCAAATGTAACCCCAGTGTTATGCACACCAATGGACACTAGTAGAGGCAATCTCTTTGTTTGAAAATACCATACATATAGACGAAATAACATATATCTACAATGATCCATCCTTAGCTCTTAACCCAAGCAAGCTAGCTTTAAGTGATGAGCTATACTTTTCTTGTACTCACTTAGCCTCAAACTGTAAGGTAAACACTTTGGTCAGTACTAGCTTATACTATAAATGGCTTAAAAACATAAGATTTCCCCACTTAGAGAGTACTTTCAAACCAATAAAACTTAGCTTTAACAGCTACCTTTACCAATTGTTAAGCTCGACTGGCCCACTTAATACCCACACAACACTTAAAGGGTGAGTACTCTAGTACTCAGTAAGGGATTTAGTACCTATAGGGGAAACAAATGTAAACATGCAAAGTGCAACAAACATATATTATATAAATAACAAATAGAACAAAACAAGCTATCAAATAACACAACAAAGAATAAACGCAAGCAATTAATAAATGACAACAACAATGCAATGTAATATATGGATGGATGAGAGAATGTAGATGTTTATGCACTTAGGACTCCCTTACACTCGAAGGTGTTCTTAACTACCATGAGCTCATATGACTGGGGTACTTGGATGTTGGCCCTTGTATCTGATGCTAGCACTTGATTAAACCCCATGAGGTCCTCCTTATGGGCGCTTTAAGTAAGATATCGCTTAGTTGACCTTGCCCACCTTTTATGGGCTACCAGAGTAAATCGTCATTTAATCACCTCTTACTTGTAAGTTCCCCTTACTTGTTATGCTGGGTAATTGAATGTAGGGGCCAAACTTCACCAAGTCCTCTTGAACTTGATTTGGGGAACTTAGTAGATTCACTTACCGAGCAAATTGACTCAATTGGGACCTTTTGAGCACCGCTCAATACCTGGAGGCACCTGGCCTCTATCCTTGGGTCATTAAGCATCCTAGACTCTTCTTGGGTCCCTCTCTGATGCCAAAGGTCATGACCTCAACCCTTGGCCATTAGAGGATTCATACAATTCTAGGTCCCTCCTTAGTACCCTATTTGTGGCTTAAGGTACCTCACCAATCCAACTTTCCTTAGCCCTCTTAACCACCGACTTATTACCCAATTATTGATGTATACTTAAATTTTAGGAGCACTTTTAAGCTATGTTAGGATGCTATCTAAGCCTTAGGAATTGATTTGGGATAATTAGAAATAATGTTGGCACAATTCACGCACAATGCTGTAGCATTGCATATTATGGGACGACAGCATTGTGATTTTATGGAAACTGCTAGGAATGATGAGATAACACCAGAAAACTTGGTGTGATAGCATTACACATTTTAGGTAGCCTTTTCTTCCTCCTAATGTCAATGTGATCACATCGAAATAATCAATGTGACTGCATTAATCGCTGGAGCTACTTTTCTTCACCCCTTTCTTGGCTAATCTTGCTCTAAACCTTACTCAAACCAGGTCCAATCACTTTTGGCTCATTCAAACTCTGTCCTAAGTGTTCTAACACTACTTATGCATTATTTAATCATTCCATAACATAAATCCCTTACCTCAAATGAAGATTTTCCCAAATCATGAAACCATTCACTTAAAGCTCGAATGGAATTCCCTTAACTTCCAAGCTTGAATTCAACCAAATCGGACACCAAAGGCATGAAATTAAGATGATTTCTAACCATTTAACAAGCTTAGAACTAGCTCACAAGGACAAAAAAATGCTTACTTTAAGGTTTAAACCAAAAACTTTCAAGAATAACTTCAAATGCACCAAATACACAAAAAATGAGCTAAGGGCTTGTTGGGATGCCTTTGGGACCTTCAATGTTGATGGAATTTTGGGTAGATTTGGAGGTTTGATGAGTAGGAGCCTTGGAGAGAGGAAAGCTATAAAAATGGTGGATGGGGGAGATGATGAATAGTTCTATCTCCTCCAATTATAAAGCCAACAACTATAACTTAGCCTAATTCTCTTCCATTTGTCACTTCGGCCCACAAATTTAGCTTTGAATCACTTAGGACACTTAAACTCTTCCAACAACATCACTCCTTGGTCCCATTGAAAGCTTTTTCTTACCTAAACACTTTGCCTTTAAGCCACTTAAGCCATTGTGAGACATAATAACTTAATTTTTCACTTAGTTCATTTTTCACCCTTAACTTTCACTTTTGGTTCAAATGGCTAGAAATACTTATGGTCTTAACTTATTAGCTCAAAACACTTGCATGAACCTAATTTCACCAAAATTACACATGGCACTGACTTGAGCTAAAATTAACATTTTTCCCGTTTTCCCTTTTAGGTCCCAATTAACACTTGGGAACCTTTATGGAGCTGACTTTAGTTGCTTGGCTTGTTTAATAAAACTTATTTGAGAAAAATAACTTGGGATTTACTTACCTTGGCATCCAAAGTAGGGAAAGTACTTGGATAGCCTTGACATTTATCACCAAGCAGTCAAGTATCTTGAATTGCTAGAAGCCATGCAAAATGAATTAAAAGCCATGGAAACAAATCACACACGGTTTGTCACAACATTACCTCCAAGCAAACATTCCATTAGCTCTAGGTTGATTTATAAGATTAAATAGAACTCAAATGGTACTATACAGAGGCATAAGGCAAGATTGGTTGCCAAAGGTTACACACAACAAGAAGGTCTTGATTTTTTTGACATTTTTCCTTTGTTGCCAAGCTGGTTACTGTAAAAGTTCTTCTTGTTGTTGCTGCTCACCAATAGTGGCATCTCTCTTAGCTTGATGTGAACAATGCCTTCCTTGATGGCGATCTTATTGAAGAAGTATATATGGATTTGCCTCTTGGATGCAATATGACACACTCTACCTGTTAAGGGGAGACACAAGTTTTCCAAGTCCCCAAGTCGATATATGACCTTAAACATGCTTCGCAGCAATGGTATTCAAAATTTTCTCACTCTCTTATTCATTTCAGCTTCATTTTGTCCAAGAATGACTATTCACGTTTTACTAAGGGCACAAGTTCTTCATTTGTTTTTCTCCCCATGCACATTGATGATATCACCATCATAAACCCTAATTTGGATACTATTGAATTTCTCAAAATTTTTCTCAATTCCCAATTCAAACTTCAGGATGTCAAAACTTTAAAATACTTTCTTGGTCTTAAGCTAGCTTGTTTAGCTAAGGGCATTGTTCTATCTTAGCAACACTACACATTGTAGCTCCTCGAGGACACAGGTTATCTTGCATGCAAGACTACACTAGTCCCTATGAATCCTAAAGCTCAACTCACTACAACTGATAGTGATCTCCTGGTAGATGCTTTTGTGTATTGACGCTTGGTAGGGTGACTTATATATCTAACTTTGTCTCAGGTTGACATCATGTTTGCTATACATAGGTTAAGCCAACTCATATCTCAGCCACATGTTCCACATCTCCAGGAAGCTCATTATTTGCTCTGATATTTGAAGAATAATCCTGGCCAAGGTCTTTTCTTTCCTTGAACCCAGTAGTCAATACAAGCCTTTCTTGCTGCCCCTACACCACTGCAACTTAAAGCCTTTTCAGACTTTGATTGGGGAGCATGTCTTGACTCCCAAAGATCAATGATAGGTTTTTGTATATTTCTTGCAAACTCTCTGGTTTCTTGGAAGGCTAAAATACAAATCACCATTTCTCATTCATTTACTAAAGCGGAATATCGAGCATTGGCCGCCACTGTTAGTAAACTTGTTTGGCTTAGCCAGCTTCTCCATGATTTTCAAATTCACATATCTTCTTCCACTTTCTTATTTTATGATAACAAGGCTACCATTCACATTGCTTCGAATCCCACCTTCCATGAAAAGACAAAGCACAGAGAAATTGATTGCCATTTCATTTTAGACAAGGTTACTTAAGGTGTTATCAAATTGCTCCCAATATGCTCACAATACCAATTAGCTAATGCATTTACCAAACCTTTGCATGCCTCTATTTTATTTCCTTTACTGTCCAAGATGTCCTTCAAAGACATTTACAATCCATCTTAAAAAGGAGTATTAGTGATAATTATTAACTTGTATTTATCACATGTAATTAGCTAAGAGTTTATATTTAAGTTGTATATATCTATACATTCTACGTCTGGCTATATATAGCTGACTAATTATCATGGAAATTTAAGTTGGTCAATATGAGAATCAGACTCTCATGATCACTTTCATTCTCTCTTTGGTCTCAACATGATCATTATTTGCTTGAACCTTAGAATATTTATTGAATTTATTGTTTGGTTTGCCCCTATGCTTAATTGATGAGACTCTTAGCGAAGAGTTAAGTTTTTTATGCAAATTATTCTTTGGGAGAAAGGATTTGTGTTAGAAGAAATAGACAAACTAGGTTAGAATGAGTTGAGAAGCAGTAGCCCCATGTGTTAGAATTTTCATTGCAAAAAAGCACTTCCAAAGGCTAAGGTAAGGAGAAGTTTTAAAGAGGTGGTAAAAAATGTGAATAAAAAAGATAACACTACACAACCATCCAAAAAAGATGACTAGGCAAGATTGGAATTCAAAGCAAGTTAGCAATAATGGAAATGGCTCGAATGTTGTGCAGTATGAAAAGTGAAAAGTATAGAAGCTCTAAATGGCCTGGAACATATGTTTTTTGTTATGGTTGTATTGGCCCATGAAAAATTAAGCCGCTAATAGGAAAAAAAAGTCTTATTTGAGTCTGATTCTTGTAAAGGAATGAAAGGAAAAGAGTGGTTGGATCAGTGGTTTGTCAAAGTATCAAAATGGGACATCGACATGGAGAAATCAAAAAGAGAAACTTGGTTACACATGGACAGTATTCCATTGCATGCACAGAGTAATCAAGTTTTCACTACTGCGGCATTATTTTGAGGAATAGTTTTAGTTGTTGACAAGAACACTTGTAAGAAGAAAAATCATAGGTTTGGAAGGGCGGTCATCTGAACAAGTTATCCTTCTAAAATCTCAAAAGTAGTATGAATTCAAGTTGAAGGTTATCTATACAATGTTCAAGTTTTAGAAGATAGAGTGGTTGTTCCTTCTGATTAATAGTTTTAGACATCTTCAATCTTTATAGGAATGTTCATAGAGATTTGCCTTTAGCATTATGGACAAATAATAGTTTTGACTTTGAGGCATTGCATTCTGTTGGAAAAGCTGGAGGTTTGATGGACATTTGGGATGTAGATGTCTTCTACAAGGTTGATTCTTTCTACAGCCCTAGATTCTTAAGGTAAGTAGGTAGATAAGGGATGTTGATGAACCAGTTTTGATCATTAATGTTTATGCTCAACAATTGCTAATTGAAAAGTGAGATTTATGAGAAACTTTTTCTTAGTCGGTGAACCACTTTGATGAAGTATGGTGTTGTTTGAAGGACTTCAACTCAGTGTCCTCTCCAAGTGAACAAAAAGATTGAGTGACAATTTAGAAATAGCAAAATTCAAAAGGTTCATTCAGGGCATCAACATTGAGGATTTACCACTTGGGGAAGGAAAGTATACCTGGTACAACTCTAATGGGTGTAAAATGAGTAGGATTGACAGAGTTTTAATATCTGAAAGTTTTTTAGGTAGTTGGCCAAATCTTTCTCCCATTAATTTAAAAAGATTGATTTTAGGTCACTATTCCATTTTGCTCATGCAAGCAAAGATGTATTTCAAACCCCCACATTTCAAGTTTTGTTATGCTTTGGTTAGAGCATGAAACTTTTTGAGATTTTGTGGACAAAGAATGGCAATGTTTTGATATTAAAGGCTCTATAAGTTTTGTCCTAAAAGAAAAGCTGAAAGATTAAAAATGAGTCTCAAGACATAGAATTGAGATGTATTTGGCAACATTGATTATACCATTAAGAATTGTAGGCTAAGACTTGAAGATTTTGATAGGAGGGTAGAAACCGTAATCTTAAGTTTGGAACATATTAATGAGAAGCATTAGTGTCAATGTCAACTTTGGGAACACTTGGAGAGGAAAAAGATCTATCTAAAAAAAAAGTCAAAAGATAGATGGTGGGATGGACACAACTGTTTCTTCCATAAAAGCTTAAACTAAAAGAAAAAGAAGTTTGCTATTAGAGGTTTTTCTACAAATGGAAAATGGATTGAAGACACTAAGGAGATAAGGAATAGGGTGTATGAATTCCTTTAATCTAAATTCAAAGAAAGCATGAGGAACAGGCATTATTTCAAATCAAATAGGGTAAAAAGGCTTAATATTTTGGATGGGGTTTTCTCATTTGCTATTTTTCTTCTACTATTTTGGTTTCCCTTCTGTTATTTTGGTTGTCCTTGGTCACTTTCTTGCCCTTTGCAACATGCTGATGGTAGCCCTAACATGTTGCATGATAGTTTTTCTAGATGGAGTCTCCATGACCATCGTCCAGGTCTATCACTAGTGAGGTCAATTTTTTAAATATACTACTTTATCCCAATATAGGAGTATTAAAGGGTGCCAAGATGGAAGTTACCAAATAGACTCTTTCACTAAAGTTGCAGAAGTGCTTTTGGCCTAATGGCATTGTGGTTGCTTTTTCCTGTGATTAGACATTAAAGAATGAGGGCCTCAAGGATGGTCATAATACGTTTGATGTCCTCACAATTTTTTTTAACCAACTGTGAGCAGGGCTCTACTTCACTCTCCACCCATTGGTGGAGCAATTCTGCAGTCATTACAAAGTGTTGCCTTTATAGTTGACCCTAAACTCTTTTGTACATATTAATGGCTTCATTATTTGTTGCATGATGGAAAGAGTGACCCCTCTGCTAGAAGTCTTCCCTCAGTTTTACAAGCTAGATTTGAAGAAGGATTCAATTATCTTTCACAAAGCCCCCACCAATCGAGGAGAAAAAAAGTCCTTTGCATTTATGTCTTGCAAAGATTCATAGGCAGTTTTTAAGGATCACTTTTTCTTTACCTTAAAGGAGCTAGTGTGGGGCTTCCTTTGTGAGTTTACTGAAACTCCTTAATGGGCCATAGTCCAGCAGTCACCATTATACATGGGCTTTGAAGGCCAGTGCGCATACTTCGAGTTGGTGACCTAGTTAGAATCAATGATGGGAAATGACAATCTTTTTGCTTTTGTTCTTCATCCACTATACGAATATTGGGCAAAAGTCACTTAGGTTGGTGGGGATCAGCATAACCTACCTAAGTTATCTGGATATGTTGAGCCAATCCAACTAGGCTCCAGATCAGAAGGGGAAGTTGGTGGACGATTTTGAGATCAGTTTCCAAGCTTAACAAGGCCTCTTAGATACCAAGAGTTGTATTCCAAGCAGACACTCAATCTTTCATAATTTTCATGCATTTGATTGGTCTTAAACTATTATTCTTTTTGAATAAAAGGCTGGTTAGGCAAAGGAGTACATGAAGAGGTGCAAGAGCATCATTGATGCCTTGGCTGATGTTCAAGAAATTCCAATGTTGCTAGCTGAGGTGACTCACTCTTTGTGGGTGGCTAAGGAGCCTCTAGGGGCTCCATCTTCCAAATTTGTGCCCCTGGAGGTGGAATTATTTGAGCCTCCTTTAGAGGCTGAGTTGGTGCATAAGAGGTTATACCTTTTGGCTTTCAAGGAACTCGAGGCCATGCAAAGCAGGAGTAATGATAGGGCTTTCATATATAACTTTTCCTTCCATAATGTTTGTTTGTAAAGGCTCTCCAAGCATTTCCCCATGTTTGGATTCCAAGCTAAGTAAATCCCAAGTTATTTTCCTTAAATAAGTTTTATTATAAAAGAAAAGAAAGCTAAGTAAGGTTAAGTTAGCTTCCAAAGTGTAATTGGCACCTAAATGGCAAAAAGGGTAAAATGGTAATTTTGGCGAAATTCAGTTGCATGACCATAATTTCAATGAAATTAGGTTCATGCAAGTGTTTTGAGATAATAATTTAAGACCATAAGTGTTTTTAGCCATTTGAACCAAAATTGAAAAATAAGGGTGAAAAATGCACAAAGTAAAAAATTTAGCTATTGATGTCTTATAATGGCTTAAGTGGCTTAAGGGCAAAGTGTGTGGGTAAGGAAAACTTTTCTATTGGACTAGGAGTGATGGTGTAGGAAGAGTTTAAGTGGCCTAAGTGAATCAAAGCTAAGGGCTAAAGTGACAAGAGGAGCAAAATGGGCTACGTAGGAGTAGTTAGTTATATAATTGGTAAAGTTAGGAACTATTCATCTTCTCCCTCATTCACCATTTTCATGGTTGCCTCTCCTCCATAGCTTTCCATCTTTAAAGCTCCAAATCTACACAAAATTCCATGAAAATTGAGGGTCCCCAAGCCATCCTAACAAGCTCTTAGCTAATCTTTGGTGTATTTGATGCATTTGAAGTTGTTCTTGCAAGTTTTTTGTTCAATCCCTAAGGAAAGCATCTATGAATCTTGTGGGTTAGTTCTAAGCTTGCTAAATGGTTATAAATGGTCTTAATTTCATGCCCTTGCTATCCAATTTGGCTGAATTCAAGCTTGGAACCCAAAGGAACTCCATTAAGCTCATGTGTGCTTGCTGCTTGCTTTTTTCTTTAAGGTAGATTTTAGGTAAGGGATTTAAGTTAATTTCACTCAAATAATGCATAAAAATGTAGTATTATAGGTTGGAATGAAGTATAAACAAGACCCATGTGAATTCCCTTTAGGGATTGAAAGATTGAGTAAGTTTTGTGCAAGATAGCACGTTGTCATGCAATGCTAGAAGGGTATTAGTGACACGTTGCCGTGGTGACACAAAACGGTGATGCATCACCATGGTAATATGTCACCAACAACTTCCCAAAAAATCTGAGAACTGATACCCTTGGCAAAGTGTTGCTAATGGCATCACCAAGGCCCAAGTCCCTCAAGCTCGTGACACCTTAAAAATGTCTCAATCTCTTGGTTGACATCCCTAGGTTATTATAAGATATTTGTAGCTTCAATTAGGTCTAGAACTCATTTCTAAGTTGGGAATTATACATTATTTAGGTGGTAGCTAAATGGTGTAGTAAAAGTAGGGCAAGGAATGGTGGTTAAGGGGGTTAAAGTGCTTAAGTTGTTAATGGAGCACTAAGGGGATTAAGCCAGGTTTTAGATTCTTTGTTGGCCCAAGCGGGAGGTTTTAGGCTTTCGGGAAATGAAGAGGAAACTTAAGAGGATCCCAACTAAACCTTGTGGTTTAGTAGGTAAGCCACTAAGGAGCCCTAAGCTAAGCTCCAAGAGCTTGGTAAGTTGGACCGTATAAGGTAGCTACCCTACACAATAAGTGATGACATACTCTAAGGTGCCTATAAGAGGACTTCATGGGATTGGTTAAGTGCTAGCATAAGATATGAGGGCAGTATCCAAGTACCCCAACTGTAAGAGCTCATAAAAAGTCTAGCACCTATGGGTGGAAGGAAGTCCTAAGTGCATTTGCATGTGTATATTTCATGCATCTATCCATCCATCCATTAATTGCACTATTTTTTGTTCTTATTCTTATTACTAGTTGTGTTGATGGTTGCTTGTTTGTTTTGTATGCTATATATATGCTTATTGTGCTTTGCATGCTTGCATTTGTTCCCCCCTACAGGTGCCAAATCCCTTATTGAGTACTTTTGAGTATTCACCCCTTAAGTGTTGTGTAGGTATTAAACAGGCTAGTCGGGCTTAACAAATGGTAAGGGGCAACTGTTAAGGAGTTGTATTGGTTTGAAGGTACTCTATAAGTAGGAAACTTCAAGTTTCTAAGCTATTTGTAGTGTAACCTAGTACTGACCAAAGTGTTTGCCTTACAGTTTGAGGCTAAGTGAGTACAAGGAAAGTGTGGCTCATCACTTGAAGCTAGCTTGCTTGGTTGAAGAGTGAAGGACGGATCTTTGAAGATATATGTTGCTTCTTTTATATGTATGGTATTTTCATACAAAGAAATTGCCTCTACTAGTGTTCATTGGTGTGTGTAATACTGTGGTTACATTTGGGTGCATATAAGATTAAGATGTATGCACATAGTTGTTACTTGAAGTTAAAGCAACTAAAGTTTTAGGTCTTGGCTTGTTTTAAATTATGTTTTCATTAATTGCCATGACACTATTTTTGATGTTTTAATTTATTTGTTATTGCAAAGCTAGGATGACTCATCCATATTTTCTATGTAGGGTAGGCTAAGTAATTAGTTGCATGTAATGATTTAACACACTTCACGAGTAATAACTAGCCAATTGTATCCTAAGTGGGGTCATAGTTTCTTAAGAGCCTACTAGTGGTAATAAATTCAAGGCCTTGGGACCTTGTTCAACCACAGTGTTGGTTCTGCTGACTTGATGTCATTATGTGCTGATTATAGGCCTTTTCATCCAACCCTTTTCCCAGAATGTTTGAAGACCCCTGGTGCTCCTTTTGTGGATCTAAAAGCACCGGTAAAGTTCCATAAGTAGAAGGCAACTAGGGAGGCACCACCAAAGTAGAAGGCAGTTGGCTCTTCTCTTCCACTTCCTTCCACCAAGATTCCAGCTTACCTAATCCATGAACGTGGTTGGGCCTAGAAGCATAGCTTGGCATAAAAAGAGATTGCGCTAAACCATGTTTTTGACCCTCAACTGGAGAATCGATCTTTAAGGATATGACAGACATTACTCATTATATTCTTGAGGGGTTGAAGACCCCTAGGGATGGGCATTATCTTGCTCATTTGACTCAGGGGGATGGCCACTTGTTGGTGAGCATAGGTTGCAGCCTATTCCAAGTACATTCTTGGATAGTCCAAATGTTTTATATTTGCTTTGTTCTAACAGATTTGATTTTATTCAGAAGGAGGCCATCGTTACCTATGCTGTTGGGGAACAGTACGCAGCTCTTGAGAAGGCCATGTAGTCCTTTCCTTTGCAAGTCAAGGACCTGCAAATTGTCAAGGAATCTCTAAAGAAGAAGTTGGAGGACAAGGTAACCTTGGTAAAATACCTTTAAACAATGAAGAAGGCCAAGGAAAAGGAGGAGGCCCATGCCTAAAAGCGTAAGTCAAAGCTGTAGAAGTTAGCAGAGTCTTTTAAATCATCCAATGAAAGGGTGGACTAGGTTACCAAGGAGGTCGATTGGCAGGCGTCACTTCTATTGGCCACCGAAGACAAAATTTGTGAAGTCAAGGGGCCTGAGGACTATTCAAGGCAAGGCCAGCTTTAGTTTTGCCACTTCTATGATGCCTCTCATGGAGTAGATTGTGCTGGTTCAAGCATAAGAATTCTTGGGAAGTAGATGGATTGCAATTACAAAGAGAGAGGTAGGAAGGTCCTTAGAACCAAAGAACTAGTAAATGGGAGCAATGATATCCCCAGTGACTTGCTCCCAGTGAGGCTGATAAAAACCAACAATAAAACCATTCGGGCCAAGGCTTTTTTAGAGTTAATCCCTTTAACCACTTCAGTAATCTCCACTACACTCACCGGTTGATCCAACATCCTTTGATGCTCTAGAGTAATCCCAGGGCCATTCAAGACAACTTTCATATGAAGCATTTGTACATTCAAATTTGCAACAACAACATAGAAAAAGAAAAAGGATAGGAAGTCATCTCTTATTTCATCCTGAGTAGTCAACTTCTTGCCTAAGCAAGCAAATAAACAAAGAATATGGCTTTTGCTAACCTTTCATTCATTCAATAATGAAATAACTTAGTGTTATCACTCCTAATCTTCAACCAATTAGAGGCAGCCTTCTGAGCATAATACTTGTCTTCAGCTTTCTTTAAAGTTATCAAGTCTTACTTAGTCTATAACCATTCCCCATAGATAAATTGACTCCCTATGTTGTTGGCTTGATCTTGCTGAAAATGCTATCATTTAACCTTCTTTTCCATAACTTCTCCCAAAATATCAGAAAAACAATCTTATTTTAGCTTCTTTAAAGCCTTCTTTAGAAATTTAAGCTTCCATAAAACTAGACTCCAAGGTTCTACCCTTCATCTACCACACCAAAATTCCAAATCTCCTTAGCAACTTGATTATAAGAAGGGTGCCTCTACCATTTTTGTAGGTATTTAAAAAACCATTAACAAATAATATTACCATGTTGCACTTCAACAAGAGCCATAGCATGATCAAAACACCATTTATGCTTAAACTCCACAATAACATTCTAAAACATATCAAAGAGGACACTATTACTCATCACCCTATCAAGTTTACATACACTATATCTTCAAAGGTCTAATTATTGCTCCTAGTGAAAAAAGCCCCAACACTACGAAGATGACATAGATCAACAGCATTATAGCACTCAACAAGACCTAACGCATGCCATTTTCTAAATTAGAGTTTCATAAAAAATAATTAATCAATTAATAAATATATATAAAGCTAAAATTAAATTAAAATGTCCAAATGTTCCATTAACTTGAACAAAGTGAATTTTAAAGTTTCCATATTGTTATAAAATGAGCCTTATCATTTCTTTGACTTTTGCTTTAATAGTTACCAATACAAGTTTTGAAAAAAGTGGGCAATAAAACGTAACAGCCAGTTTTAAAAACCAAAATGATATTATTAAATAGAGGCGATTAAAACTTTGAAAATATAAAAAAATTACATACAAACAATGAAAATTAGATAAAAACTACGTCATAAGAAAAAATGATAGGGTAAGTGGAAAAGAACAATAAGAATAAACATATTATGTGATTTGAAAAAAAATAAGTAACAAAAAAAATTATATCTTAATGAGGAAAATTAAATGGGAACTAAAAGTTGAAGTCTAAAAGTGTAATTAATCCATTGATATTAAATTTCAAAAAGGACAACAGGGGACAAGTGCAGGTTTCTTAAAACCTTATATGGCTTCTTAGATGTTTTAGAAATAGAAGGGGCAAACTATAATTTAGGCTAAACATCATGGTTAAAATGTAATTCATCCTTTTTATATTCTTGCCCAATGTTTTAAGTTGCCACTACATGGATCCTTTTAGAATTAAGATCTTCAAGTTTATATTTATTAAGTTTCACCATATTGGGATCTAGGAATGTCACACCTAGTCCCTAACTATTAACAAAATGATCAAATTAGTACCTAACCTTTACAGATTTTCAAAATTCTTGGGAGCCTATGAATGATGGGATTTTCCTCTAGTTGTGCTTTGAAATCCCTATAACCAATCTCCAATAGCTTTTAAGAAAGTTTTGCATGAGTATGAACAATAGTTTCCATTGCATCAGGCTTCAATGCTGCATACTATATCCCTATTATGGAGTATATTACACTAGCAACTTCATCCGCTTGGTTCACCATTAACTTCTACAACAAGCCTAGGTACGTTTCTCAGAAAAATTAAGCTTAGTCTTTAACAAGTAAATTTCCAAAAGACAAGATGCAGCTTAGCATCCAATCATCTAACCTCCTAACAAGGCTAGAAAGGAGACTCAGAGCTTTAGGATATTCTCTGTTTTGTATAAAAAGAAGTGAGAGAATTACAATAGGTTGATCTTTCAGAAATAGGATTCTTTAATACTTGGTAAATAATAGAAATCGATCTAGATGGAGATTTAGTTTGGCTTTTGAAGCCTTAGCAATTAAATTAGTAGTAGTTAGGAGATATGATGGAGACATTGTGAATGCTCCCAATATCCAAATTCCTGCTAAATGAAGAGAAGCAACCAATTCAAAAATAATAACAAAAGGGATTCACTAAATAGAATGTTTTACCTTTTATTTAAGATGAAAAATAAAAAGTAACATGTGTAGTAACTAGTCTTGACACTAGTTTTTTGAAAAATCCAGTGAAAGATATAATTCATATTTTCTAATTTATAACAAATACTTGTTTCCAGCTTACATATTTAACTGCATGCAATTTGTGATTTTGCTACTTCCCAAGTAAATTAGTAAGAGAAATGACATTGAAATTTGACATCAATTCATCTAAGCAATGCTACTGCATTTTATGAGTCATACTTAATTAAGGGACACAAAGATACCCCTGTGACTATATAGGAGGGAGAAATCCTATTTTAATCATATAAATCCCTTCATAAGATATGTGACATATCCAACAACTATTATTCACACAAGCTCAATAACGAGCACTAAAGAGTAGTATCAAAGTATGCAAGTCATATGTAGGGAAACTTTAAGACCCCATCAAGTCAAAGGACTAATGTGCCATGATAATTGTGAAAACCATTTATGACATTCATATAATGATATATGTGGCATTCTTATGACAGGTTAGTGCAGTATACATTCATATAATGATATATGTGGCATTCTCATGACAGGTTAGTGCAGTATACAAGTTTTGCAACTTGTACCCATATGTATGGATGAAGTTAAAAAATTGAGCTAGTGGGGAAAAGGATTAATTATTACACCTTCTATCCCAAGTTCTCTGCACCATTTTCCAATTTGGGTTGCCCCAAGTTCTCTATAGCATTTCCTTATTTAGTAATATTTTTACATCTAAAACATAATACCCTTCTTTAACTCCCATGAGAAAAGGCCAAAAGTCAAGTTTCTTTCTCTTGCGTCTGAAGGAAAGAATAGGCTTTTCTTTTTCTCTTCATTTGTTGCAAAAATCAGAGCTCAGCTCCGGCAATTTTCTTTGACAATTTGCTTCGATGATGACGATTTCAGGCCACGGGTGGCTCTGTTGACGATTAAGATGGTCTGGACATGCATCACCGGACAAACGAAGATCAAGTTCGATATGTAAATGGCAACCAGAGATTGGGGCTGATAGCCTTGTCTATGGAGGTCATGGCGAGCAAGGAGAGAGATTGATTTGGGTGAAGGGTGGTCAAGGCAAGCAGGGAGTAGGGGAATCGAAGGCAAGGGAACTGGAGGGAGGCGAGTAAGTGAGGAAGAGGGATCAGAAGGAGGTTAGCAGAGAGAAGGGGGAGTCAGAGGGCAGGGGAAGTCGGAGGTCAAGATGGACAACTGAAGTGGAGTGGTGAGGGGGGAAGAGATTGAGGTGGAGGGCAATGTTGGAAAGGAGTGGAAAATAGTAGCTCTCCTTGGTATGTGTGCGAAATTGAAATGAAGCAGAAAATGCGGGACAAAAGGAGTACAATATATCTCTGTTTTCAAAAACAAACTAATACAAATTTTACTAACAAAATTCAAGTGTCAAGAAATGAAAATAAAGAAAGAAAATTGCACAAACTCTGTTTACTAAAGATGAAAATAATAATTATACAAATTAATACTATTCGAGCAATATTTTTGTTGATTGAAAAGTAAAACGTAAGTATTATTACACATTCACTTGTAGAAAAAGAATTTGGGCTTATTCAACTAAACAACTAATTTCTTTTCAAAGACAATGAAATTTAAAAATACATACTAATGAAATAAAATGAAGTAAAAGATAAAAGATACCATAAAATAAATTAACTGTGAATAAACGAAACTATTAAATTAAAGATAGAAGTATATTCACCAGAACAAGAAAAAAAAAGTAATAAGGAAACTATTAGGAAATAAATAACGTCATTTTGGCCTTTAGTTAGATTTTTACCATGACCAGTTTGGGATTGAATAGGCCAGAACGGGTCAAATTTCAAGGCTTTATTAGTTTTCTAGGGCAACTTTCAAGCAATAGCATCAGCACAAAATTTCAATGGGTCAAAATGCATTTTTAACAGATTTTTATGGACTAAATATAGGCTTTCTAAAGTTTGAGGGGTTACAATAGACCACCTGGCCTCAACATAGCTCTGCCCCTACACATATGTAGAGTTTGTATATCATACTAGCTTATTCACTTTGTGTATTATTGTAACTCATTTGAAAATAATACTCGACTAAAGACATTTAAAAATACTATTATTGTACAGTTATAGTCATCATTTTTTATGTTGCATAGAAATAAATAAAAAAGCACAATTATCAAAATAATGTGTCAATAAAATATAATCATTTGGTTGCAAAATACAATCATCTAATGATTTCTTTTAAAAATACTATTATTGTACAGTTATAGTCATCATTTTTTATGTTGCAGAGAAATAAATAAACAAGCGCAGTTATCAAAATAATGTCTCAATAAAATATAATCATTCAGTTGCAAAATACAATCATCTAATGATTTCTTTTAGGCAGATCACAAACAATTTCTTTGTCATCTTGCTATTCCTTTTTAAATCTACATGTTTCTTATATTTAAAATATAATTGCTTGCTATACATATCAGTATGTTTTTCTTGATGAATATAGTTGTTCCACTATCTCATCTTATCTTATTTTATTGTGTTCTTTTAATCGACTGTTGTATACCCTTCTTTGTTTTAACACTTGTGGCAGGATATAGAGGATTCCACCTTTACTTCGTCATGCTTTTAGAATGCTTGATAAGGCTGGGGGAATAACTTAAATCAATATTATCAATTTAACTATAATTGTAGCTATGTGTTAAACTTTTCTGTAAAAGCAAGGCTTTCATGCCTGTCACCTAGCTGGCCGCTGGGGGTGGTCATTGGTTTTTTTAAAACCAAAATTGAATAATACAATTTATTTGGTTTTTGATTTTTTATACTAATAATTAAAAAGATCAAATTATAGAAGAAAAATGAAATAACCAAAAATTGAAATATCTGAAAAAAATTTCAGTTAGTTGGTTTTCAACCAAAATAACCAAATTTTATGCATATGTATTCCAAACCTCAAACATTCATCATATATTCTAATCTAAATACACATTCTAATTACATAACAAATATCTATAATTCATTCCAAATCCAAATATCACATTCATATATATAACAAATATCCATCACATACGTAATCCTTCCCAAATCTTAAACATAAATATTAATATAATAAAAATTTGGTTATTTCGGTTAACTAAATTTCAATTGAAGCAAACCAAAAACCAAACCGAAATTATATACCGGTTGTCAGTTATAACAAAAAACCGCAATTATACCTGGATATGTGTATTCCAAACCTCAATCATTAATCACATATTCCAATCTAAACGCACATTCTAATTACATAAAAAATATCTATAGTTTATTCCAAATCCAAACATCACGTTTATACATATAACAAATATCCATCACATACATAATCCTTTTCAAATCTTAAACATAAATATCAATAGAATAAAAATTTGGCTATTTTAGTTAACGAAATTTTAATTGAAGTAAACCAAAAACCAAACCGAAATTATATATTGGTTTTCAGTTATAACCAAAAACTGAAATTATACCTAGATATGGTAGGCGAAAATTGAAAAAAAAAATGCAGTTTTTAGTTATTTTGGATATAACCAAAATTTTATTCACTCCTACCGGCCGCTATATCTAAACCTTTGGCATTGAAGAACACAAACTAGAACTATGGCACAAGGATAGGCACTTTACAATAGTATATAAATAGCTATGTCATTTGAAGGTAGAACTAAAAGTATAGATCCCCTACCAAATTTCAAGCAGATCAATTCAATGGCTTCTCCTTCTTCTCTTACCAAAATTGTTAGAATCTTGTCCTTCATCTCTCTTCTTGCCATTGTTCTTAATAGAAAGTGTTTCCTGAGGTTAGCACCAATGGAAATTTCTTTTTGCTTCATCACGTATATTGAATTCTTTCTACAATATTGCCAATATTTCTGTAAAAAAACTAATTAGCCATTTTCAATTTTATGCTTACAGCTAAAGGAATGGTCATGGCACTTGACTACAATGAATATTTGGAGTGTTCAGGCAAGAGGTACCCTCACTCTTGCAGAGAATTGTTTTGAAACTCTTTGCGGGTTTCCATGTGAAAGTGAGATGACAAATCCAGGTCCGGAGTCTTATTGTATAGACGAAAGTTATTGTTGCTGCTTCTTCGTATATGGTGGATAACTTGCTGCTTATTTGCATTAATTCCTATAAGGCAAATAACATCATTCATGTCTAAACCATCATCTATGTTGCATACTCATCCTTAAACTATAAAATATTGTACTATCATTTTGAAACCTTTAGTAATGTTCCAATATTTTCCTCTGCTGAACATTTAAATCAAATTGAAGGTCTAAGAAAATAGTTTGACCACAAATATAAAATTAAAACTGATAGAAATAACTTGATTTCTTCCCATAGTGAAGACTGTCTTGTATTCATGGAGAGAAAAAATTGGTAAATCAAAGCATTTGTTAACTGTTAAAAAATTATTTAATTGTTTAAATTTATTAAGAGACAATTATCAGATAGTTTAAATTTTATATTTTGTCACTATATCACTTCCTTAGACCTTCATTTATTTTAAATGTTCAATTTAATCACAGAAGATGAATAATGTAGGAAACCAATAGTTCATTTTATAGTTTGAGGATGAATGTGTAGCGTGGGCAATAGTTTGGAGATGATCTGTTCTATTTATCCATTGCTGTATATAAATGCAACTAGAGTTTCTCAAATAAAATGGCATAATAATGAAGAATGCTTTATATAGTGTTTATTGGCATTGTCATAACTGGCTTGCATCATTCCTCCTTGCTCTTGCCATGTGTAATTGCTTTACAGTTTTTCAATTAAGTTAGTCTTTGTGTTCCTTCATCCATCTGAAACCTGAGAATGTCCACCATGGTGGACGTACACCACTAACGGACAAATTAACGTTGTTAATGTCCAATGATAGATAAATAGTGTCTACTTTGAGTGTCTAAATTTGGGTTGCGAGTGTCTATGTCTGGTGTTTTAGTGTTTGCCTTTAGTATATAAATGTGTGTAAGTTGTTTTCGTAGTGTTGAGAATAAAATATTTTGATTATTCAAATTTTACCTTTAATTCGGAGTATAATAATGTTATTTTAAAGAATATTTAATTGAAAAATTATATCATAAATTTACCTTTAATTCTAGTAAATGAATGTCTACAAGTTGTTCAAGTATGATGTCCTATGTGTTAGATTGAAGTATCCAAATGTTTGATAATGACGGTCGAATGTCTAGTATGATGGGTTAAGTGTCTAAATTTGATGAGAAAATGTACAATTTACATGATTGTGGTGTCTAAATGTTTAATTATGACGTTTTACATATTTTCTTCATTCTATATAAAACTATATACTACATAGATATAATTGGATACTAAAAAAAAAGGCAAACATATTTAAGGGAAAACAAAAATTTTATATTTTTATGCGAACAAGTTATGTACTGGTATCTAATATAATCTATAGGAGTGTCTAATTTTACCTATAGTGATGTCTAAAATCACATATTATGGTGTCTAATTTCTAATGAAAAATAAAAATGTAGATACCATTTTTTCCTTTTACATTATCTCATTCTGTGTGTTTGTTAGCATTTTAATATTTTAGTGTGAAAATATGAAAATTTGTAACTAATTTGGATCCTAATAATAGAAATAATGAAAGAGATTTATAAAATAAGAAAATTATTTGATGTTAAAAATAAAAAATGGTAATTGATTTAATTCTGTAAAATATGAAAGAACACTATTAAGAATAATTTTTTTTATAAAAATATACTTAGAAAAAGAAATATAATTATTTTTAATTAAATATAAAATTAAAAAAATGGATTTAGAACAAAAAAAAAAAAAGGCAAACGGACGTTTGCGTTCCATCCCTGGGGTACGTCCACAAAGGCAGACGCGAGAATTGCCCATCCCTCTCCTCGTAACATACAAGATCAGTTATGTATACATATGAAGTCTTGCAACAGTGGCAATTTCAAGAGAAATAATATTCTATTACACATCTAGCACTTTTGAATTTTAAAATGTTATTCTTGTTCGTAAAAGTTTGCATGTCGAGTTCTAAAGATTATTCGGCTTGAATCTTTGATGATCGTTTGAACACGAAATTGGTTTTTGGTCATAACGAATAGCTCTTGTTAAAATTCTTAATTTTTGGAGATTTTTACTTTTATTTTTATACTCCATCCATCTCAGGTTATTAATAACATTCACTATTCAGCAATTAATCTATAATATTTTATTTTTAATATTTTAGTATATAAATAAAAAATTTTATGTATAAATGATAAATACAGGCCGATAATTTCTAAACATATCACTTTTAAAATTTTTTATACGAACAATAATATACATAAATTCATGGTAAACAATTCAAAAAATAACAAATATTTCAAGGAGAGTGTTTACGTTCTCTTCTTTTAGAGGATTTAGATTTTTTCAAGAATGCTGTGGGTTGTGTGCAAGTCTTTATATTATTTTCAAGAAAGCAGTGGGTTGTTTGGATTAGTTCTAACTGAAATTGGTGCAAGATAGGCACTGGTATGGAATATATATATATATATATATATAAAGAGTGAATGGTTACCGAAGTTAAGCGTACTCTGAAATAAGAATGATTAGCGAAGCTATCAGTGCTGTAAATTGCATCTCGAAAGTTGAAGTGTTTGAGAATCACAACTATTAATTGCATAATTGATTTCGTGAAAATTAGAGCATGGAAGATGGTGATTAATCTAAAAGGGGCAGAAGAAAGCATTTTTATACGAGTTTTTGAGGCTGTTTTGGGGAATAACCGATGTTTTTCACATTAATTCTTGATCTTCAGTGATTTCAAATTTCTAATTGCGGTGAATTAATCGTGGTGTTTGAATTTTTTTCCATCTTCCTTTTATCCTACCAATCGTGGTGTTTGAATTTCTCATTCAAAATTCATTTTATATGTTTCTAAATAATTTTAAAGACTTGTTGAATATAAAGTTAAATACAAAGCATATATATTTAGTGACTATAAAATACTTTAATTTGAAAATCAGTAAAGTTCGATAACTTACTTGAAATTAAAACCAAAGGCTACTCAAATTAATATTTATTTGTATGTATACTATTAAAAATTAACTTAAATAATTTTTACATACATCTACCACTAAAACTTAATCTCATCACCGTCTCACTTCACTCTCCTTTGAACCGCTCATACTCGCCTCCTAAGGCAAAAAAAACCTGGTTCCACCACTGCCCATTCCTACTCTCATTTTTTCAACATTTTTACTTACTTTAATTTTAAAAAATAATGCGTTACCGCTCCCGCTCCCGCTCCCACTTCCGTTTTCAAGGTGCTTTGTATAACTTAGATTTAAATGTCATGGTAGGTGCTTTGTATAACTTAGATTTAAATGTCAGGTTATCTCACTATGCATGGACCAGCAAGAAAATTATGTCACTTGCCAGCTTCAAATAGCTCCTTAGGAGAAAACACAAAAAGCTTCTCCAGGTGTATCTTGCTTTGTAGATGTATAACTAGTTTAAATACCTGATAATGTCACAGTATTCTTCATTGTGTTGAGTATCCTACAGTAATATATACTTTCATGTTAATAAAATATTGTCAAGAAAATTATTTTTCTTTTAACAGCAAGAGCAAAAGACTTAATTAAAAGAATGGTAAAAAATGTATAATGAGAAATTTCCAGCAAGCTACTGAAAATGTAACACAAGGTGTTAGGCCCTTCCCTTATCCATACCAATACAACCAGCAGAAGTTTGAAACAACCATGAAAAGATACAATCACTTGGCAAAACCTACACCTAACACTACTAAACAAGCTAACGAAAGATCAAGGAGATTTCCTCAAGGCAGATACTGGATCATGACACCAAAGAAACCGGGAGCAGTCAAAATTTCTGAATCTCTTCAAAATCAAAATAAAAGACATGTATTGTATTGTGTCAATAATTGCCTTGCTATTAAAGGTTTTCCCAGAGAAGACTTTTGCATTTCGACCTTTCCATATACACGAAATAGTTATGAGAAGCACCGCTGTCCAGATTTTGTTTGCTACAGCGATTCCTAGTTTCTGAAGTATCTGATGTAGAATTCCTGCAAGAGAAACATTTCACCAACCTAGATTTGCCCACCAAATGCAGAGAAGAGACCAAATTCGATAAACATGAGTGCAATTAAACAGGATATGGTCAGCAACTTCAAGTTCACGATCACAGACAAGACAAAGTGGATCCACATGGTCAATGCCCTTGATTGCCAAGTTCAGATTTGTTGGTAATCTATCTTGAACAACCTTCCAAGCAATGGTGTTCACTTTTAATGGCATGAAGTTGTTCCACATTGTCCCTCCCTCCATTGCCGAAGCTGGATACTGAATTTTGTTGATTTGCTTCCTGATCTTAGAAAATGAGTAAACTCCATCATGATTCAAATGCCAATATGCCTTGTCCTCTTGATTTGTAGGAACCTGAAAGTTTTGGATTAAATGTATTAGTTCCTGTAATTGCACCATGCCCAAGTCCATTCCTAAGCCCTCTCCTGACATAATCTTTTTTTACTCACCAAGCTATTTCGTAATTTATCTAAATTGAAGAGACCTGGAAATTTTGATTGCAAACCTTCTTCGCCAACCCATATATCTTTCCAAAACCTTGTAATCCTACCATCTCCAATTTTCCACCTCCATGCCCTAAAAAAATCAATGCGTAAATTATCAATTTCATGCTCAGCCTTTATGATATCTCCCCAGACCCTCCACTTTACTCTAGACCCATTCCCCCTAAAAACCACCGTTATCTCCATACAAGGACACAAGTATTCTCCTCCATAAAGCTCCAATTTTTGAGTGAAAATGCCACCATCATTTTCCAAGCAGTACTAAGTTCCTAGCTCCTAAACTACCCATACACATATCCCCATCCACCTTAACTGCCAACACCTTTTTCGAAGACTCCAACTTATCTTACTACCCTCTCAAACACCCCCCCAAAGAAAGAAATTATTAAGCTTTGAAGTGATGAAAAACTGAAAAGAAATATAGGAGGAGGCTACTCAACATGTATTTAATCAAGGTAAGTTTTCCTCCGATGGAAAGTGTATTTGCTTTCCAATTACTAAGTCAGTCCTTGAGTTTTTGAACCACAACCTGCCTTGAGTTTATTTTGCTCATAGATGCACCAACCGGCAAGCCGAGATATATGAAGGGGATTTTTTAAGCTTTGCACTTTAACAGATCAACGACAAAATCTCAGAATTTTCCACTCCTACTACATATAATCTGCTCTTTGACATATTTACGTTGAGACTTGATACAAGTTGGAAACACTTAAGTAATCACTTGAGATTAAGCATATTTTCCAAACTTTATTGCCCCATGAATAAAGAATCATTTGCAAACCGTAGATGAGATAATTTTAGTCTGCTCCAACAGATTTCGACTCCTTGGAAAATGCCTTTTTCATTCACTCCACTCATTAATACACTTAAGTCTTTAGTAGCTATTAGCAATAACAAGGGAGAGAGAGGGCTCCCTGCCTTATATCCCTTTCCTTGTTGAACTCCTTGGTTGGGCAACCATTTACAAGTACCAAGATCCTAGCTAAACTCAGGCACTCTCTAACCAAGCTCTTCCATTTTTGTCGAAATCCCATTTGCCCCATAGTCAAATGAAGAAATTTCCAGCTGATGTAATCAAATGCTTTTTCAAAGTCTACCTTGAAAAGCATCGCCTTCCGCTTTAACCTTTTTAAATAATCCACAGCCTCGTTTGCAATTAAAACTTTGTCCAAGATTTGTCTTTTTTTTTTTTTTTTATAAAAGCAGTTTGTGTATCTCCAATAATCAGCCCCATCACTCTTTTCAACCTTTCTAAAAGTAACTTAGCTATAATCTTGTATAGACTTCCCATCGAGCTGATTGGTCTGAAATCCCCAAGGCCTACTGGATTTGCTCTTTTAGGTACCAATGTGATGAAAGATGAGTTGCATTTTCTCAAATTCTTGGAAACTCACATGCAAAGTCTGATTTCCTTTTTAACCACTAGCCAATTTTTCTTGAAGAAGCTGAAGGATGAACTATCTGGGCCAGGTCACTTCTTTCCACCACACAACTATATTGCTTTGAACACCTCTTCTTCTGAAAAAAGTTTTTCAAGGTCTTCTCCAGCTGTGGAGAAATCTGCCTGAATTTTTTACTTCTAAATACTGGCCTGCATTGATTTGCTTCTTTAAATATTCTTTGGAAATATCTAAATACTTATTCTCTTATAAGCTTAGGCTTCTCAATCCATCTCCCATTTTCCAGCACCCCATTTAATTTGTTTCTCCTTTTTCTACCATTTGCAATATAATGAAAATATCTTTAGTTTTTTCATCCCCTTTAATTATCCATCTGTCTCTCGATCTCTATTTCAGTATACATTCCTTCAAATGCTCCATCTCAATGTATTTTTTCTCTACTTCAATCCGCTGCAATGCTTCTTCGTCAGGCAATTCTCAGCAGCTAGATTCCAAAATTCCACTTTTTTTGCTTGGTCTTCTACTTTTTTATTTATATCTCCAAACACTGAAGAACTCCATGAGTTCAACTACTTCTTTAATACTTTTAGTTTCTCCTTAAACACAAATCGTAGCTAACCCTTAATTAAAGTTCCTAACCATATATTTCTCACCACATTTACAAAGGAAAGGATGTTCCATCCAGGCATTGTAAAATTTAAATGGTGTCGGGCAAAAGTCTCTGAAGTCCTGCTTAAGAAACACTGGGCAGTCGTCTGAGAGCCTTCTAACCAAAGCATTACCAATTGTATGGGGCCATTTCAACAATAATGCATCACACGCCACAATCCTATGAAGTCTACCCAATTTGGCAACATATTTAAAGTACCGAGTGAATTTTATTCCTCCAAGTTGAATATTAATTAAACCACCTTACTTTATGAAATCAGTAAAATAGTCTGCTTCTCTAACTTCTCTCCGATCAAAGCGACAACCTTTCCGTTTTTTCTTTGTTTGAACTGCATTGAAATCCCCCTCAATACATCACGTCCCTTGGTACTGTTGTTACATTCTATAATACTCCTCCACAGTTCCCGCTTCCTACCAGTAATGGTGTTCAGTGGGCCAACCAGGCTCGGGCCTAGGTTTGGAGAGCTTGGGAACGACCCAGGTTGAGGCGTGCCGAGTCTGTGCTGGGCTTTACACAGTCTTGGGTTGAGCAGGGCTTGTGCCAGGCCTAGGCCTGCCATTTTTATTTTCTTTTTTTAATTTTTTTATATTTTTACAATTTTATTCTAAAACAAATTTTTTGAAAACTACTTGTTTTAAGAGTAAAACACTACCACCGATGTAAAATTTTATTAATTTTAAAGCTAAACGACACTTACATAACATGGAACAAACTTTACATGAGTCAATAGTAAAACGTTCCATAAAAGTAAATGTGAAATAAAAGCTAGGATATGTGCTGAACAGCAAAATCATATCAAATACAAAGTAGGAAGATCAGGAGTAAGCTGTGGATTTAAGTATCCACCTCGTCGGGGTTTTTATTGTCGGAACTCTTGTGGTCTTGTAATCTTAAAGCTGCAAGACCCCAATCACGGTTGCATATACAAACTTCAACTGCATCTGGTGATAACCTTGCGAGTTTCTCTGAAATTACACGTTTTTTGGCGTTGAAAGCCGACTCAGATGCAACGGTTAAGACGGGAATAGCTAAAACTTCTTTGGCAATTATAGAGAGCATTGGAAATTTGTTGCTTCTTGCTTTCCACCATTCTAGAATGTCAGTCTCACTATTCTTCTAAGCCAAGTTGAGGTATGCGTCCACTTCATTAAGAGCAGATGTTGCAGCACAGGGCCGTTTGAGGAGTTGTTCCTCCGGATTGAATGCTGATGAGCCCGACGATGATGCACACCCGATGGTAGAGGAAGTAGTGTTTGCAACCTTATCCTTATGCCAGTCGGCATAAATCTTAAATAACTCCCACAAGTGCTCCTCAATAGTGGCAGTTATAGCATAAACAAAAATATGTGTCATTTCTAAGAAACTATAATAACCCTCAAGTAGCTACTTACTACTAAAAATTACGTAATTATCAACCGCCAAATTACCAACGGTCTAGCCGTTGGTAAATACCAACGTGTAGAACTGTTGGTAACTTTCTTCCAACGTGCAACAGTTGGTAGGTATTGAAGCGCTGGGCTGGGTTTTTTCCAACTTCATAGCCGTTGGTAGTTTGGGCTGTAGAAATGGGCCTCGTTTGGTGGGCTTTATTAAGCCGTTGGTAAATAGTAAGTCAAACGCTGCATTTCATTTAAAAGTTTACCAACGAATGGGCCGTTGGTAATTTCATTTTAAAACTTCATCTTCTTCCTCCAACTGGTTCATTCGCGTTTGGCTCCCGAAACTCATCCCCACAACTCTCTACCGCCGCAACATGACCATTGCTCCGGCCGCCGCAAAATCGACCGTGTCTTGACCTGTTTCGCACCTCATTTCACGGATCTGGTGCCAGATTAGCAGGTAAACGTGTATTTTTTCATTTTTTTTTCATTTTGAGAAATTTCTGATATTTTCCTTGATATTCTTTCCCACTCAGCTGCGGCTCTTCCTTTCCTTCACCGTTCCATAATTGCCAAACTCATACTCTCGTTGACCTATAAGCAAAAAATAATCATCATCGTAAAAGTATGGGAAGTTGCCGCACGAGGAGATGCAACAGCAAGGCAGAGGTGTAAATCCAAGAAGTGCGAGATGGAGCTTTTCAATTCGACTTGGGCACTTCACAAGGGCGTTGTTTCTTGCTTGATGTTGTGCATCAATATTGGCGATGTGCCACAAGGCGAGACATGGAGGCGTAGTGTATGTATGCATTTGTTTCTTTGTTCTTCTTCGTTTTTTTTTTTTTTTCTATTTCCTGAATTTTTTGCTATCATTGATTTTATTTTCTAGATCTGTCGGGCTAAGAATAGGGCTCCTGTAATTACACGGTTGAACAGAGGTTGAGCAGTAGTTTCCTATAGGCCTTGCTTGATTTTTCTCTCTTTTCTTCTTTTCCTTTTCCTATTTTTTATGGCTCATTCAAGTAATTAGAATTTTAATTAATAATAAAATTTTAGCTTTGTACATGGTTAGGATGCCTGTAACTCCATTAAATGATTCAGAAGATTTTTTTTTTTGACATTTTGCATTTTCTGATCTTTTTTTTTTTTTTTTTACCTTGTAGGTTGAATTTCGGCACTCATGCAGACTTGAGAGGATGTTCTTGTTTTATACTTTTTTATCCCTAGCATAATTATTAGACACTAGGATTGATTTGTAATGCAGAAAAGGCAAGAAAAATAAAGTGCTATGTGAGTTTACAGTGTGAGTTTAAGTACTAACGAATAAATTTTTTATTTTTATTTTGTTCTCCAATTTTAAAATATTGGTGGAATTAAATTTATTCCAATTTCAGGACTAATCTTTTCCAATGTAAAAAACATCATCACATTATCAATGTGCAACCGGGGTTTACCAACTCGCGCGCATTGGTAATTACCAACTGTCATCCGCGTTGGTGCTTACAGACACTGGTACCAACGTGTATGGCAGTTGGTAATTACCAACGGCTTGCTACGAACTCGCACATGTTGGTAATTACCAACTTCCACAATACCGAATTGCCATTAATACCAACTGTAATAAGTTGGTAATTACCAACGTACATGACAGTTGGTAATTACCAACCCCAATACCAACTGCCATAAGTTGGTAATTACCAACGCGGCCTCCTACCAACTGTCATGGCAATTGGTAATTACCAACGCGTATGGCAGTTATAGTTACCAACTGCCATGGTAATTGGTAATTACCAACGCGTATGGCAGTTGGTAATTCCCAAATGCCTTACCAACTGCCATACCGCGTTGGTAATTACCAACTACCATGACAGTTGGTAACTACAACTACGCGTTGGAACCCAAGCCTAGTTCCTGACCGTTGGTAATTACCAACATGAATTTTACCAACGTGTACGCGTTGGAATTTACCAACGTGTTATTACTTGTGCGTTGGTAAAAAAATTTCCAACGAATTGAATACCAACGTGCGTTTACCAACGGCTCTGCGTTAGTAAATTGAATTTACCAACGCGCAGCAGTTGGTAAGTGGCAGTTGGTAAACTGTGTATTTTTAGTAGTGACTGTGTACCCATGATTTTGGTGGTCGGGTCTAGTGCAAATGCAAGTGAATAGATTAGGGGTATAACACTGAAATATAAAATCCATTTGTCTTTCATGGCCTTAATCGTGTCTTTTAAGAACTCGTCATCCGTGTATTGGTTAAAAACCCATGCAATATTGACCAAATGCATTAAAACTTTGTGCGATGTGGGATAGTATACACCGGAGCAAAAAACTGTGGCTTCATAAAAATATTGTAGCACAGCAGCCACTTTTGATAGTTTATCTCACATCTCTTGTTTCAAAATCATTTTCTTTTGACATCGACATTTATAAAACATGTCATGTGTGCAGCAAATGGCATCGCATCCATCAACATCTCGTAAGTTGAGTTCCATCGGGTAGGGTAATCAAGTTTAAAACGTTTTCAGCTAAAATCGAGGCCATTTTCAAGACAATATAGCTTAAACTCTTTGAAAACTTTGTTCCTTGACTTCAAATAATAGATTGCCCACCGGATTGGAGTAATTTCAGTACTCAAAACTTGAAGACCTTTTTGGACCGCTAAGTTTAAAATATGACATACACATCTAATATGAAAAAATGCGGCATCCCGGACAGGTTCTAGTGATTTCTTCAATGTCTCAGCCGTGACATCGTTGTTGGATGCATTATCAAATGTTATGCTAAAAACCTTGTCATGACAAAAAAATTCTTTAAAAGTTTCTGAAATAACTTGGAATATGTTCCAACCAGTATGATCGACCTCCATCCACTTAAATGCAATGATACGCTTTTGAACGACCCAATTATCATCAATCCAATATGCAGTGATACAATAATAATCTTGTCTTAGTGGTAAAGTCCACATGTCACTAGTGAATGA
Organism: Aquilaria sinensis; assembly: GCA_005392925.1. NCBI lineage: Eukaryota > Viridiplantae > Streptophyta > Magnoliopsida > Malvales > Thymelaeaceae > Aquilaria > Aquilaria sinensis. The sequence continues at coordinate 4,159 of SMDT01002598.1, read as the reverse complement.
GATAGAATGATCAAAAGCAGAGAAGTATGCTTGTAGGTTTGATTTACCAACTTCATAAATTTTAAATGTCTCCCTCCTAGCAGTACTCCTAGATGTTCTTTTAAAAATAGGGTTTAATTGTGATTTAATCCAATTTTTCATGTGCCTATCTTCCGCTTGTCTAAATGGTTTTTCAGTTAACACCATTTTACCATGCCTTCTCTACAATTTTGTTGATTAAATCTAAAAATACTTGATCTGTCGGCAATACTCACAAGCTATGTCTGACCGCCGGTACTGGCAGCTGCATTCGGACATAGATTCGGGTGCTTATGTTTCATGTGCCGTTTGAGTATTCCCGTGCCAGAGTTCTTCTTGTGCGCAAGCTTTGTCTTGTAATGTTTGCAATTTATAAACCTCGCATTGTTGCCACGAGCATCCTTCTTGAAAACTTGGTCAAAATGTTCCCAAACCCATGCGGTGAGCCTCGACGTCTTACCTTGTGATGGAAGTTCAGGTTGATGGCTTGTCGAGGTCCATTGATAACCATCTCCTCCACCAACATTCTCTAATGCCGTTGGCTTCACTTCCTCAACGTCATCATCAGAAAGTTGATCGTCAAGCCCCAAGTCGTATTGACTCATATCAAATTGCTCGTCATCATCAGTTTGTTGGATTTGAGCCTCACGGGTCGCCAGTTGGGAAAAGCCACAAAAAAAAAAAAGACCTCAAACCGGTGCAGGATGAAAAGCTTGAGGTCTTTCCCTTTCTTCTTGATGCCATTTGTGTGAGAATAAATTGAGAAGATGAAGAGCTTTGGAAGTAATTAAAGAATGATTAAGAAAAAATGAAGAAATTAAAGTTGAGAGCTTCAAGAAAATGAGAGAATGTATTAGTAAAGAGGGAGAGATTGCTAAGATTAGTGTGAAGAAATAGTGGAAATGGCCTCCCTATTTATAAGGGAAGGCCTTTTTTTTTCTTTTTTACTAAAAAGCCCTTAGAATATAGTTGTTGAGGGGGGTAAAAAAGTAATTTTGGGGGTCAAAAAAAGACTGCAGGCCATTAAAGGGACTAGGAGTGTAATTTTCCCTTTCTTTTTTGAATTTGGAGCCGTTGAGGAGCTGGCTGACTGTTGGGACCGGACTGAACCAACTGGGTCTGGCCGAGCCCTAGCCGGTTCCATGCCAAGCCTATTGCGTGCCAAGCCCACTTGCTCTTTGGGTTGTGCCGAGCTTACTTCGACCCTTTCCTACTTGAGGCCTATCCCTGCCCCTCCATTTGCCGTGCATAACCCGAGCCCGTGCTGAGTCGGGTTTGACTGGGTTTGGGCCAGGTTTGACCCAGGCCGGTCCCGACCCGCCTCTTTGAACACCATTACCTCCCAAGGTTATGAGGTGCATAGATGTTAATAATATTCAATGCTAGTCCTAAGTCCACCTAAATCCCAGATATACCAACAAATCCATCTCTAGAAAATTGGTCTAGCTTTAAAAATGTATTTTTATCCCAAATGGTGAGCAACCCACCAAAGTGCCCTTCAGCACTTAGCTCAACAAAATCAAAATCCAAAGGTCCCCATAACATTTATATCTATTGAACTAAGCAATTTTGCATCTTTGTTTCTCGTAATAGTAGGAAATCAATCTTTTCTTTTGAACTCAAATTCCCTATAGCCCTCATTTTCTTTAATTTCCTTAGACCACCAAAATTCCAAGATAGCAATTTCATTATGATTGAAAATAATCCAATCTCACTTGAATCTCTAACACACTTAGAAACATAAGTTACCTATCATTCAAGACACTTTAGCTACCAAATTACTGCTTCTTCTGAACCTTCTGCCACGAAACCCAATTCAGTTGCCATTCGCCATGGTTTTTGTGCTTCCAAAATCGCTGAGTCTGGGATTTTAGATGATGTATTTTGCTTCAATTTTTCTTAGTCGATTAACCACATTTCGGATGTCTTCATTTGGGATAGAACCCCTTGCAATGCTCTTTAATAGTTTGCTTAGTGGTCTGAGAGATGCCAATTCCCGATGTATTGTATAGTGTATCCTTCACCAACTCATCATCACCAGAGCAAATTGCCTTTTCAGCATCATCTGTAGAATGCATAAGTCCAAAGTTGAACTCTGATTGATTGTCATTCTCATCTGCATCCGAACGAACATGACCTTTGCAACGATAACACATTGTTTGATCTGAGTTACAAACTTCTTTGTAAACCTTGACAGAAGCAATATCATCATCTACTTTAATTCTTAAGATCTTTGAAATATGCTTTAGTTCATAAGTTAGAACTTGCACACGTCCAAATTCGAGATATTCCTTCTACACTATTTCTTCTACTCCTGAGATGAATTTTCCCCAGACCACCATAATTGTGGAAAAGGTTGTTTCATTCCAGATTTAAAGTGGAATTCCTTCACATCTTAGCCACACTACTCATCCTACCTTTTCAGCTGTTTGTACCAAGGGAAAATCAAATTAAACCATTACGCCAACCACTCAACACCTTTATCAAACACTGACTCCATGTCAACTTTTGAATTAAACTCAAACAGCACCCTCAGTCCACCCAGATATGTAATTTTACAAGGCCCAATTTTATCCACATCACAAATTGCCTGAAGATTTTCAATCACCCTTAACCAAATAACATCACTAATAACACATGTTTGGAGCCATACCTGTTCGTCCTCCCTCATTGAAAATTCAATAATTGCCCAAAAAGTGCTCCTCTATTTGTCTTTTTGCTTCTTAGTTCCACCATTCGACACCCCAAGAAGTACATCTTTATATTGATACGCTCTCAAATTCTTATGAAAATTGGAAGGGAGAAAAAGTGAAAGAAGAATAGAGTATTTCAGAGAGAAAAGAAAATGTCAAGGGAAATGTTCATTCATCATTGTATAAGGAATGACAATGGATCATTCACCTGCTAAATACACATTCTCTCTGCTAATGGTGACATGCCAATCATAACAAACATAACATACAAAACCAAAAGCTAGAAATAGGGAAGGAAATGATAGGGAGAGTTGCAGTTAAGCTAGACAATCCTCGAGACCCTTAGAACAGTTGCACAGAGTTGGAGAAGATGACAAAATGCATCATTCCACCCAAAACGCACCATATCATTTATTCAAACACATTGTTTGGGAAGCTTAAGTGATTTTGAATGCATCAATGGCGTCCCCTTAAACGATCCTTGTCCTCAAAGATTAAAATCTAGAAACTTCTCCATTAGCTCATGGAAGTCTACCCATGTAGCATCTTCATTATATGCCCTAATCAATTTAACCAACACCTGTGAGGCTGCCTTGTTGCCTCTTTTGAAAATTCTTCTATCCAAGATGGTACCAAGCTCCTTCAAGGCTTAAAAAAGCTCATCCACAAGTGGCAAAGTGCTAGTTGATGGTCCAGGCCCCTTATATGGCTTGAGCATTGAGATATGGAAAACCGGATGTATCTTGCATCATTCAGGTAGCTGTAGCTTGTATGCCACTGTATCCACCTTCTGAATCACCATATAAGGACCAAAATATTTGGTTGCCAGCTTTTGAGTTGATTTGTTAGCCACAGTGGTTTGCCTATAAGGTTGTAGCCTTAACTAGAACCACTCCCCTTCTTTTAGACTTGTCTCTATTCTATGGTGGTCAAGCAGCTATTTCATTCAATTTTGAGCCTTGAAAAGTTGAGCCTGTATTATCAAGATGACATTTTCTTTTGCCTGTAGACTTCTGTCCTGCCAGGTATGGGACATGTGTTGCCAGCACCCGACCATACAACACCTCATATGGAGTGGTTCTTAGAGTAGTGAGGAAATTTTGTATTGTACAAGAATTCAACCATATGTAAGTAATGAACCCAATCTTGAGGCATATTAGAGGTTATGCATCTCAAGTAGGTTTCAAGGAACCTATTAACTACCTCAATCTAGCCATCTAAATTGGGATGGTAAGCCGAACTAATGTTGAGCTTCACATGAAAGTGTTTAAATAGCTCATACCAAAACTGATTGGTAAAGATAAGGTCCCTATCATTCACAATGTCAGTAGAGAGCCCATAGAGACCATGTAGTCTATACACAGTATCCAAAAATACTTGGGCCACAAGTGTTGTAGTGTATGGATGAGCAAGAGCCACAAAATTGGCATATTTACTCAAACGGTCGA
>SMDT01002597.1:0-26330 GCA_005392925.1 Aquilaria sinensis | reverse complement strand
TCTGCGGTGGAGTGATTTCCGATGAGCTTTTACGACGGTGTCCACCAATCCCGACTTTGGCAAAAGCTTTGGTGGGTTTTTCTTTCCAAGGTCCCTCAGTTTCTTCTATTTCCATTGTCCGAAGTTGTTTTCTTTTCCCGAAGTCCTTTGACATTCTTTCCCGAAGTCATTTCTTTTTACCGAACATGTCTTCTCCGACTCCATTTTTTACCATTCATCCCATTCCTGAGAGTTGGGCTTCTCTCGACTCTCATCCATGCTGCACCACCTCGAAAAAAAATGGAGAGATGGGTAGCTAAATTCTACCTCCCTTCTTACGCTGTGACTAGGCTTCCTACCGCATGTCTGCTTAGTTACATGTATCATTCGAACGAGGTTACTATTTTCTGAGCCCAACTGAAGCCCAGACTTCGGTTTCCTCCACCTAAGATGATTTGTGACTTTTGCCAATTCCATGGCAGAGCCGTGAATCAGCTTCCTCCCAATTCCTACTCTTACTTCAACGCTTTTCTCTGCATGTGTGGGGTTTTCAATATAGAACCCCACTTCGTCATTTTCATGCAGTATTACAAGCTCTATCCAGTCCCGAAGGCTGGCTTCTATTTCTTACTACCTTGGGGATCTGGGAGCAAAAAATGCATTTTCACCCTCGCCACCAAGGATAACTGGTGAGGGTGGAAAAAGAAATTCTTCTTCCTCAAGGTGGATAGGGCATGGTCATATGTGCTGACCCAATGGGCCCATAGGACGCTGGAGACGGATGTTGTTGATCCCAAAAAGTTGCTAACTCCTGAGTTAGCAGCGAGGTTTGAGGACTTTGACAGCCGTATCCGAGCTATCACCGACTGGGATGCCTAGGTCCCACCACACTCCTTATATCCCTTCCTCATCAAGTGGCATCTCATGACCAAAGAGGTTCTTCGGGAGTTAGGGGTGATCAAGGAGCACAAAACTAACCTCGGCATGCCAGCGCCTGCCATTGAAGGGAAGCAGGCATGGCTGGTGATGCTCCTTCGGATGGAGCTCATGTATGAAGCCCTCTTTTTTTTTTAGTCTTGCAACCACCCTCACATTGAAAGTCTCTCATTCAGACGTCTTCATACCAAAATTCCTTACTTCAGGCCACTATGTCAAGCAACGAAGATGCCGGCGAACATCATTTGGCACTATCTGTGGGAACTCACTCCCAGGTTGCCATCGTTGAGACTCAACATTCTAAGGACAAAGGACTCCTGAAGTCCTCGTCCGCGCTGAAAACTCAACCGGCGATTAAACAACCCGCTGTAGGAACTTTTTTGCTTGAGGACGAGCATCCTCTAATGGTCATGATGTGCTTCCTGTGCGATTTTCAATGCTCTGTTGTGGCTAAAATAACACAACAGCTGGACCAAAGGTGGTCTCAACCACCTTCGGGCTGAAGCGCCTTTTCACCAACTGCCTGCTAGGAGAGAAGTCCTAAGTCTACTGACCAGAGTCAAGGGAGTGGGGACTTCCATGACGAGTCATCAACAGAAGATGTACCCCCCTGAGGTCGACGTGCTAGAGAAATTGGGTCAAAAGGACCCAGGACCTCCCGCTGGCGGAGTTCATCACCGGACGAGAAGTCACAATCCCCCCGCCGGTGAAGTTATTCCCCAAAAATGAGACGTCGCTCTCCGTTACCAGAGGCCTCGAAGCAATGGGAAGGGACCAGCAATACCATCCTCATGGAGAAGATCCTAGAAAGGTTGGAAAAAGTGGAAAGGTAGATTGCTCAGAAGCCTGTCTGGTTAAGGTTATTGGAGACCTTCACAGGAGAAGAGCCACCCTTTGTCTGTGCAGTGGTCGAGGCACCTATGCCAAGTGACTTCCAAGTACCACGCTTGGAGACATATGATGGGCGCAGTGATCCCTAAGCCCACCTCACAAAATATAGAAGTAGCGTGATGCTACATCGTGCTAATGACGCTACCCTCTGCAAATGCTTTGAGGTCACCCTCTCTGGGCCGGCGACTGTGTGGTATAGCTCCCTGGCCCCTGGAACGATAATGGGTTTCCAAGAGTTGTCCATTGCCTTCACTTACTAGTTCATTGGAAGTAGACCGACTGCAAAGATGCCCGTCCAGATGTTTGACATAGCGCAAAGGAATGGAAAGACCATTCACGACTATGGCAAGAAGTTCAACAGGGAAGCCCTGAGTGTGCCATACTTCCGCCCCGAAATTCGCATCCTTGCAATGATCAGGGGACATCAGAGAGATTCACAACTCCTTTATGTGTTCTCCAAAGATCCCCCCGACACGCTCAGGGAATTCTACCAAAGGGTGGAGCAACACATGAAGGCTGAGGAACTAAGGATGGAAGGGCCGAAGTCTGACCATATTCGCTCTGAGGGTCCAACCCATCAACCTCGCTATCCATCTGGGGCTGGAGGTAGACCTTGGAAGTAAAGGGGCAAGAAGCCAATGATGTTCACCCCCTTGATGTCACACCTCACTCAGGGCCTGGCCTATAAGTTTCTAAACTAACTTACAAGCCCAACTCAAAATCAAGTTTCTAGCTCTCGGCCAAGCAAGCAATGGCAACTTTTAAGTCTTATTTTCTTAAGTTAAGAGGCCTGGGAGGTGGCCCAGGTGGCTTTTGAAACAATTCCAATAACAACTTGCAGCAAAGGCAAGGCCCAATACCACTAACTTGCACAACAAGCAAGGTTTTGATTGATTACTTGCATATCCAAGCAAGGCAACACTTAATGCAATTTTAAGTGCATACATGGTGTGCAATCAAGTGTACTACTTATATGGCAACCAAGAAGCCCACAATGTTGGTTTAGATTTTGAAAACTACAAGGTAAATATGCATGATGCTCTCGGCCAACTAATCATACATATAATTGTGCACAACATAATTTCATAAGTTTAAGGCCCATAACTATTCACACAAAAGTGCCAAACTTTGGCCCATAATATTCAGCACATAAGTCCAAGCATAATGCCATCCATAAGCCCATACATAACTTGGCATCCAAGATCCATAAAACATCATCAAACTAGGTATCCAAGACTACACATATATACAAACCAAAAGGTAGTCTACCTAGCATCTAACATGGCTATATATGCCAAGCATCCATAAGTTGTTCATGCCAAGTTACATACAACCCGAGACCATACTCCTAATGGTCAAATAAAACCTTGAGAATCCCATACAGAAGTACACACTGCAACACCAAGCCTATGGCCATATTCATGGTCATAAAGGTGAATACCACAATCAGAGCTAAAGTCCAAGTATCCATGCTCTCCTAGACGGTTCCCACTCTACAGCCTGCAAACTTAAAACATAAGTCTCGGCCAACCAACAATAAGACTTGTAATGAACCCAAAAGTAGTAAGCCAAGCACACATTGGCACATACCTTGGAAACTAAGTAAATAAACACTAAGCACACACACAAAGCAGCTTAGCACTATTCAGGCCGAACGTCCTTGCCTGAAAATAAAAGGATGGGCAGTGAGTAAAAACTCAGTAGGATTCACTCATATATATATCCAACTCAAAATTGAGTCTAATTAGTTAAGCTGAGTATTCACTCAAAGCTTAACCTCCCGTTAGCTAGTTCAACCTGCAAAACAAACACAAAGACAAGAAAACCAAGCATATACATATACAAGATAGATAACCGTGGCAATTAATCCATAGGTGGGGTTAGCATGCACAAGGAATCACCAAAGAGCATAAGTACACACACACACTCCACAATGTTGCTCTCGGCCATATAAACCTTACATGTACTCATGTGCATTCTTGCACACAAACCATTACCAATATACCATTTCCACTTAAAGCTCCCGAAATGCCAAGCAAATAGGCCACATTTACTTGCATTTCTAGTACATGTACACTAGTCAACTAGTTAATCAACATTTCAACCGAGTATAAACTCTAAGCCCATCAAGCAACTAAGGTCATTTGGCAAATTTAACCATCACTTAGCCACTGTAAACACTTGAACAATGGTGTATATTACCAAGCAAAATCAAGTGCCAGTGAACCCTACCTCAATAGCTCTTGGTCACAACCAAGCTTTAAGTGCCCAAGTGTTCCTCAACCTCAATGCGTAGCATAACAACACATAGGCATCATCAACACACAATCATGGATTAAACTACCATGTCTCACGTGAAGAACACTAAGATACACACACTTAAGCTCTCGGCCAACAAGGCCCAATTTAATATACATGTGCTACCCATCATTCTAACACACCACATGATATTCTAATCATCATCGAACATCATCCATGGCATTATTTCCAATTAACCAAGTGAAATGCACCATTCCACTTTAATCCAAGCTTTCGGCCAAAGTGCTTATTTCACATAATAGTGTCCTTCACCAACTCACTCAACATACATAACACCAAATCATCAATGACTATTGTTTCATGGCATCATCACTATGTATTCAAGTAATGGACAGCAATTTATATTGCTTCAAGCCCTCGGCCATATAGTCCAACTTCACATACCAATGTTCTTCATCTTTCCAAACTAACATATGACCATCAAGTCATCAACTAACATTACTCATGGCATCAATGCCATCTAAACACAAGAAGAACATGATTTACCTCAAAGTATCCTTTTCGGCCAAACTCAAATTTTCTCAACTTGTTGTTCTCCTCTCCAATTTGCCTAGCACAACATCAAATAGGCAACAATAACACTTAGTCATGGATTAATTTCCATGAAAATGAAGAAGAACACCAAGTTTATTCACCAAACACATTCGGCCAACAATCCATTTTCCAAACCGAGACATTTCTTGCTCATTTAGCTTAATATAACTTCAATTGAGCACTTAGGTTCCTTGTACATGGAAGAACTACCATGAATTCAAGGAAATTAACAAGGTTACCTCAAGAACCCTAGCTCAAATAGGCTCGGCTCTTCTTGATTCTTCAAATCCAAGCTTGAAATTGAAGTAGTCTAGCACCGAAATCAAGCTCCCAAGCTTGAATCCTTCAAGTGTCTTCAAGATTCTTGGATTCAAGACCAATTTGTGAAGGAACTCTCAAGAACACACTCGGCCAAAGAAGAACAAAGGAAGCCCGAAATGTGCTAAGTGAATGAGCTTCACTAACTCGGCTGAAATGGTTTAGGTTTTAGTTAGCTAAATACTTGCTTTTGCCTTCCATTTTCTTGCATGAAGCAATGATGCCCTCACCCTCATAAGATCACAATGCCGCCCTTGAAACTTATGTCTACTATGTCATTCAAGTCCCATCTTGGCCCATTATGCCAAGCACAAGACAACACAAGTACCAAGGTGTCATAGTACCCAAGCATAACCGGCCATGTAACTAGACAAACAACTAGTTAGTTTAACTAGTAACTAGTGAATAGTACACTAGTGGTAGACAAGATTTTGACTAGTAATCATTGTTGTCTCCCACAATTTGGCTTAGTACACTACTAGTCCACATAACTTTTGCATGGCCGAAACTTCCAATTCCAAGTTTGTAGTTTTAATTGTATCACTTACACAAGTGTACAATTTGATCCCCTTTCTTGGATTTCTGCTTGTTTTTCCATAGTTCCTTCCCATGTGCATTTAGGCCCTGAAAGTCTCCAGCTTTACTTATAGACCACTGCACTAGACTCCATAGTTCTTCTTACTCTCCCTTTCTATTTTCTCTTATTTCCTTGGTTCTCCTTGGCCTAAGCCAAGCACTTAGGAGGTGCCTAACAATTCCTCCCTCCTTAAAGAATTTGGTCCTCCAAATTCTTCACTAACTTAAGGTACAGTTGGGGGTATTTAGTTGCAATCTCCTGTTCCACTTCCCAAGTTGCTTCCTCAGGAGTGTGATTACTCCACTGCACCTTAATCATAGAAATCCACCTACTTCTTAACTTTCTGGTATCTCTGGCCAGGAACTGGATTGGCACTTCTTCATAAGTGAGATTGGGTGCCACAATTACAGTGGTAGGTGTTTCTATCTACTTGTAACCTGGAACATACTTTTTCAGCAAACTCACATGGAACACATTGTGTATGTTTGCAAGTTCTGGAGGCAAGTCCAGCTGATATGCCACATTTCCCACTTTGGCCAGTATTTGATATGGCCCCACATACCTAGGTGCTAGTTTCCTCTTCTTTCCAAACCTGATTACTCCTTTCATTGGAGAAACTTTGAGCCATACCCAATCTCCTTCCTGGAACTCCAGGTCCCTTCTCCTTTTCAGGTTCGCATAGGCCTGTTGCCTATCATTTGCAGTCTTGATCCTAGCCTGGATCAACTTAATTTTCTCAGTGGTTTCCTTAATAATGTCCGGCCCTAATTCCAACTTGTCTTCTGGCTGATGCCAGCAGTAAGGAGTAACACATCTCCTGCCATATAAGGCCTCATAAGAAGCCATTCCTATCACTGAATGATAGCCATTATTATAGGAAAACTCTACCAATGGGAGATGTACATCCCATTCACCCTGGAAGTCAATTACCCGACACCTCAACACATCTTCAAGAGTTTGTATAGTTCTCTCTCTCTGTCCATCTGTCTGGGGATGGTAGGCAGAGCTAAACTTAAGTTTAGTACCCAGTGCCAGGTGCAGGGATTTCCAAAACCTAGAGACAAATCTAGGATCCCTATCTGACACTATATCATCAGGTATCCCATGTAATCTTACTATCTCTCTTATGTAGAGTTGTGCCAACTTATCCAAAGAATCAATAAGATTCATAAGGAAGAAAATGGGCTGCCTTGGTCAGTCTATCCACAATGGCCCAAATGGCATTATGCCTTCTCCTTGTTAGTGGCATACCCACTACAAAATCCATAGAGATGGATCCCCATTTCCTCTCAGGTATGGGTAAGCTTTGTAGCTTTCCCCCTGGTTTCTGGTGCTCCACTTTCACTTGTTGGCAGGTTTCACAACTAGCCACAAGTGTATTTATATCCTTCCTCAAATATGGCCACCAAAAATATGCTCTAAGAGCATGATACATCTTTGTGGCTCCTGGGTGCATACCCAGCTTACTAGAATGAGCTTCCTCTAGTATTTGAACCCTTAGGTTGTCCTTTTCAGGTACATACAACCTATTTTGGTAATACAACATTCCCTGCTTGAAGGAAAAACCTTGGAATAGTTCTCCCTTACTTTTTCCAGAAATCAACTCTAGCTCCTCATCACCAGCTTGAGCTTCCTTAATAAGCTCTTTCCACTCTGGTGTAATAGTGAGTACCTTCAACTGCTCACTTTCTTTTGCCAACCATTGGCTTGCTAGCTGAGTAATACTTAGGCTTTCTGCCTTATGCTCAATTTCACCACCTTTGAGTATTCCAGTATAGTTTCTACTCAAGGCATCTGCCACCACATTGGCCTTTCCAGCTGTGTATTCAATTACACAGTCAAAATCTTTTAGATACTCCAACCACCTTCTTTGTCTCATGTTCAAATCCTTTTGAGTAAAAAGGTACTTGAGACTTTTGTGGTCTGTAAACACTTGGAATTTATTACCAAGAAGATAATGTCTCCACTGCTTAAGAGCAAAGACCACTACTGCCAGTTCCAGGTCATGCACTGGATATTTCTTTTCATGTGGTCTCAACTGTCTAGACCCGAAAGCAATGGCTTGCTTTTCTTGCATCAAACCACAGCCTAGTCCCACATGAGAGGCATCTGTAAATACCTCATATTCCTTTTCAGGATCAGGCAGGACTAGTACAGGAGCTGTGGTCAGCCTCCTTTTCAGCTCTTGAAAGCTTTCCTCACATTTAGGCTCCCATAAAAATTTCTGGTTCTTTCTAGTTAACTGAGTCATAGGAGCTGCTAATACAGAAAACTTTGGCACAAATCTTCTGTAGTAGCCAGCTAAACCCAGGAAGCTTCTGACTTCCCTTACACACTGGGGCTGTTTCCAATCAAGGATTGATCTTACCTTTTCAGGATCTACAGCCAACCCTTGATCATTTATTATATGACCCAGAAATCCAATCTCCTTTGTCCAAAATTTACACTTACTCAGCTTTCCATACAGCTGATGTTCTTGGAGCAATCCAAGCACTACTTTAAGGTGTACTTTATGAGTTTCCTCATCCTTGGAATATACCAAGATATCATCAATGAACACCACCACAAAGTGGTCCAGGTATGCCCTGAACACCCTCTGCATCAAGTCCATAAAGAATGCAGGTGCATTAGTGAGCCCAAATGGCATCACTGTATATTCAAAATGACCATACCTAGTCCTGAAAGCAGTCTTAGGTATGTCCTCCTCCTTTACCCTTAGCTGGAAATATCCAGACCTTAGATCAATTTTGGAGAACACTCTTGCTCCTTTTAATTGATCAAATAAATCCTCTATCCTTAGGAGAGGATACTTGTTCTTTATGGTCAATGCATTCAACTTTCTGTAATCTATACAGAGTCTAAGGGTTCCATCCTTCTTTTTCACAAATAACACAGGTGCTCCACAGGGAGACACACTGGGTCTAATGAACCCTTTTTCCAGTAATTCATCCAACTGTTTCTTGAGTTCTACCATTTCAGGCACTGCCATTCTATAAGGAGCAGTAGATACTGGTGCTGCTCCTGGTACCAGCTTAATTTCAAATTCCACCTCCCTTAAGGGTGGCAATCCAGGTAAGTCTGTAGGAAAGGCCCTTGGGAAATCTTGAACTATGGGTATTTTCCTAAGTTCATCAGATATTTCCTGGTCATTCAGTACCAGGCAATCCTGCTCACCTTCTGGAGTTGTTATCTCCAGCACTTTTATGTGGCAGTCCATAGCCAACTCTAAGGGCTTACTCAAATCATATACTGTCCCACCAGGCAATAATAATTGTCTGGCCTGACAATCAATAATGACTCGATTCTCTTCTAACCAGTTCATGCCCAAAATCACATCATAGCCATGTGTCTCCAACACTATGAGGTTAGTTCTCAGTTTCAGCTTGCCTATCTGTATCTCAAAGTTTTCTACCACATAGTAGGCAAACAAAATTTCATTGCCAGCTGTTCTTACCATGTACATGTTGTCCATATACTTTACTTCTAGATTCATGGCCTTAACCAAGCTTGTAGCTATTATAGACAATGAAGCTCCAGTATCAAATAGAACAGATACTAATTGGTTATTAAGGTAAATGGTACCTTTTAAGGCCCTTCTGCTGGTCCTTTGCTGACTACTCTCTCACTCAGCATTCTCGGCCTCTGGTGTTTCTTGTCCTCTCCTGGAAGATTCCAGTTGAAACACCCTTCCTGGAAGAGTACCAGGCCTTCTCTGCTCCTGAGGAACTCTGGACGCTGGCCTCCTACCTTGGGCTGGCCCCTGAGTCCTCAGCTAGGGCATGGGAAGCTGCCCCCTAGGTCCTCGAGGACTAAACCTCCTGTTGCCTTCACCCTTTTTTGGGCAACCCTTCACCCAGTGGTCTGGGGCACCACATCTATGGCACCCTGTGGAAGCCTTAAAGCATGGCTTGTTGCCATGAAACTTCCCACAAGTGCTACACTGAGGGCCAGACGGCTGTGACTGTGATCCTCTGTCCTTCCTGTTTTCCTTTCTACTCCCTCCTGCATCCCTCTCTTCTCTTGGCCTTTTTGATATTTGGCCCTTCTTTGTTCCACTACCACTTCCAGGCCCACTTTTGAATTGTTCCTGGAATTCCTGCTCCAGAGCCAATGCACTCTGCATGACTGTATAGTAGTCTCTGGCCCCAATTGCTCTGAGGATCTGCCTCAGTTCTGGTCTCAGCCCTCTGATGAACCTTTTAGTTCTCAGCTCCTCTTGTCCTTCATATTGTGGGGCATATCTGATCAAACTATTGAACCTTTGCTCATACTCCAGCACACTGAGGTTCCCCTGTTCTAGTTGATCAAATTCAACCCGTTTCTGGTCTCTCTGTGCCGCACTAACATACTGCTGCCGAAAGACCTTGAGAAAATCAGCCCACCTCATAGACCTCCTCCTGTCTGGATGTCTCCTCAGGTTCCTCTCTTGGTAACTCCTCTGTACTGTCCTCCACCAGAGTTCTGCATTCCCCTCTAGTCTGAAAGTGGCTAGCAATACTCTCTGTGTGGAGGTAACCTCCATCCTTTCCAGTATCTTCTCTAACTGATATACCCAGAACTCTGCCTCCTCTAGGTCACATCCTCCTCTAAAGACTGGAGGTTTCAGTGCCAGGAATCCCTCCAACTGGCCCTACTTTAGTCCTCCTCTACTATACCTTCTCCTACTCTCTTCTCTGCTACTGGATTTACCCTTGGATGATCTGCTTGACCTGCCCTTGAGTGTGGTTTCCTCAATAGAGGGTTCAATCCCTCTGGAGTATATGTATGCATCTCTCTCCTCAATATCTGGGCTGTCATCCTCCTCTTCCTCCTCAATTCTGGGCTCCTGCCTCACCTCTGACCTCATCCTTTTGGCCATTGGATGTCGCCTCTACTCATCTGCCTCTTCCTCCTCTTGGTTTCCTCCAGCTCTGCTGGACTGATCATAGCCTACTGGCTCTTTGCCAGGCCTCCTTCTTCTCCTGCCTACTACTTCTGCTGGTTCCACTTCTTCCTGATTCTGGGCTTGGCCTCTAGCCAAGGATTGCATTCCCAGCACTAACTGAGCCACTGTGGCATGTAGTGACTCCATCATCACTTCCATTCTCTCTTGTCTGTCTCTGCTTGGTCCAGGTGCTTGGTACCTGGCAGTGGGCTCTTGAGCCCCATTATGACCCATTTCTTCTGCCTGGGTCTCAAGCACATTTTCTGGCAAGCCCTCAGCATCATGGGCTGTAGCCTCCTGTTCCTGTCTCAGGGAATCCTTGTCCCTGCCCCTAGTTCTCATCCCTGCACTTTAAATTGCAGATATTCACATATATCCAAAATAATACAAGTCTTATATGAGTTAGCCCTAAAGGGAACACTGTCTAGGCTTAGCTCTGATTGTAGTAACAAAGCAGGCTCTGATACCAAACAAAGCCTGTCACACCTCACTCAGGCCCTGGCCTATCAGTTTCTAATTTAACTCACAAACCCAACTCCAGAATTAAGTTTCTAGCATTCGGCCAAGCAAACCGATGGCAACTTTTAAGTCTTATTTTCTTAAGTTATGAGGCCTGGGAGGTGGCCCAGGTGGCTTTAACAAAGATCCATAAACTTGCAACTTGCAGCAATAGGCGGTTAGGCCCAAGGTTACCACTGAATACTTGCATAACAAGCAGGCAACACTAAAATTGATTACTTGCATATTGATGGCAATCAGGGGCCTCATCATAGTCACAGTCATGATGACATTAGAGGTTTAGATTTTAAGGAGAGACTATCATGATGCTGGGTCAGGAAGAACGCCTGGTGGATGCACAACATCGCCCAAAGGAGGAGTGCCATGCCATGAAAGTGCCTCCATTGGCCTAAAACATTCAGCAAAGGGTTAGGATGGCCTCCGGAGTGTTTTTCCGGGGGGGGGGAGCATACAATCCGACAAAAGCATCACAAGTCAAGGTCAGTGGTGGCTGACAGAAAGTAAGCGAAAATAGCACAAAAGGCTGAGGAGTCTCAAGCATCCATAATTTCTCAGAGTGTGGGAGCAGTGTTTTTGCCAACCAGGCCTTTTGCCAAGTATTAATTCCTGAGGAAGTATCAGCATAGGAGTGCCTAGCACTTAAACAAAACAGATTGTGACACTATAGTTCGGTCATTAAATGTCCTGAATTTCTGGGCGTAGGAGAAAGATAGCTGGTAGCAGGTTGCCTTGAGCCATGTGCTAAGATGGGCCATGATGTGATTCTGATGGCGTCAGTGTGGCAGTGCGCCTTTTGAGGCGGATTGTGGCGTCTGTGAATGGATGTGTCAGAGGCTTCCTTAAATTCTTCCATAAATGCTCCTGCCGTACTCCCGAGGTCCCTGGGTGAGGTCGTCCTTTGGTACGGATAGAGCCTCTCCGGGAAACAAGCCCTTAATTCGGGGGTTCCCAGTTTCAGGGAGTTCTGCCTTCGGGGATATCATGTTCGGCTCGCTATGTCTGGTGCCGCTTTTCCGAAGGCGATCTGTTCACAACCTTGGGGGGGCGAGTAGTGTCCTCGGGTTTTCCTGGCGTGCCGGGCTCGGAGCTCTTCGGCTATCTCCCGAGGTGCATGATCACACCTTTTCTCGGGTAGCGCCAGCTTCTTCTGGCCATTCTTGTGGCAGGGAGTTCGGCCAGATAGAGGCGATAGCGTTTGGCTATCACTTATTAAGCAAGGCAACACTTAATGCAACTTTAAGTGCATACATGGTCTGCAATCAAGTGTACTACTTATATGGCAACCAAGAAGCCCACAATGTTGGTTTAGATTTGGAAAACTACAAGGTAATATGCATGGTGCTCTCGGCCAACAATCATACATATAATAGTGCACCGTAATTTTATAAGTTTAGGCCCATAACTATTCACACAAAAGTGCCAACTTTGGCCCATAATATTCAGCACATAAGTCCAGGCATAATGTCATCCATAAGCCCATACATAACTTGGCATCCAAGATCCATAAAACATCATCAAACTAGGTATCCAAGACTACACATATGTACAAACCAAAAGGTAGTCTACCTAGCATCTATCATGGCTATATATGCCAAGCATCCATAAGTTGTTCATGCCAAGTTACATACAACCCAAGACCATACTCCTAATGGTCAAATAAAACCTTGAGAATCCCATACAGAAGTACACACTGCAACACCAAGCCTATGGCCATATTCATGGTCATAAAGGTGAATACCACAATCAGAGCTAAAGTCCAAGTATCCATGCTCTCCTAGACGGTTCCCACTCTACAGCCTACAAACTTAAAACATAATTCTCAGCCAACCAACAACAAGACTTGTAATGAACCCAAAAGTAGTAAGCCAAGCACACATTGGCACATACCTTGGAAACTAAGTAAATAAACACTAAGCACCCACACAAAGCAACTTAGCACTATTCAGGCCGAACGTCCTTGCCTGAAAATAAAAGGATGGGCAGTGAGTAAAAACTCAGTAGGATTTACTCATATATATATCCAACTCAAAATTGAGTCTAATTAGTTAAGCTGAGTATTCACTCAAAGCTTAACCTCCCGTTAGCTACTTCAACCTGCAAAACAAACACAAAGACAAGAAAACCAAGCATATACATATACAAGATAGATAACCGTGGCAATTAATCCATAGGTGGGGTTAGCATGCACAAGGAATCACCAAAGAGCATAAGTACACACACACACTCCACAATGTTGCTCTCGGCCATATAAACCTTACATGTACTCATGTGCATTCTTGCACACAAACCATTACCAATATACCATTTCCACTTAAAGCTCCCGAAATGCCAAGCAAATAGGCCACATTTACTTGCATTTCTAGTACATGTACACTAGTCAACTAGTTAATCAACATTTCAACCGAGTATAAACTCTAAGCCCATCAAGCAACTAAGGTCATTTGGCAAATTTAACCATCACTTAGCCACTGTAAACACTTGAACAATGGTGTATATTACCAAGCAAAATCAAGTGCCAGTGAACCCTACCTCAATAGCTCTTGGTCACAACCAAGCTTTAAGTGCCCAAGTGTTCCTCAACCTCAATGCGTAGCATAACAACACATAGGCATCATCAACACACAATCATGGATTAAACTACCATGTCTCACGTGAAGAACACTAAGATACACACACTTAAGCTCTCGGCCAACAAGGCCCAATTTAATATACATGTGCTACCCATCATTCTAACACACCACATGATATTCTAATCATCATCGAACATCATCCATGGCATTATTTCCAATTAACCAAGTGAAATGCACCATTCCACTTTAATCCAAGCTTTCGGCCAAAGTGCTTATTTCACATAATAGTGTCCTTCACCAACTCACTCAACATACATAACACCAAATCATCAATGACTATTGTTTCATGGCATCATCACTATGTATTCAAGTAATGGACAGCAATTTATATTGCTTCAAGCCCTCGGCCATATAGTCCAACTTCACATACCAATGTTCTTCATCTTTCCAAACTAACATATGACCATCAAGTCATCAACTAACATTACTCATGGCATCAATGCCATCTAAACACAAGAAGAACATGATTTACCTCAAAGTATCCTTTTCGGCCAAACTCAAATTTTCTCAACTTGTTGTTCTCCTCTCCAATTTGCCTAGCACAACATCAAATAGGCAACAATAACACTTAGTCATGGATTAATTTCCATGAAAATGAAGAAGAACACCAAGTTTATTCACCAAACACATTCGGCCAACAATCCATTTTCCAAACCGAGACATTTCTTGCTCATTTAGCTTAATATAACTTCAATTGAGCACTTAGGTTCCTTGTACATGGAAGAACTACCATGAATTCAAGGAAATTAACAAGGTTACCTCAAGAACCCTAGCTCAAATAGGCTCGGCTCTTCTTGATTCTTCAAATCCAAGCTTGAAATTGAAGTAGTCTAGCACCGAAATCAAGCTCCCAAGCTTGAATCCTTCAAGTGTCTTCAAGATTCTTGGATTCAAGACCAATTTGTGAAGGAACTCTCAAGAACACACTTAGCCAAAGAAGAACAAAGGAAGCCCGAAATGTGCTAAGTGAATGAGCTTTACTAACTCGGCTGAAATGGTTTAGGTTTTAGTTAGCTAAATACTTGCTTTTGCCTTCCATTTTCTTGCATGAAGCAATGATGCCCTTACCCTCATAAGATCACAATGCCGCCCTTGAAACTTATGTCTGCTATGTCATTCGAGTCCCATCTTGGCCCAGTATGCCAAGCACAAGACAACACAAGTACCAAGGTGTCATAGTACCCAAGCATAACTGGCCATGTAACTAGACAAACAACTAGTTAGTTTAACTAGTAACTAGTGAATAGTACACTAGTGGTAGACAAGATTTTGACTAGTAATCATTGTTGTCTCCCACAATTTGGCTTAGTAGACTACTAGTCCACATAACTTTTGCATGGCCGAAACTTCCAATTCCAAGTTTGTAGTTTTAATTGTATCACTTACACAAGTGTACAATTTGATCCCCTTTCTTGGATTTCTGCTTGTTTTTCCATAGTTCCTTCCCATGTGCATTTAGGCCCTGAAAGTCTCCAGCTTTACTTATAGACCACTGCACTAGACTACATAGTTCTTCTTACTCTCCCTTTCTGTTTTCTCTTATTTCCTTGGTTCTCCTTGGCCTAAGCCAAACACTTAGGAGGTGCCTAACACTTGAACACCACCAGAACAAATGTACTGTTGGCCATGGAAAGGCAAGGGAACCGTATTCAACGTCCGAAGGCCATGACCTCGAAAAACAAGAAAAACATTAAGAAGTTCTATAAGTTCCATCGGGACCATGGGCATGATACTGAGGATTGCTTCCAGCTGAAGAAGTACATCGAATCTCTAAAAAATTAGGGCCAACTTTGGCGTTACCTGCGACTGCCTTCCTCGAAGGGAAGGAAGGAGGAGGAAAGAAAACCAGAAGATAAGGACTACGATTCTGACCAACGTCGGAACCGAAGTCCTAGAAAGCACCCACCACCTCCGGCTGGATTGATCGAAACAATCACTACTAGGATACACTCACACGAGAGGAAAAGGAAAGTTTGCAAAATCTCAATGATGGAGTTCGAGAACCCATCGAACAAGCTCGTTTGGAAAGATGGGTCTACCATGAAATTCCTCCATGACGATCCCCTCCTAGTCATGGCAAGGATAGGGAGTTGGGATGTCAAAAGAGTGCTCATTGATGATGGCTCCAATCCTGATGTACTGTTCTCGCACCTACTGCCATACTTGGTCATCTCAAAAAGCGATCTCAAATGTGTCACCTATTCTACCTTCCGGGTACGTCCGTCGAAACTCTCTATCCTCGGGTGGATTGACCAACCTCTGATGTTAAAAGGACCTTCGGTTTAGACCAACAAAGAGCTTTTTGCTTCCACAATGACAAGGTTCATCGTCATAGATGTCCCTTCATCATATAATGCCATCCTCGGGAGGCAGATGCAAGGGAATCTCCACATTTGTCCAGACGTGAAGTACCTAACTGTCACCTTCATGACTGATGCGAGTCTGATTGGCAGAGCCAGCACCTCCACTATGTGCAGTGGCTAGGGCAGCAGGGGGTCTTGGAGGTGCAGGCTTGTCCAGAAGGAAGACTGGTGTCCTAGGTAGATCACCTTAAGTGATGGCCGGCAGCTTCTTGGTCCCGTGACAGGGTGATGACGGGAAGGACCTCTGGTATGGGAGAGAGCCCGGAGGGGAGATTCTTCAGGGAGACCTGGCTGAAACACTTAGAAAATAGGGGTTAGGAGGCCCCCGGGGTGGTTTTCCGGGGGGGAACCTCTGATGCCCAAGTCAGTGCTTTTAGAGAGAAGGGGACATAGTAATAAGTACCAAAAGCTCTTCCCTGACGTGTCTTTTTTAGGGCTGGAGGGAGAGTATTCAGGCGGAGGGAGGAGAGCGTGCTCTGTTTTTCGGCCTCTCTGTCCTCTTTTTCTCTCTAGAGGAGCCCCCTGTTTGTGACCATTTCCCTGGTATATAAGGGAGGGGGTGATCCCTTCAGATTGTGGCACGTGTATGGACGGATGGTGTTTGTATTTTTGGGCGCGGGGGCCCCTAGTCGCCTACTGGCTCCTCGGGCCGCGAGCCGTGGTAGGTGTAGCCCCATGTGACAGGACGTTAGACTACAACGGCGTGTCAGAGCATGTTTGGAGGCGATGTGTCGGAGGCGATGTGTCGGAGGCGTATGCGAGTGGAGTGTCAGAGACTCCTTGATGGCTCTTGCCGTGGAATCGAGGTCCCTTTGGTTGATGTCTCACTTCGGGGTAAATGGCCTTTTCCCGGAGTCAGACTGAAATTTCGGCGTGCCTGTCTTTAGGGGACTTTCTCCCATAAAGGGTGGTTGGTCTTTCTACCCCGAAGCTGGTTCGGTCGCCATCCTGAAGAAGGCGCTACGCTGGCTCCCGAAGTTGGAATTGGTGAGCTATCGAGGTCGTGTGCCTCAGGTGTATGACTTCCTTCACTCCGGAGTCCTTTCTGAGGTCGTATGCCTCAGGTGTCTGGCACTATCCTTCTCGTGGTCGGTAGGTGGTTAGGGCGATAGCACTTCGGCTATCACATGCCCCCTTGGAAAGGCCGAAGTGGATACTTCGGCAAGTAGTCCTCTTGGAGTCCGTCTATCGCCCAATTGGCAGTTTTGACAGGACGACCTCGCAGACTCCTGGAGGCCCACGTGTAGTATGTCCATTTCGGTTGAACAGGGCGGCACGGAGCCTTGATCCCCGGACCTTATGGATTTACACTCAGAGTATGACGTCGGTTGGGCAGGCACCTCACTACCTAGGTGATAAGCCTTGTTCGGACAGATGTCATCTATTCATCCTTCAGTGTTCTCGAGATACCCAACTTTTTAATTTTTCCCGCCATAGGCTAGTGGACCGTCGTGTCTTGAAACTAGTCGTGCCAGTCTCGAGCAGCGTGCCCAGGTTTTCTGGATGTCAGAAAATGTGTCCTATTTTTTCATGACGGGTGACATGTGGCAGGCATCTGCTGGGATGGCCATGCCTTTTCGTGCATGAGGGGTAATTATGGCGACGTTTCACCTTCGCGCAGCAGTTATGACACCCTTTTGGCTGCCCTTCCTCGATCTATAAAAGCCTCCTCCTGTCATACTCTTCATTTGTGTTTTTCTTTGCTCTCACTGTGCTCTCATCTGCTTCTGTGCCTTTTCCTCCTTTTTTGCGGTGGCTTTAGCGGTGGAGTGATTTCCGGCAACCTTTCACGACGGCGTCCTCAAACCCCGACTTCGGCAAGACTTTTGGTGGGTTCTGACTTCTAGAGTTCCTTCAGTTTCTGCTTTTCTTTTAGCTTCCTGAAGTCATTTTTCCTTTTTCCGAAGTCATTTTTAGTCAACCATGCCTATCCCCGAGAGTTGGCAACCTCTTATGTCTCACCCTTGTTGCTATACTTCTAAAAAATTAGAGAAGTGGAAGACCAAATTTTTTCTTCCTTCGTATGCCATCACAAGGTTACCCCGCCTTGGTCAATTTAGCTTTATGAACCGGGGTGACGAGGTTACCATTTTTTGAGTACAACTGAAGGTCGGACTTCGGTTTCCCCTTGCGAAGATGATTTGTGACTTTTGCCAATTTCATGTCATAGCCGTGAATCAGCTTCCTTCCAACAGACGGCGCCATCTGATGTGAGTCCGATTGGCGGAGCCAGCATCTTCACTGTGTGCAGTGGCGAGGGCAGCAGGTGTCACACCTCGCTCAGACCCTGGCCTATAAGTTTCTAAATTAACTCACAAGCCCAACTCCAAAGTTTAGTTTCTAGCATTCGGCCAAGCAAACCATGGCAACATTAAGTCTTATTTTCTTAAGTTGAGAGGCCTGGGAGGTGGCCCAGGTGGCTTTAAAACATGTCCAACAATACTTGTAGCGAAGGCAAGGCCCAATACCACTAACTTGCACAACAAGCAAGGTTTTAATTGAATACTTGCATACCAAGCAAGGCAACACTTAATGAAGTTTTTAAGTGCATAATTGGTGTGCAATCAAGTGTGCTATCTATATGACAACCAAGAAGCCACATTATTGGTTTAGATTTTTGAAACCACAAGTTAATATGTATATGATGCTCTTGGTCAACAACATACATATAATGGTGCACAACATTTCCATAAGACTAGGCCCATAACTATTCACATAAAAGTGCCATACATTGGCCCAAAACATTCAGCATACATGTACAAGCATAAAGCCATCCATAAGCCCATACATAACTTGGCATACAATCCCAACAAAAGCATCACAAGTCTAGGCATCAAGGACTACACATACGTACACAAAAAGGGTAATCTACCTAGAGTCCCACATGGCTACATGCCATGAAACCGAAAGCTAAACATGCCAAGTTATTACATACCAAGACCATTAATGGTCAAACAGAACTTTGAGAATTCCATACAAAAGCACACACTGCAACACCAACCCAATTGCCTGATTCATTGTCATGAAAGTAAATACTATGATCAGAGCCAGAGTCCAAGTATCCATAGCTTTCCTAGACAAGTCTCCAACTACAGCCTGCATACTTATCACATAAGTCTCGGCCAACCAAAAATATAAGACTTGTAATGTACTAGAACTAATAAGCCAAGCACACATTGGCACATACCTTGGAAAACAAGCAAACAAGCACTAAACACAAGTACAGAGCAAACTAGTGCTACTCAGGCCGAATGTCTTTGCCTGAAAATAAAAGGATGGGCAGTGAGTAAAACTCAGTAGGATTCACTTATATATATTCAACTCTAATAAGAGTCTATTTAGTTAAGCTGAGTATACACTCAAGCTTAACCTCCCAATAGCTAGCTTTACCTGCAAAACAAACACAAAGACAAGGAAAACCAAGCATATACATATACAAGATAAATAACCATGGCATAAAATCCACAATTCCATAAGTGGGGTTAGCAAGCACATGGAAAACACCAAAGCACACAAGAACACACACACACTCCACATTTTGCTCTCGGCCCAAATAATCATACATGTACCCATGTGCACATTGCACACAAAACACCATCAAACCATCCACTTCCACTTAGAGCTCCAAAATGCTAAGCAAATAGGCCACATTTACTTGCATTTCTAGTACATGTACATTAGTTAATTAGCTAATCAACAATTCAACCGAGTGAAAACTCAATAGCCCATCAAGCAACTAAGGTCATTTGGCAAATTTCAACCATCACTTAGTCACTCTAAACACTTGAACCATGGTAATTCACCAAGCAATATCAAGTGTTAGTGAACCCTACCTCAATAGCTTTTGGTCTCAAGCCAAACTTCAAATGCCCAAGTGTTCTTCAATCACAATGCCTACCATAACAATACATAGGCATCAACAACACTTACTCATGGACTAACTACCATGATTTCAATGAAGAACACTACAATATACAAGCTTAAGCTCTCGGTCACAATGCCCAATTCCACATATTTGTGTTATCCATCAAACTAACTCATTACATGATCATCTAATCATCAATGAACATCACTCATGGCATTATTACCATGTAACCAAGTGAATAACACTCAAGTAAACTAATCCAAGTTTTCGGCCAAAATGCCCATTTTCACACAATAGTGTTCTTTATCAAACTAGCCCATTACATAAACACCTAATCATCAATGATCATTGTTCATGGCACCAATACCATGTAATCAAGTAATGAACACCAAATTACACTACTTCAAGCCCTCGGCCATAATGCCCATTGCCAAACACTAATGTTCTTCACCCATCCAATCCAACATACAATCACCTAATCATCATTAATCAACGTTCATGGCACCATTACCATGCAATTAGATGAAGAACATAGGATTACCTCAAAATGAGCTTCTCGGCCAAATGCTAACTTGCACGCATTGATGTTCCTTGCTCAAAATAGCCTAGCATAAGATCACATAGGCACCAATTAACCTTAATCATGGACTAATTTCCATGTACACAATGAAGAACACCAAACTCTATCAATTAATCCTTTCGGCCATAACTAGGTTTCCACAACAACATATCAATTGCTCAATTCACTTAGCTTAACAACGTTTGAGCACTCAATATCCTTGTTCACGGAAGAAAATACCATGGATTCAAGGAATTTAACAAGAATTACCTTAACCCTAGCTTGAATAGGCTCGGCCTTCCTTGAATCTCCAAGAAAAAGGCTTGATTCCAAGCAAGCAAAGGCCAAAACAACCTTCTCCAAGCTTGAATCGTTCAATGCCCTTAGGATTTCTTGAATTCAAGGCCAAATGGTGGATGAACTCTCAAGAACAACTCTCGGTCAAGTGAAGAGCAAAGAACCCAAAATGGAAAAGTAATGGTCTTGACTAGTTTCGGCTGAAAGACTTGTATTTTAGTTAGCTAAAATGCTAACTTTTGCTTCCATTTCTTTGCATGAAACAATGTAGCCCCCAACTCCACATGAACACAAGGCCGCCACTTAAACTTGTGTCTAAATGGACATTTAAGTCACTTCATGGCCTATAATGCCATGTACACATCAAACACAAGTATCAAAGTGCTTTAATTCCCCATGTGTAACCGGCCATGTAACTAGAATAAAGACTAGTTAATTTAACTAGTTAACTAGTGAATAGTTCTCTAGTGGTAGACAAGACTTGACTAGCAATCATTATTGTCTACTAGTTTTGGTCTAGTCTTACACTAGTCATCTAATAAACTTGCATGGCCGAAATGATCAACTCAAAGTTGATAGTTTTAATTGTACCACTCATTCAAGTGTACAATTTGATCCCCTTTCTCTGTTTCCTGTCTATTTTTTTCCATAGTCTAGTTTCTATGTGCAGTTTAGCCCTGAAAATTTTCAGCTTTACACATAGACCACTGTACTAGTTTCCATAGTTCTCCTCATCCTTCCCTTATGCTTTTCTTTGTTCTCCTTTGTTTTTCTTGGCCTAAGCCAAGCACTTAGGAGGTACCTAACAGCAGGGGGTCCTGGAGGTACAGGCCAGTCCAGAAGGAAGACTGGTGTCCTGGGTGGATCACCTTAAGTGATGGCCTACAGCTTCTTGGTCCCTTGACAAGGTGATGACGGGAAGGACTTCCGGTATGGGAGAGAGCCCGGAGGGGAGATTCTTCAGGGAGACCTGGTTGAAACACTCAGAAAATAGGGGTTAGGAGGCCCCCGGGGTAGTTTTCTGGGGGGGAACCTCCGACGCCCAAGTCAGTGCTTTTAGAGAGAAGGGGACATAGTAATAAGCACCAAAAGCTCTAGCCTGGTGTGTCTTTCTAAGGGCTGGAGGCAGAGTATTCAGGCAAAGGGAGGAGAGCGTGCTCTGTTTTTCGGCCTCTCTAGAGGAGCCCTCTATCTGTGACCATTTTCCTGGTATATAAGGGAGGGGGTGATCCCTTCAGATTGTGGCACGTGTATGGATGGATGGTGTTCATATTTTTTTGCGCGGGGGCCCCTAGTCATCTGCTGGTTCCTTGGGCCACGAGCCGTGGTAGGTGTAGCCCGACAAGACAGGATGTTAGACTGCGACGGTGTGTCAGAGCGTGTCTGGAGGTGATGTGTCAGAGACGTATGTGAGTGGAGTGTCAGAGACTCCTTAATGGCTCTTGCCATACAACCGAGGTCCCTTTGGTTAATGTCTCACTTCGGGGTAAGGGGCATTTTCCCGAAGTTAGACTGAAATTTCAGTGTCCCTGTCTTCGGGGGGCTTTCTTCCGCAGAGGGTGGTTGGTCTTTCTCCTCCAAAGCTGGTTCGGTCGCCCTCCCGAATGAGGAGCTACACTGGCTCCCAAACTTGGAATTAGTGAGCTACCGAGGTCGTGTGCGTCAGGTGTATCACTTCCTTCACTTCGGAGTCCTTTCCGAGGTTGTATGCCTCAAGTGTCTGGCCCCCTCCTTCCCGTGGTTGGTAGGTGGTCAGGGCGATAGCACTTCGGCTATCAATGACAAAGGACGGGGACGTTGAGATATTTATTGACCAAACCGAAGTAAGGAAGTTCTTTTTGAAAGCAAAGCAATGGCCAACGAAAATCCATGCACAGATTTTGGAAGAAAAGACCATGTTTAGAGAAGAGGCAGAGGGAAAAAATAGGAGACCTTGAAAAAATAGAAATAGAAGATGTAGAGCTTGTCCTAGGCCGAAGTACCCGAGTGGGGAAACAACTGGCTGAAGGTGACAGGGAAAAGCTTGTATCTTTTTTGTTAATAAACAAAGACCTATTTGCCTACTCTTCGAAGGACATGCCTGGGGTAGACCCATGCATAATCCAACATAGCCTTAAAGTGTGCCCGGAGGTAAAGCCTGCTCGACAAAAAAAGTGAAGCCTCTCTGTACATAGGAACAACTTTATCAAAACCGAAGTCCAATGTTTAATGGAAGCAGGCGTAATAAGAAAGGTCAAGTACCTTGAATGGCTTAGCAATGTTGTAATTGCTACGAAAGAAGGCAGTGATTAACTCCAATGTGTATCAACTTCCAAAACATAAACGATGGCTTTCCTAAGGATTCATATCCTTTGCTGCCAATAGATCAATTGGTGGACTCCACCGCTGAATACAGACTGCTCAGATTCCTCGACACTTTTAGTGGATACCACTAGATTCAGATGGATCCTGAAGACAAGGAAAAAACCACCTTCATCACCGAAGTCGGGACTTACTGCTATGTTAGAATGGCCTTCGGTTTGAAGAATGCAGGGGCGATGTGTCACACCCCACACAGGCCTTGGCTTAAGGACACTCTGTACCACTCACCATTATTTTTCTTAAGGTTGACAAACTAACAAATTTCTTAAGTGTTGTCCTTAACTAACAATTCGGCCAACCTTTGTTACTGGACTTTAAGTCTTATTTTCTTAAGGTAATGGGCCTGGGAGGTGGCCCAGGAGGCTTTTGAAGGTACATGTTCAGTTTCTTGCAACCGAAGTAAGGCCCAATACTACTATCTTGCAAAACAAGCAAGGCTGTAATTGATAACTTGCATAACAAGCAAGGCATACACTTATATAGGTAAGTGTCTAGGATGTGTGCAAATCAAGTGTGCTACTTAGTACATGACAACCAAGAAGCCCAAGATACCATAAGGTTTGAAAATTCAAGTTTAGAAGCAAATGAGCATTCGGCCATGAGTAAGGCAATGGAAATTCACAACTTAAAACACATCCCACATTCATATAAACATGCCACACATTGGCCCACAAACATTCATCATTTACATGTCCAAAACCACACTAACAAGCATAATTTGGCATGCCAAGGTACTCCAAGTACCACAAAACCTAAGTATACCCGAGACTACACATACATATACACAACCAAAAGTAGCCTACAGAGTACACAAAACATGGCTACATGCCAAGGTTCACCAAGGTTCAAGTTCACCAAATTATGATCACAAGCCGAGACCATTACTCTCCAAATAAAACCTTAAGTGTGCCATATAGCAAGAACACTGTAGCACAAGTCCTATAGCCATATTCATTGTCATAAATGTGAAAACCACTGTCAGAGCAATAGTCCACACATCCATTGCTGTTCACTACACAATCCCACACTAATCAAGCCTGCACAACTTATAACATAAGTTTCGGCCGACACCTTGAACAAAGACTTGTAAATGAACAACTTAATCAAGCCAAGCACAACATTGGCACATACCTTAGACACACAAGCACTACTCACACACAAGCCAGTAACCAAGCAAATACTACTCAAGCCGAGAATCCTTTCCTGAAACACAAAGGTATGGGCAATGAGTAAAACTTACTCAGTAGAGTTCACCACCTTAACAACTCAATTAAGAGTCTATTTAGTTAGGCCGAGTATGAAATTCTAGACTTAACCTCCTCAAGCCCATAATGCCCTACAAAACAAGACATAAAAACACCAAAAACCACAACAATATACAACATACTAGCATAACCGAGACATATAGGCATAAGTATGAATGTAAAGGGGTTAACAAGCACACAGAAACACTCAAGCACACAAGATACACACTCACACACCACAATGTATATTCGGCCGAAGCCCTAGCATGTGCCCTTGTGCACCATTGCACTCATTACTTCACTATTTAGTCTACATCCACTAGAGCTCTGAAATTCTTAGCAAATTGGCCTCACTCACTAGAATTTCTAGCACATGCCAATAATTGATTAGCTAACCAATGTTCATAAAGCGAAATCATCTCAATAAGCCCATCAAGTAAATAAGGTCATTTAGCATATTATAACTATCACTTAGCCACTCTATTACTTGAATCATGGTACATTACCAAGCAAACAAGTAAAATCCGTGAACCCTACCTTCAAAACAAAGCTTGTGCCCTCTCGGTTGATGCTTGAACAACCAAGCTGAAATGTTTCTCAACAAAGATGGCGTAGCACATTTCAACTACCAATTAGGCACCAATATCCCTTGTTCATG
Source organism: Aquilaria sinensis (assembly GCA_005392925.1). NCBI lineage: Eukaryota > Viridiplantae > Streptophyta > Magnoliopsida > Malvales > Thymelaeaceae > Aquilaria > Aquilaria sinensis. The sequence continues at coordinate 1,356 of SMDT01002597.1, read as the reverse complement.
GAATCTATACCATGCATTCAAGTAATTTACAAATAGTTACCTCAATTCTAATCTTGAACGTCTCGGCCTCCCTTGGAACTTCCAAAATCAAGGCTTAAACTTGAATTCCTAGGTTGCCTAGCATCGAGAATGGAGATTCCAAGCTTGATTTTGTGTTCAAGCCACCATTCAACTTGAATTTGGCATGAATTCGGCAGCACCACCTCCTTGACTTTCAAGAACACTAGGAACTCGGATAATCCGAGACTAAGAAAGGTAATGAGTGCCAAGTTTGAGTGGTTACATGCACATTCGGTTATGTGCCACTTGGACTGAAAAATGGTTTTAATGCGCGTAATAATCTCAAGCTAGTTTGCATGGCTCATTTAACCCTCCAAGATTCCATGACTCCGTTTTAGTCATTAAAACATAGGTACCTTCCAGCATTAACAATGTTTCATGGCTGACACTGCCAAGCATTAATCAAAAGGGCTAAGAGTGGCCATTACGCCAAATGCATGTTTCAGCCAAGTACCAAGACAAATGCTAATTAGGCAAATCAAGGAAATGATGGCTTAATTCCTTAGTGGGGGGACAAGATTTGACCGGTTATAAAAGAAAATTAACAAAAGTTGGTCTAATGTCCCACTAGTCCCCATACAACCTTGTATGGCCGAAAGGTTTCATTCGTGATTTGTAATTTCACTAGCATCACTAGTTCAAGTGTGCATTGTAGTCGTCCAACTTTATTTTCCTGCAACAACTCCATGGCCATTTTCTTTGTGCATTTGGAACCCAAAAGTTCTCAAATTTAGCACATACACCACTATGCCCATACTCTAATAAGTCCTTCATGTTTTCATAGCATTTCTTTTATTTTCTTGGCCTGGGCCAAGCACTGGGGAATGAACCTAACATGACGTACCAAAGGCTAATGAACAAGGTGTTTGACACCCAAATCAAGAAGAATATGGAAGTATATGTCAGCGATATGATAGTTAAGAGCAAATGGCCTAATAGTCCTGTCTTAGACTTAAAGGAAACATTCCATCGACTTCGGGAATTCAGAATCTGTCTTAACTCGGAGAAGTACGTGCTTAGGGTGAATGTGGGCAAGTTCCTTGGATTCATGGTATCGGAAAGAGGAATCGACGCCAACCCAAAAAAGGTTAAGACCCTTCTAGGATTCTGAACTCCCGCAACAATCAAGGACATGCAAAGGCTGACTGGGAGAATCACTTTGCTCAGTAGATTCATCTCCAAATATGGGGATCACTGTCGACCGTTCTTTAAAGTGCTCACCAAAGCATCAAAAAATGAAGGCACCTTCAGTTCGGGGAAACATCCTTGGACCGAAGACTGCCAAAAGGCTTGGGA